>JASUUG010000286.1:0-402500 GCA_030449905.1 Luvunga scandens
AACGCCCGTAAAAAACCAACATGCTAAGAGCATCTTACTTCTAACTATTTTAGCGAGGGGAAGATTGGAAATAAGATCCACCTGGCCTTACTGTCTCAATACCTTCGCCGAAATGACGCGATCGAACAATACATTGTTTTACCATAAAATGGTATTTCTCCCAATTTAGAACCAAATTCTTCTCTATGCATCTCTCTGGAACTAGTGTTAGATGATGTAAACATTGATCAAATGAATCACCAAAAACAAAAAATCATCCATAAAGACTTGAGGAATCGTTCAACCATATCGGAAAAAAATACTTAACACGATCGTTGAAAAAAGCGGTGTATTCACATAATCCCGAATGGCATTCTCACATGTGCGTGCCAAAAGGGCAAGTGAAGTGGTTTTCTCTTGATCTTTGGTCTTATATGGGAATCGATTATATCGAGTAGTCATCTGTAAAAGCAATAAAATTCATGACCGCTAATCTATCAAGCATTTGATCGATAAATGGTAGAGGAAAATGACTTGCCGTAGACAGACCAACTTTCTATAATTAATGCATACACGCCATCCTGTAATACTCTAAGAGATTAATTCATTATCAAGATTGGTAACTAATGCGACTCCCCGATTGGGGACAACTTGCACAGATCGACCCATGAACTATCGGGGCCAGGTAATGATACCGCGCCTAATAGTTTAAGACTGGCCTTCTGTAATAACTTCTTTCATGTTGTGTTTAACCGGACAAGCATTTCTCCGCAGTTTAAGATTTTCACTGGGCGAACGTAATGATATTACCCACCGGTTTTACATTTTATTTTACGTGATGGTATATCCTAATGCCCTTCAGGCACATTCAAAAACTTCTAACAACTTACCTTTGCTTCTTCATTCAGATGATAAAATGATTATCGCGAGGCTTTCTTCTCCCAAAAATGCATATTCCAGTTGTCGTAAACGGCTCGAGCTCGAAGTTTTTGTGTGTGATTCGATGACATACTGAAGCTTCTTCTCTAATGGAGCTAGTTGTTCCAATTTGACTTCCATTTGTTGCCCAGATCCACGACAAGGCCAATCGAAGGCGTGGTTAACCTCATCTACCGACCGTCAATATCCAAATCCAAACCAAAGCCGAGTTAAAACATGTTCAGAAGGTCATCAATGAGGCTCGAAGAAAAGCATTATCAATTAATTCTTCTATCCAATCCACATCAACAATTTCATCATCTCAGATTGTGGGGAGGTTGTTGGCAACGCTAAGATATTTACCCATCGTCATATGCCAAAGCGACAACCGATATTTCAAACCCCGCATTGAACGCGAAAGACGGCAATTGCCAAGAAAGCGTCGCCCTCAAGATAACCGGACTGCCAATCCTGGACTGGCCGAAAGGTCAATTACAATGAAATCAACAGGAAAATAAAAACTTATCTACCAGATAAAGACGCCTTCCACAATACCACGAGGTTTTTCATGGACCAACTAGTCGTAACACCACCTGAGTGGGTGAATTCTCCCACCCAAGCTTCACAACACAGTAAAGTAATGCATTTACACTAGCTCCTGTTCAACAAAGATTCTCAATTGTGGTTCCCTATACTACACTTAGATAATGCGGAGCCCTGGTCCTTTTATTTGTATAAGTTTACGCGGAAAGATAGAGCTCACGTTTTCTTTAAAATGCCTTCTTTGAAATACGAACGTTTTCTTTAAGACAAAGCTGTCTTTAAATAAACTTGGCATAAGATGGCACTTGTTTTATAGCACGTTGAAAGCGGACGTTAACACCACCGCTTAAAGATTTCAAAAATCTCACTTCAGATTTTCCTTTCTTTCGCTTTAGCCAACCTCCTCGGGGAAACGGAGCTTTTGGAACGTATTCTCGGTTGGTTTCTTCGCTCTCCTCTGACGATGAGTCTTCATTTACCGCATACCTGAAAGTTGTTTTTTTCAGACCAAGCAACTCCACTTGTTGTCCACTTCTTTTCCTTTCACAAGGTCACGACGCTTGACCTCTCCATGCCGCCGAGGTGAACTGCATTACTTCATGCACTCCTTGTGATTAGCAATCGGATGACTTGGGAATTTTCCTTTCAAAGCCATTGCCAAGGTTTGAATCAGTACAAGTTGTCCCACCATTTTTTCAAGGTTCAAACGACAGTTTCGCGAGTCAAACCCGCCTCATCTCATTTCGCAGCTCATCAACGGCGTGGTTTTGCTGCTCGATTTTTGAGTAAGTAAGATTCTTGAAATTTCAAATGCATCCTCCCATGGTCTAGGCCGAGAATAGTTTGGGTTCTCGATTGTATGGGTCTAAATGGTGGTTGAGAGGCTTGAGGATTTCGGAGAATTGGTTGCATTGGTGAGCCGAGCTGAATCTGTCCATTCTCTGGCTGGAATCCTCGAGACCATGAAAATTGGGGTGGTCTCTCCATCCAGGATTATGTGTTCGAGTAAGTGGTCAGAGTTTGATGGCTTTTCATTACACCTACGGCATTGGCTTCGATCTCATTTACGAGTCCTGGTCACGTGGTTCCGTTAATTTAGCAAAATGTTAACGATGCTATTTGTCGTGGGAAAGACTTCAACTATGTCTTTGACTTCTTTAATTTCTGAACTTGACTCGCTTAATCGTGAACCTCATTCACTCCCTTAACTCTTCTAGTACTTTGAGTGAACGACTCGTTGTTGGGAATTATCTCGCTTGTCGCTTGAAGAAATCCCAAATCTCTCGATGCACTTTTTGACATTAGCTCCTTCACTTGTTGCCATTAGCCATTCTTGCACATTCGGCAATAATCCCTCCAAAAAAGTATGGCATTGGTGCCATTTTTCGTATCCATGATGTGGACACTTTTAGAGTAGCCCATTGAATCGCTCCCATGCTTCAAAAATTGCTGCCTTTCTTTGGGTAAACTCAAATTTCCCTCGCGAACAAGATTGGTTTTATGTGATCGGGAAATATTTATTCAAAATTTTGTTACCATTTGTTCCATGATGTAATGCTATTAGAAAGCAACGATTGAACCATGAACGAGCTCTATCCTTTAAAGAAAATGGGAATAATCTGCCTTTAACATCATCATCCTAAAATTCTCATATTTAAAAGTTTGACAAATAAAGATGGAAATCATTGGGAGATGATTATATGATCTTCATTTTCTAGGCCATAGAATGTTGGGAGACAATTTAGCACACTAGGTTTTAATTCAAAACTTCTAAAGAAGCCTACATTCGGGGTATCTTATATGATGTGCAAGTTACCTAATGATCAAGAGTCCTTAAATGGCCTCTCTCAGGCGCTGGGCTTTAAGGTAAATCCATTTCAAATTTATTTTTAATTGTAACGTACTTGTGTGCGAAGTGTTTTTTCTAATTCAAAGTCTATAGCTCAATATTGTTGAATTGTGACCTTCACCATGCATGCAAATAATTAAAAATAATAATAATAATAACAAAATTAATAAAGATAAAGAAATGAAGAAATTACGATACTAACCTTATCACTGCTGCTATTTCGCTATAAAAATAACTCAAGTCTATATATAAAACAAAATACGTGAAACAAATTAAAATAAATTATTGCGGTTAACCTGCCGATTTAACAAAATAAAAAAAAATAAAAATAACATGAAAATTAAATTACAGAAATTTAAAGAAGAGAAGAAAAGAAAAGAAAATAATATTTACTTGAAAATGTAAATTCATTTTTTTTTCGATTCTTTTTTTTTATAATAATAATAAAAATATTACAAGGAAACAACTAAAAATTAATGAATAAAGAAATTAAAAAAAATTCTATGAATTAAAATACTTACTTCCCCGGCAACGGCGCCAAAAACTTGTTGCAAATTTTATCAACTCGCAGTGCACGAATCTATTGTAGAATCAGACACAATACGATTTATTCGATCCCACGAGGAGGTGGATTTTAATTACTTGTAGAATTAATTTTCTAAGTGGATGATTGGATTTATAATGACAATGAAGAGAATATATTAATTTAAATTAAAGTCGTAGGAATAAACTATTTGGATGAAACGCTTGATCTCCTGACTGCCTCAACATGCACTATCCGCTTAACATTCATTATTAGTACCAATTAAATCATGGCGGGGAACTTCCACTCATCATGAACCACACTCTAATAGATATGGTGCTAAAGTGGCTTCCCGTTAAATAAGAATAACTCACAGAGGAGCGGTTATTCCACCGATATCCGACAAGATTATTACTATCGCAACGAAAAGTCAAAACAACCACATAAATTAAAGGGGAAGAAAAAGTAAATTTACCAAATTAAGCCCATTGAGCATGTTGAGACTTCACCTTCAACCAAGCTCATTAAATTAGCCACTCATATTTGAACTAGGGTAAAATGGAAATTTTATTAAAATACGTAGAAAATACAAGATGGAGATGGAATTACAGAAAATGGAGTCCAAAATGGATTCGGGTGTCAAAGTGGGGGAGCCACCTTTTATAGATACACCGAGTAAATCATGGCCATCGATCAAAACAATTTAGACGCCAGATTACGCACGGCAAGCTCCTATTGATGGAACACATCATCGGGCTATTATTCTCGTATATGCATGTATCGCATACACATTTTTTCGATCCACTAACATTCTCGCCACGCCACCGTCAACATTTTTCGTCCAATAGATCGTGACACGTTATCGCTAACGCCACATCATCGCCAACGCCACATCATTCGCCCAATCAAATGCCGCCACGCCATCGATAGTGCCATCATCATCGATAAGGTGGCGTCGCCACAACAGACAAGATATGTGAACAAAGGATACGAATAAAGGCCGTACAAGAAATATATATCAACCGCATCGTGACATGTGTGAACAATACCGTATATGAACGCATCATTTTTCTTTTTACGCTCCTCCTAAGGTTTTCGATCGCCCCGAAGTTCAAAAGATCGTCCGCTTTTTTTTCATCTCGATATCTCGCTTATTGTGAAATGACCATGATATCCCTTAAAATACATAAAATACTTAATTAAAATAAAACATACATAATTCAATTAGGACTTAAAGACATAAAAATAGGGATGTTAGAATGAGACTTGGAGCCAAAAATGATGATTTTCTCTACTATAAATACACACTTTCTAAGACTCAAACATATTCGTATTAGTATAAGATGCCCAAAATTGCTATTCGATTTTTATTTTTATATTTTTATTAAGATAAAAAAATCAAATCCTTTACTTATATCTATCTCAAGTTGAGAGCAGGTTCCAACCCAAACATAACTATTTCGAATTGGATTTGCTAAAACAAATATGAAATTAAGCATTTGCACATATAATTTAATTACCTAGATCGATGCCTTAATGTGATCTCTTTCAAGCTTAACTTCGAGAGTAGGATCATCAGTAAGCTGCAACAAAACATCGACCATATCATTGGTCCCATGTTCCTTAAATGATTTCGTCTTACCAGGGCGCTCGTGCTCATCCAAAACATTCTCATAAAATTTATTAATCTTATTCTTCGCAGCCTTCATTCTCTTAACATTCCCTTGTAAATCTAAGAAAGCAAGCCATGGAATTGCATCCCCTGTATCTATAACACCAGAAAGCAAGAAGATTTCTTCTATGATCTCCGTGAACTCTTTTGGACTTATAACATTGTTTTCATCTTCCTCAGTATACCTTTTTCCGAACAGCATCCGGTTCATTATGGCAAGATTGAACATGAAAACACGCTCTTTCAAATGAACAGGAGTGGAATAAGAAGATGATGATAATTTGTGTAATTTACAACTAACAAACTCGAAACGACGTTTAGCCACAATAAATTATTCCCTGAATTCATAAAATTACCAAAATGCCCTCAACAATAAAATTTACCAAATTATCTTCATAATCTTAAATTATCAAATTACCCTCAATTCAGGTTACAAAAATAACCACGAGCCCTGAATTTATGAAATTACCCCTAAAAATATAAAATTACTAAAATACCCCTACATCGAGAAATTACTAAAATACCCTTGAAATCTTAAATTACTGAATTATCCCCAAAATCTCAAATTACCTAATTGCCCTAATCCCAAATTACTAAAATGTCTATGAATTTCTAAAATTACATAAATGCCCCTGAAATTTATAAAATTATCGAATTACCCTCGCTTGGCCAACGATAATCAAGCTCAATCTACAATGACGGGAAGCACAAATTTGATAGTTCTGACCGGTGAGTCTAATGGTGTCGGCGGTGACCTCCCACGCATGGCGACGGCAGCGAGTCGAACTCCTCAAAGCCGTGAGTTGTTTGGCGGTCAATCGACAAAGAATCCAACCATTTCGTGATGTGACTAGTTAAAATGATTAAGTTCGAGTCGAGAACAAATCCCAAGTGGTGGCATAGCCTAAATGCGATAAAAACGACGGCGGGGAGAAACGGGTTTGGCCGCGGCTTTTCGAGCTCGATCATCGGCGTTTTGGCATGTTTCCTATGACAATGACGACATGAATATGACTAGCAGCTAATATTATTTTACTTTTTTATTTCATCAAGATCTAAATAAAATCCAGTCTTTAACAATAATCTAAATTTTCTAATTGTTTCAACTTCAACTGTCTTACCATCGCCCACATAAATGTATCTTTCACGATCACTAGGTTTTCGGCAACTTAGACAACCCCGCATGACACATTGATGTTATTGGTTGCACCAAAACCTATCCACCACGCGTGTGTCTAAGATCGGGTTAAGTTAACCTCGTAACAAACCAAACTAAGAAGCATACCTTCTTAGTACGCCATGCATGATAATTAGTGCAGCTTTCTTCTTATGTCCTTCACTCAATAAGAAACAACCAAGACCTTCTAAATCACTTGGTCTCTTTTATTGTTTCTTTTGAGGTGTCAGATTCGCAGCCTTCCTTCCTTCTTCCTTTTCGCCCTTATTCTTGGCCTTAGAGGTAGAGGCCGAGTGAGCACTTTTGCCTTATCTTTCTTTAGCCTATCCTCTTCTCGAACACAAGCAGATATGAGCTCATTTAGAGACCAAGTCCCTTTCTCGACAATTATAGCTCACTTTAAACTAATTAAACGTGTTGGTAAGTGATATTAAAACCAAATGCACTAGTAAGTCCTCGGAGAGTTCAAGCTTAAATGCTCTTAACTTAAGCAAGATGAGACATCTCCATGATATACTCTCTAATATTGCCTTTACCCGTATACCTCATTGAAACTAGGATTGTCAAAAGTGTACCAATTTTAGCCTTTTTGTTCTTTACAAACCTCTGCTCAATCTGTGCAAGAAACTCCTTGGCCGTAGTTGCTTTCTCAGTCATTAAGCCCGTAAATGCTTCTAGAATGCTCTTCTTCATGATCATGATACAAATGCAATTTGATCTCTCCCACTTTTCTATTTCCAGTTTATCATCAAGGGTAGTTTCATCCGTAAGAGGGCAGGGAGAATCAACCCTTAATGTAAGATCAAGATCTATAACATCGAGAACTATTGAGAGATTCTCGCCATGATTCGTTTAACCATTTAGCATAGGAATTGAATGATGTTGGCAATAATATTAAGAAGAAACATAATTGAATAGAGAACAAGAAATAAGCAGAACAAGCTCATATTAGTCTTAAAACAAAAATAAATTCAAATAAAGGTAAACCCATTTCAAGATACCGGGCACTCCATAAATATTTTATCTTTGGACAAAATATTAACTTGTAAGTGATATCTTGGTGCAGTAATCAAACACTGATAATAAGAACATGTCAAACAATAAATCTTCCTTTAGGCCGATTTATTATTCACATGTAAAACTGAATAATCATCACATGTTTATTACCATAGGTGCATATGTAAGTCTATTAAATATGGACCTTCCTTTAAGCCGATCGATATTTACAGAAATTATATATACAAAACAATTTGTATTATAAAATAAATTAATTTCCATAAGAGAGGTCACTTTGGTGACATGTTGCTTCAATTAATTCATCTCAAAATACATATAAACCAACCAAAATTTGAATTTAAAATTGCATCAAAAATACCCAAAATTAAAAGAAAAAAAGAAAAAAAAAATTTGCTTTGACTGCTAATAACAACGTTGACCGCTGACTAGTCTAGTTCGGGCCGGTTCGTGTTGGCCGATCGACCGATTTGGGTCAACCAACCGAGTCGAACTGCATACAAATTGAAAATAAAAATTACTTCTTCTTTGGCGGCGCGATCGCTTCTTCTTCTTTCTTCATACATTGACTATGGCTGCCACTTGAGTGCGCAGCCGCAGCCTGGTAGCCGTGACTTCCTACTAGAGCAACCCAAAAGGCGCATCCTCCCCATTCTTTTTTTTTTCTCGGTTTTTCTTTTTCTTGATGAAAAGACGCCACACCAACTTGATCAGCCACAGCCTGATGGCCATGCCTTTTACCGAAAGCTGGCAGTAACTTTGCAACCGCCGTCTTTATACTTTGAAACCGCTTTTGTTTTGTTTTGTTTTTCTTTCTTGATTAATCCTTAAAAAAAACAAAACCAGCAACAATCCATATAAAATATCATTAATAAAAAATAAATTTGATTCTCAATGATTCAACATGAATAGGCTCTGATACCACTTGTTGGGATAAATAAAACTTTTGGTGAAAACCATCACCTATAACCTAGGAATATTCATGTCATATCATCAAGAATCAATAATAAATTATGCGAAAGCGTACCTGAATCCATAACGCTTAATTCTTCTCTAGGGTTGTGTGGTTGGCTTTCTATATCTACACATTCTCCTAGAGAGTCCTTTAGTTCTCTCTGGGCTCTCTCTCTCTAAAGATGGAATATCAAAAAGAATTGAAAATTACATGTGACCTGGGGACCATGACCACTTATATAGACAACAGTTTATTTTTATCACTAGGTATTTCTAATTTTGTCCATCATAGAATTAGAATACTATTGGATCTCTACACATTAAAGACCCACATCTTATTAAATATATTAAAGCCCATAATACTGTAAACCTTAATAGATCACTTTTACTTAGGCTTAACTTTATCTGACAGTCCACAACACATAATTATTCATATATAAGCCCAACATTGGATTAAGGATCCAACAATGCTGGATTAAAAAATCCAACACTTGAAGCATAATAAATGGCATGAGATGCTTTTCCAATTCTTTGGCCTAAGATAAGACCTACTGTAAAATTACTTGCATCACACATTATCTTGAAAGGAACGTTCCAATCAAGGGGCTAGATAGCTGGGGGTGAAAGTCAATAGTTCTTTCAGCTTATCAAATGCCTTTTTACACACCTTATCAAACTCAAAACCCACATCCTTTTATAGCAACTTACATAGGGGTAATGCTATTTTAGAGAAGTCTTTATTGAATCTTTATTAAAAACTTGTATGTCCAAGAAAGAATAAACTTCTTTACACTAATGGGATAACTTAAAGATTGAATAAAATCAACTTTAGCTTTATCTACCTCAATTCCCTTAGATGACACAGCATGACCTAAAACTATACCTTTTTTCAACCATAAGATGACATTCTTCAGCATTTAACACAAGGTTGGTTTATATGCATCTTTGAAGAATAGGTGTAAAATTATGCAAACAATTATTAAAAGATTCATTATAAACTGTGAAATCATCCATAAACACTTCTATGAAACGCTCAATATAACTTGAATGTATGCTAACTATACACCTTTGGAAAATGGCTGGAGCATTGTAAAGACCCAAGGGTATGCTATAATCTGCAAAAGTCTAGAATAGGTACGTAAAAGTTATCTTTTCTTGATCCTTTGGAACAATTGCAATTTGAAAATAACCTAAATAACCATCAAGGAAAAAATAGTAAGAATGATTAATGTGGTCCTTGTGGGTTATAATGTTTAATTTTCTATAATACAAACAAATCTCTCACCCATTTTGAATACGAGTAGGAACTAATTTATCATATTGATTTTTGACAATAGTTATTCCAGATTTTTTTAGGAACCACTTGAGTTGGGCTAACCCAATTACTATCTAAAATAGGATAAATCACCCTAACTTCAAGAAGTTTATGGATCTCCTCCTTCAATACATACATCATGGGTGCGTTGAACCTTTTTTGCAATTAACGAGACTGTTATGTTCCTTTTTCAAGTAAGATACAATGCACGCATGTAAACGAGCTAATTCCTTTAGGGCATGTTTGGTTGTTGCATTAAAACCCCTCATTGCATTAAATTTATACACACTCATGTTTGACAATTACACTAGCTACAAGAACACTGCAATAATGGCAAAAGGTAATGCGACAACTGCTACATTAGGTTGCCTCTTTTTTTTTTCTTTGCTTTTCCTTTTGCTTTTTTTAATAATAATAATAAATATTTAAATATAAATAAATTTAAATAATATTAATTTAAAATTAATAATAATATAAAATATTAATATAATTTAAATATATTAATATAATATAAAATATTAATGTAATATAATATATAATTTAAATTAATAACAAAAAATTAATACAATACAATGTAACACCAAACATTGTACAGTATTATTATAATAAAGTACTAATGCAATACAGCATAATACAATACACCAATATTAAAACAGTACAATATAGCATAATACAATACAGTATCCAAACGCACCCTTAATGTCTACAATTGTACAACCAATAGCCGTCTTATGTTCCTTAAGAACTACACAAGCTTTTTTTCTTGCGATGCACTAAGTTTATTAGAGATGATCGCTGGTAAATTCCTCTATCTCCAAGGAAGGAGCACTTTATATGACTCAGGAGAGGCTTTAAATTTAGGATTGGAGGTTGCAAAACAGAAGGTAGAGATTTCTTATTAGAAACTAGTAACATAAGGCAAGGAACGTTACCTGACTGCTATAACATTGGAAAATCATTCAACACTGTAACAATTTCGTGCAAGTCAGTACTTAAGTTTAACTCCTCATTCTCTTTCTTAGGATGCTTACCAAGGGTGACTTCCAATCCATCTTTTCCACCTAGTTAAAAACTTCTTATGCTAAATAGTCAATCATATCACAGAATAAACAATATCATTATCACTAGGCTATTTCATGGCATCATAAATATTAAACATCAGTTTCACCATCAAATTCCATGGTGAGTTTGCCATTATGAGCATCTATCTTAGTTTTAGATGTCTTTAAGAATGGTCTTTCCAATAAAATAGGAGTAGTAGAATCACCATTTTCTATGTCAAGCACATAGAGAATCAGCATGAAAAAATAAATCATTAACTTACACAAAATATCCTTGTCTACACCCTTGGGATAGACGTTAGACCTATCAGTTAATTGAATCACAACACCATTTTTATTCAAAGGTCCAAGTTTTAGAGAAAAATATACAGAATATGCATGGCATGATATTGATAGAAGCTCTTAAATCTAACATGGCCTTTTCAATTCTATTGTTACCTATCATACAAGGGATACTAAATATACCTAGTCTTTGCACTTCACAGGGAATTTTCTTTAATTAACTACAGAAACATTCTCCCTTACACTCACATTCTCATATCCTTTGAAGTTCTTTTATTCCTCTTAGGTGTATACAATCCCTTTAGGAATTTAGCATAACGAGGTACTTGTTTAATAGCATCTAAAGTGGAATATTTACCTTACATCTGCGAAACGTTTCATCTAAATATTTATTTTGCTCATCTTTTCTAGATCCTGTAAAGCCTGAGGAAAATAGGTATGGGTTTATTATCAAGAAGAAGTAAAAACTTATATTTAGGGACATCATCGTCATTAGGAGTGTTCTTGTCTGCAACAATATTTTTTTCTTATTCTTGCTTTGACGATGCTAGGGGTGCCATTACTGGAGTCCCAACTTCTTTAGCAATTCTCAAAACGATTGCACTTCTCATTTTCTCTTGGATTTACTATTATTTAAGAAGGTAATTTCCCCAAACTTTTCACCTCTAGCCGACTAAGTGCGGTTACAATTTTGGCCCATCTAATTGTCTAAACTTTAAATATTTGCTCTTGCTTTTTTTTGAAATCGTTTCGTCTCCTGTTGAAATTGAAAAGTATTAATGGCAAGAGACTTAATTATATCTTCTAAAGACATACCAAAATTAAAAGTTTGGCTTATTTGTTGTCTAGGGAGGTATGGCCACTTATATTGTTGGAAATTTAAGCGATGATTAATCGAATGCTGATTTACTTATGGATTCCTGTAGCAAAGATTGGAGTGATCCCTCCATCTTGGGTTATACATGCTCGAATATGGATTATATTTCCATTGCGGTTGTCCAAGAAAACCATCTATTGTATTTACTTACTTAATAGTTTTCTCTTGAAGAGTTAGGCACATATCAATTAGATACCCTCTACCAAACAAATCCTGCAAACCTTCGTCATTTGCATATTACTTATAGACATTTGACAAACATGAGAAGTTAAGACTCACAATTAGTTGTTCGAGGGAGGAAACATTTGCCTCATTAACATGCTTTGATGGAAAATCAAGCCTAGTGCCAAATTATTGATAAGTAGCTCATCACTAATTTAATGATGAGGGCAGCTTCTACATAATTTCTTAAAACATTCCCAGTATTCATATAGGGACTCTTCATTGTGTTGTTTTATGTCACAAATTTCTCTAAAATAACCCTTTTATTTTGTTCTATGGTAATACTCCTAGAGGATAGATAATACAGCAAATCCTTAGTAAAATCCTTCAAAGAAAACAAAAATGCTCTTAATTTAATTTGCTCTTTAGCCACCCCCATAGGTTTTATACTTGTGCATACAACATGAAGCTCTTTTAGATGCTTGTGAGGATCTTCACTTGTAAGGCCATGAAAAGTGGGCAAGAGATGTATTAGTCTAGATTTTAATTCAAAAGTAGGATTAGGATCTAAAATGGAGAACATTATGCTTAAAGGTTGTTGATTCAAATCAAGGGCAGCAAGTTCTTTCAAGGATCAATTTCCAGCCCTGCTTTCCTCCTCTTCTAAAATAGAATTTTTATCAAATAAGAGATCAAGAGCTAGATCTTTCTCTTCAAAATTTCTCTGAGCTTCTCTCTTCAAGCTATGCCAAGCTTTCTCTATTTTCGTATCATATTGCAAATTACCTTGATTTGAAGATCAAGTTATAGTCATAAACAATTAGGAAAAAATCTACAGCAATGGAAACAAATAAAAACTCTACGCTTAAAACATTAACAATCAAAACGATTGTTTTTTTTTAATAATAGAAAATTTCAAGAATGAAACAAGGATCAGAAAAAGCACAAAAAGAAACTAGAAATTCTCCCCAGCAATGATGCCAAAATTTGATATACTGTCACGAGCAACAAAAATAAAAAATATGTTCCTAAAAATATATGTAGTTGTGCGAGTAAGGATCATCTTCACAGAGTATCCAGCCTAGTTTTATGCTTGGTGAACAAGGTTGAGGGGTTTGAATATAACAAAATAATTTCAAGGAAAACAACTACGGGCAATTTGGGATTATAGTTGAAATTCAATAAACTGCTTATTTTATAATTTTTTTATAAAAATAATATTTGATCAATTTTGTAATAGCAGCTTATTTCATAATTTTCTCTATTTCATCAGCCACTTTTGTAAGCAGATCCTCCAGACCGACGCTAGTGACAATTATTGGAGAGCATTATTGATTGAGGATAAAGATGGCAATAGGAGAATATGCGGCTATAAATCTAGTCAATTCAATAGCTCGCAAAGCCATTATCCCTCATCAAAGAAAGAGGTACTTGTAGTAGTCAAGGGAATCAAGAAGTTCTAATTCTTCCTTTCCCTCACACCGTTCGTCATAAAGACGGATTACAAGTATCTCCAGGGATTACTCAGAAGAAGAGAAGGAGAAATCCTCGATCCACAGATCACAAAGTAGGCAGAAACTCTGTCCAGATTCAAGTTCAAAGTACGGCACTTTAAGGGAAAATCTAACACAGTAGCCGACTTCTTATCCAGACCAATCATGGCACTCCGAATCACAACAAAAGTCACTGGAAAGAGAACAATTCCAGCTTGGTCTTCTAACAGGTTTCCATACCTGTACAACCATAAAGCTATCATCTAGAGTCTGCCTAGAGAAATAGCAGAACAAATATTTCTCAAGGTAATAGATTACAAAAGAGAACCAGATAGAAGCCAGCTACACTGGAGACTATGGAAGCTCATGTATTTCTAAGAGTTCAGACCTAATAAAAGGAAGAAATGTCACAGACTATTGGATCCCCTTTTAAATCCATATCAGATCCATGAAACAGCCTTTAGGGTTGTCTCCACCTACCTCTATGTCCGAGATGAAGGTTCAGGCTATGGACACTATGTCATAACGGAATGTACATCACATGCATATTACATATTCTGGTACCTATTGAATATGTACCCTGTAGCCATACTATTTGAACCTTACCTGATCCACAACAGTAGGCGATATACTAAGGGAAGATGGTTCGACATGATGTTCGCACCAATCTTTAAGGATAGCCTTACACTCACCCTGATCAATGGCCACCAGATCAACCAGTCTACAATAGTGATCATCCAACTCAAAGATATATGGAAACGATACAAAAAGCCATTGGTAGAGGTAATCGATCATGAACACCAAAATAATGATATCGATACCATGTGAACAGGATGCCTGACAGTAAGGAAAAGGCTTGCTGAACTGTATGGAACTGAACCCATGTACATTACACACAGTCCCATACCATTTGAGGTCATAACTACTCTGGACTTGTATTTCACGAAGGAAATAAAAAATTCTCAACTACATGGAGAATTGAATGAAAAAGAGCAGTTCCGAGAGTAGTATAATGACAACCTCATCAGGCATGGAAGAGAAAGAGAGGTTCGGCCTTGGTAGGATCCAAATAGACAACCAATGGACATGGATAAAGGACTACACTGGTTAGATAACAAAGAATGGATGGGTGACTAGTTGCAGCTTTACCATATTCCACAACCAACCCAAACACCGCCAGTTTACAACTAGGAGCCATGCAGGTAAGACTCCAACCCTTGTTTCTAGCCTTGCAGGTTTCACATCCTGTCCTGGCCTTCTGATCGCAGTCACCCCTTCTATTTCACTTTCTTCGTCTGAAGATTCAGAGGTATAACTGTCTATGTCAGAGTTATCTTGGACTAAGAATAGTGCATGCGTGGGGTACTCACTCCACATGTACCAGTCGTCACTAAAGTATGGCTGGTCTATCATCTGGAGTAATTTTGTAGGTTCTCTTCTTCTTTTTTTGCATTTCCTAGTGTAATGACCATTTTTTTCCACAGATGAAACGTCTGCTTGTTGATTTGGGTTTCTTCCTTCTTTTCATAAACTTGTACTTCTTTCCCTTATATGGCCTCCAACTCCTGTGCTTCTTTTTTGTTGAGATTTTGCACGTATAAGTTTTTTCACTGTGCTGGCATCCGAACTTGTTTGTCCTGTCATTGTAATATTTCTGCAAAGACGTCTGCTCCAGCTGCTTCACATGCCTTTTCAGATATTGTGATCTGCAATGGGTCTGGATTAGTTCCATTCCCATTTGGTATAGTTATGTTAGGCTGAATTCAGCTAGATTAGTTATTTCTTTTATCCGAAATTTAGCCTCCAGCATTTCTGCTACAGGTTTAGGCATGTTTAAGACAAATGCCCTATGTATGATGTCTGTCTTTTTGTTGAAGGTGTAGTACAGCTTTTCTTGCGCCATGTAGTATTCCTCAATGAGTCAGACATTACAGCATTTGTTCTGCAGGAATTATTTTTCCACAATGACCTGATCTTTCTGGTAGAGACCAATAAAATCGATAGACAAGGCTTCTACTATGGTCATGCATGGATTGTCTAAGTCCAGCATCTCTCTCCTCTGATCATTTATTTTGCCCATAGTCCACCATCTTTTTTAGAATCCTACGAATCCAGTAACCAACCTTAATGTTGTTGTTCTTTTGGATAACTAGGGTGCCCTCTAGTATTCTCATTCATACCAGGCCATCATTGTTTCGAAGAAAGCCATCCCATCTCTAGGCTTTACTTTGTCAATGTTCCAAAATATCTTGCCAATGGTTGAGTGTCCCCTAGAGACATGGATATCCCACTCAAGTTATCTTTGTCCCAACTCATCGATGTCTCTGGACATGTGGTCTCTCCTTTGTCTAAAAGGAACTACCATTTGTTCTTACTGGGACCTGCGATTCTCCTTCTCCTTTGGTGATCTGCAAGGGAGTCTGTTGCTGTTTGGTCACTCTTGATGTTTGTCCTATTTCAAAAGTGGTGAAGGGAAGTGTCCTCTGCATGCTTACAGGGTCTCCATCAGAAGAGCTTTCTTCTTATTCTTCTGACGTGTCTACAACGATCTTTGACTCCTTATCTGGATTCTCCTCATCTGCCCTTCCAATAGCCATGATTGGCCACAGATACATCTGATGCTAGCGATAGCTTCTCTAGAATGCATTTTAACAATTTCTAGAAGCATTCTCTTCCCAGATGTGCTAGGTGTTGAGTACTAGAAAGTGTGTATTTATAATGGAGAAAATCATCATTTTATACTCCAAGCCTCACTAACATCCCTATTTTTATGTCTTTAAGTCCCTTGTAATTTAATTATGTATGTTTTATTTTAATTAAGTATTTTATGTATTTTAGGGGATATCATGGTCATTTCACAATAAACGAGAGATCAGATGGAAAACGGACAAAGACTTTTGAACTCGGGAATCGAAAACCTTAGGAGGAGATAAAAAGAAAAATATACTGTTCACATATACGATCTTGTTCACACATACTGATGACGGTTGATATATACTGATCTTGTACACGACACATTCACGTGACTGTTCACATGTATCGTATGCTTTGCCGTGGCATCGCACGATGACGTGGCACTATACGATGACGTGGCGGCATTTGATTGGGACGAATGATGTGGCATTGACCGCATGCGGGCGCGCTGATCGATGACGTGTCATGATCCTATGAACCAAAAATGTTGACCGGTGGCGTGGCGAATATTAGTGGATCGAAAAACGTGTGTACGGTACATGCATATACACGAATAACAGCCCACGATGATGTGTTCCATCCAATAGGAACTTGCCACGTGGGCGCAATCCTCGAGCCCAAATTGTTTTAACCGATGGCCATGATTTACTCGGTCAGCATCTATAAAAAGGGCTCCCCCCATAATCGACACCCCGAATCCATTTTTGGACTCCATTTTCTGTAATTCCATCTCCATCTTGTATTTTCTACGTATTTTAATAAAATTCCCATTTTACCCCTAGTTCAAATATGAGTGGCTAATTTCCTTTCAAGCTTGGGTTGAAGGTGAAGTCTCAACATGCTCCATGGGCTTAATTTGGTAAATTTACTTTTTCTTCCCCTTTAATTTATGTGGTTGTTTTGACTTTTCGTAGAGCGGATAGTAATAATCGTAATCCGGATATCGGTGGAATAACCGCCTCCATAGCAAGGTTATTACTATTTGCAAGACTGGGAAGCCCTTAGCACCATATCTATTAGAGTGTGGTTCATGATGAGTGGAAGTTCCCCCTTCATGATTTAATTGGTACTAATAATGAATATTAAGCCGATAGTGCATGTTGAGACAGATCCAGAGATCTAAGCATTTCATCCAAATAGTTTATTCCTACAGCTTTAATTTAAATTAATATATTGCCTACTTCATTGTCATTATAAATCCAACCACCAACTCAGAAAATTAATTCTACACATAATTAAAATCTACCTCCTCGTGGGATCGACACTCGTCACCATTAATCTATTCTACAATAGATTCGTGCACTTGCGAGTTCAATAAAATTTGCACAACAAGTTTTTGGCGCCGTTGCCGGGGAGGTAAGTATTTTAATTCATAGAATTTTTTTTTTTAATTTCTTTATTTATTAATTTTTAGTTGTTTCCTTGTAATATTTTTATTATTATTATAAAAAAAAAGAAAAGAAAAAAAAAAGTGAATTTACATTTGCAAGTAGGTATTATTTTCTTTTCTTTTCTTCTCTTCTTTAAATTTCTGTAATTTAATTTTCACATTATTTTTTTTATTTTGTGAAATCGGCAGGTTCAACCGCCTCTTAATTTATTTTAATTTGTTTCACGCATTTTCTTTTCTATATCTAGCGCTTGAGTTATTTTCATAGCAAAATTGTAACAGCGTGATAAGGTTAGTATTGGAATTTCTCCCTCTTATTTATCTTTATTAATTTTGTTATCATTTTTTTATTTGCATGCATGGTCGTAGGTCAAAATTACCTAATCTTGAGCCTATAGACTTTGAATTAGAAAAAACACTTCGCACACACAAACACGTTGAAATTAAAAATAAAATTGGGATGGATTTGCAACCAGCACCACAAGAGAGGCCATTTAAGGACTACTTCAGTCCCTTAGCTAACTTGAGCACATCATGCATACGATATCCAAATGTAGCTGCTAGGAGTTTTGAATTAAAACCTAGTGTGCTAAATTGTCTCCCAACATTCTATGGCCTAGAAAATGAAGATCCATATAATCATCTGAATGATTTCCATGCTATTTGTCAAACTTTTAAATATGAGAATTTTTCAGATGATGATGTTAAGCTTAGATTATTCCCATTTTCTTTAAAGGATAAAGCTCGTTCATGGTTCAATGCATTGCCTGCTAACAAAGATTACATCATGAGAACAAATGGTAACAAAATTTTTGAATAAATATTTCCCAAAGACATAAAACCAATGCTATTCGCAGGAAATTTGAGTTTACCCAAAGAGAAGACGAGCAATTTTTCAAGCATGGGAGCGATTCAATGGGCTACTCCTAAAGTGTCCACATCATGGATACGAAAAATGGCACCAATGCCAATACCTTTTGGAGGGATTATTGCCAAATGTGCAAGAATGGCTAATGGCAACAAGTGGAGGAGAGCTAATGTCAAAAAGTGCATCAGAGATTTGGGATTTCTTCCAGCGACAAGCAGATAATTCCCAACAACGGAGTCGTTCGCTCGTGCGAGTACTAGAAGAGTTAAGGAGTGAATGAGGTTCACATTGGCGAGTCAAGTTCGAAATTAAAGAAGTCAAAGACATAGTTGAAGGTCTTTCCGACAAATAAAGATCGTTAAACCGCTAAATTGACGGAACCACATGACCAGGACTCATACTCAGATCAAGCCAATGCCATAGATGTAATGAGAAAGCCATCAAACTACAACCCTTACTCCAACACATATAATCCTGGATGGAGAGACCACCCCAATTTTTCATGGTCTCAAGGATTCCAACAGAATGGACCAGCAGCTCCAGCTCCAGCTCCACCAATGCAACCAATTCCTCAAAATCCTCAAGCCTCTCAACCACCATTTAGACCATACAATCAGAACCCAAACTATTCTCAACCTAGACCATGGGAGGATGCATTTCAGAATTTCAAAAATCTTACTTACTCCAAAATCGAGCAACAAAACCGCACCATTGATGAATCGCGAAATGAGATGAGAGCGGGTTTCAACTCACAAACCCAATCGATTTCAAACCTTGAAAAAATGGTGGGACAACTTGCTTTCAGATTCAAACCTTGGCAATGATCGTTGAGAAAAGAAAATTCCCAAGTCAACCAAAGGCCTAATCCTAAAGGAGTGCATGAAGTAAGTACAGTTCACCTCAAAGAAGCATGGAGAGGTCAAAGCCGTCATGACCTTGCGAAAAGGAAAAGAAGTCGACAACAAAGTGGAGATCGCACTCAAAAACAACTCAAATTGTACCGGTAAATGAAGAAGACTCATCATCGGAGGAGAAAGAAGAAACCAACCCACGAGAATACGTTCCAAAAGCTCCATTTCCCAGGAGGAGGTTAGCTAAAGCAAAAAAAGGAAAATCTACAAGTGAGATTTTTAAATCTTTAAACAAGGTAAGTGTTAACATCCCTTTGCTTGATGCTATAAAACAAGTGCCATCTTATGCCAAGTTTCTTAAAGACCTTTGTACTAAAAAGAGAAACATTCATGTTCAAAAGAAGGCATTTTTAACGAGAAAAATGTGAGTTCTATACTCCAACACAAACTTCCTCTAAAATACAAAGATCCGGCTCCCCCACTATCTCATGTAGTATAGGGAACCACACAATTGAGAATGCTTTTGTTGACTTAGTGAGCTAGTGTAAATCATTTGCCTTACTCAAGATTTGTGAAACTTGGACTGGGAGAATTACACCCAACTCAGGTGGTGTTACAACTTGCAGATCGGTCCATGAAAAACCTCGTGGTATTGTGGAGGACGTCTTATACAGTAGATAAGTTTTATTTTCCGTTGATTTTATTGTAATTGACACTCAACCAGTCCAGGATTGCCGAAGAGATCCCCATTATCCTAGACGACCTTTTTCGCAATCGCCGATGCTCACATTCAATGCAGAACTGGAAATATGCAGTTGTCTTTTGGCAATATGACGATGAAACTAAATATCTTCAACATCGCCAAACAACCTCACTATGCAGATGATGAAATTGTTGATGTGGATTGGATAGAAGAATTAATTGATAATGCTTTTCATTCAAACCTCAGTGATGACCCTTTACAAACATGTTTAACTCACTTTGGTTTGGATTTTGATATTGACAGATCAGTAGATGAGGTTAACGCCTTACTTGATTCAACACCATCCATGGACACTAACAAATGGAAGTCAAGAGTGGAACACCTAGCACCATCAGAGAAGAAACTCAGTACGTTATCAGAATCACCACCAAAACTCGAGCTCAAACCATTACCCGACACTTTGGAATATGCATTTTTGGGAAAAGAAAGCACTCTGCCAGTAATCATTTCATCATCCCTGAATAAAGAACAAAAAGGTAAGTTGTTGGAAGTTTTGAAAGCACACAGGAGCATTAGGATGGACCATACCGAGCATAAAAGGTATAAACCCAGTGGATTGTATGCATTACATTCACCTTGATGAAAATGCTAAACCTACTGAAGGAAATGCAACGTCGGTTAAACCCTAACATGAAAGAAGTTGTTAGAATCAAGTCCTTAAACTATTAGACGCAGTATCATTTACCCTATTTCTCGATAGTTCGGGTCGGGTCGATCTGTGCAAGTTGTCCCCAAAACGTCAGGAGTCACAGTAGTTACCAATGCTGATAATGAATTAATGGCTACTGGAGTAACTACAGGATGGCGTGTAAGTATTGATTATAGAAAGTTGAATTCCGTCACACGTAAAGACCATTTTCCTCTACCATTTATTGATCAAATGCTTGATAGATTAGCAGGTCATGAATTTTATTGCTTTCTAGATGGCTACTCAGGATATAATCAGATTCCATAAAGACCAAAAGATCAAGAGAAAACCACTTTCACTTGCCCTTTCGCACTTTCGACATATAGGAGAATGCCATTTGGATTATGTAATGCACCAGCTACATTTCAACGATGCATGTTAAGCATTTTTTCTGATATGGTTGAACGATTCCTTGAAGTCTTTATGGATGATTTTTCTGTTTTTGGTGATTCATTTGATCAATGTTTACATCATCTAACACTAGTTCTACAGAGATGCATAGAGAAGAATTTGGTCCTAAATTGGGAGAAATGCCATTTTATGGTAAAACAAGGAATTGTTCTTGATCACATCATTTCTAGCGAAGGTCTTGAGGTTGATAAGGCCAAGGTGGATCTCATTTCCAATCTTCCTCCACCTAAAACAGTCAGAAAAGTAAGATCTTTCCTTGGGCATGTAGGTTTTTACAGACGTTTCATTAAATATTTTAGCAAAGTTTCTAGACCTTTATGCAATTTACTTGCTAAAGATGTACCTTTTGTCTTTAATGATTCCTGTCTTGTGGCATTTAAGAAGCTTAAGCAGTTGTTAACATCATCACCCATCATTCAACCTCCAAACTGGAACTTACCATTTGAGCTTATGTGTGATGCATCCGATTATGCAAAGAGAGAGCGAGATTAGGACAAAGAGTTGATCGAATTCCCCATGTCATTTACTATGCTAGTATGACATTAAATGATGCACAGTTGAACTATTCAACCACTGAAAAAGAAATGCTAGCAGTGGTGTTTGCATTAGAGAAATTTCGATCTTATCTTATTGGTTGTAAAATAATTGTTTTCACAGATCATGCTGCCCTTAAATATCTTCTCACAAAGAAAGATACAAAAGCTAGACTAATTCGTTGGGTGCTACTTTTACAGGAATTTGACTTTGAAATCAAGGATAAGAAGGGCACAGAAAATGTTGTTGCAGACCATCTCTCTCGTCTAAATTTTGATACAATTACAGAACCATTTCCACTAAATGAATCATTTCCAGATGAACAACTAATGAGTGTGGAAGTCTTACCATGGTATGTTGATATAGTTAACTATCTTGTTACAGGTAAACTTCCGGAGCATTGGACTAAGCAGGATAAGGCCAAATTTTTTACAGAAATAAAGAATTTCTTCTGGGATGACCCCTATCTGTTCAAGTATTGTGCATATCAAATTATCAGACGATGTGTCCCAGAAAATGAATTTCAAAATATCATTTCATTCTGCCATGAACAAGCGTGTGGAGGCCATTTCAGTGCTAAGAAAACAGCTACTAAAATATTACAATGTGGTTTCTATTGGCCAACTATATTTCGAGATGCTTACATTTTTTGTTCTTCATGTGATAGGTGTCAACGAATGGGGAGCATTACACGAAGAAACATGATGCCACTAAACCCAATTTTAGTGGTTGAGATTTTTGATGTATGGGGTATCGACTTCATGGGACCCTTTCCCCCTTCTTTTGGCCATCAATACTTATTGGTCGCTGTTGACTACGTATCGAAGTGGGTAGAAGCAGTTTTGTGTAGAACCAATGATCACAAGGTAGTGATCAGATTCTTGAAAAGCAACATTGTTTCACGCTTTGGATTCCCTCGAGCAATAATCAGTGATGGTGGAGCCCACTTTTGTAACAAATCATTCAAAGCTCTTTTGACAAAGTATTCCATTACTCACAAAGTGACGACCCCATATCATCTGCAAACCAGTGGCCAAGTTGAGATCTCCAATCGAGAGATAAAGCACATATTAGAAAAAACGGTGAGACCAGACAGAAAAGATTGGTCATTAAGACTGGATGATGCATTATGGGCATATAGAACAGCTTTCAAGACCCCAATTGGGATGTCACCCTATAGGCTAGTATATGGAAAAGCTTTCCACCTACCTGTGGAACTCGAGCATCGTGCATACTGGGCCATTAAGAGATTCAACTTTGATATGCAGCAAGCTAGCTCAGAAAGAAGATTACAACTGGCAGAACTTGAAGAAATTCGTAATGATGCATACGAAAATGCCAAAATTTACAAACAAATAATGAAAGTCTTTCATGACAAGCACATTATGAGAAGATCTTTCACACCAGGTCGAAAGTACTTTTATTCAATTCTCGCTTGCACCTATTCCTGGGTAAGTCTTATTTCTCGATGGGATGGTCCCTTTATAGTTCATACTTGTTTTTTCCACACGTGGAGCAATTGAAATTAAGGATCCAAAGAACGGTGTAACTTTAAGGTTAATGGTCAAAGATTAAAGTCATATCTAGAGTACCAACCACATGAAAATGACACCGAAATCGATTTGAGTGACCCGTCAAACTTGAATTGAGACTTTTTCTTATTTATTTCTTCTTTTCGGTGATTTAAATTTGTGTGAAAGTGTGTTTATTTAATCATTCAATTTTCTTTTATCATTTCTAATCATGTATGCCTCAATTAGACAGATCCTCTTGAAACATCTCGCATAACTTCAACGTATACGATCTCATCGAGGTTCAGATACGATTTTACAAAACACATCGTATTTAGATTTCTACAACCTCCAGAGTTGGTATCCTGGTTGAAGATCTAGAAAGACAACTCGAGAGGAATAGAAGATGGGATATATAACTTCCAATTAGAACTTGAGGTTAACTCAATAAAGAGGACGAATGTAAGTTCATTTTTCTTTTTATTGTGCGTTTTCTTATTTTGTTCACTTTCGTGTTTGATTCGATTTCTGATTTGATTTTCTTTATTTATTTAGTGTGTTTTGATTTATCTTCCCGTATAAGTGGCGGATAACGGTATCTCGTGACAATCAAAGTCGGTTACTTTAGTTTCCCATAATAACTAATACTCGAGAAGAAGGTATGGACAGTAAACGCGATTCTAGCAAAGCTTCACAAGCGATTTCCTTCACTTCCTCGAATGCCCTCCTTACGATCTATAAAGCTCGGTCCGAATGCATGCGATTGCTTATGAGAAATAGCGTCCCCTGCCGACATCCGTTGGTTAATCGAGGCCAAGGTACGTTTGGCGGGTGAGTTACCTCCTAAATTTATTGCATACATGCCTGGTTGTGGTAAAGGAAATTACTCGAGAAAACGAAGAGTGAAAAACTTCATGTTAATTGTCATAAGTGTGTAAGTGTGCGAGGATGAAATGCGATAAAAATCCTTGTTCTTTCGGAATGATGTCCGATAATGGGGAAGATAAGATTCAATTCATTAGGGATGGCTTGAATAAAGAGTCATTGGATGATATCCTTTTGTCTCTTCAAACGCATCCCGGTGGATACGCATAAACAAAGAATTCTCCAGTTATGGCCATTATTTGAAAAGAACGTGTCCGATATAGTCTTGGGAATCTGACTATAAACGACCCTGTTTGCCAGTTTATAAGAAAACTGGATGGGAAGCCTATCCTCGACCCATAGAGGGCATTCAAGCCGTTTCTGGACGTAAAACCAGAGGAAGATATGAGCCACAATCACAACTACCTGTAAATATCCTTTTACCGTTGTTTTACTTTACTGTTGTTTTATTTCACTTTTGTTTTATCAATTGCATTATTGTCTTTAATAATTGAGTGCTTTTTCTTTTACTATTTCCTTTTTGACTCTCGAGCCATGTGCTTTACGCGTTAATTGACATAGACATGCTACCTCTTATACAGCTGTAAATCATTGTCACAAAGATCCTTGATATATGATCATTTTCTTTTAGACTCACAAATTATTTTTGAGAAGCATACCAATGGCAGCTACTCCCAATAAACAATTCAAGAACATTTGTGTGCTCTCTGGATTTAACTATGGCAAACATAAAGAGTTCGTTGAGGCAGCCATCGATCTTGGTCAACGCATAGCAGAAAGTAATTTGCATCTGATTTATGGAGGAGGTGACCGAGGGTTATCAAAACTAGTCTCAGAAGCTGTTTATCTCAGAGGGAGCCAAGTGTTAGGCATCATCCCAAGAAGCCTCAAACCGTTGGCCTGTATGTCTGACTCACCAACTGGAGAAGAGTTAGTCGTCTCAGGTATGCAAGAAAGAATAACTGAAATGTTGAATCATGCTGATGCGTTTATTTTCTTACCAGGAGATCTTGTAACTCTAGAGGCACTAATCACATTAGCATCTTGGGCCCATCTGAACATTCATCAGAAACCCATCGGTTTGTTAAATGTCAATAACTTTTATGATGGCTTCATCGCATTTCTTAACCATGCAATAAAAAACCATTTCATCCCTTTCACAAATAAAAATCTTTTTTGTGCTCATATCGCTAACGAGTTACTTGATCCATTACAAGCTTATGACTGAGCGATCCCAAGACCCTTATGTTGGAATGGCCAACTAATGATGGTAACAATAGCCGTAGTAAGAAGTGCAAATTAGATTTAACTCTCCGCTTGTAAATATTTCCTTCTGTGATGCGGCACTCAGGTGATGTCTCCTAAACCCTATTTTCTTTCAACATTGAGGACAATATTTCATTCTGGTTGGGGGGAGGAAATAGTTGACAATTGTGGAATATCTCAATCTTGGTGTAGTTGTTTTTTTTTTTTAGAAACTAACTGTGGCTAAATTTTTGAGTCGAAGATGGCTGAATATGGAGTGTAACGACTCTAGAAACGCATCTTCTTATTATAAAAAAAAAAAATTCAAACATTTCTTGCTTTGACAGTCATTTTAAGTGTGATCTTTCTAACTTCTTTTACCAATTAGCTTTTCTATGTCATTTTCACCATTCTGCATGCATAATTTTCATGACTAAGACTAGGTTTGGGGGTAAAATTTTTAAAAAAAAAAAAAAAAATTTGTGTGATCTTTTCATAATTAGATGACATGATAACTTTCAAATTTTAGTATTTGTATTATCTTTGGTCTTTAGTTATGTTACACCATGTTTGTTACTCTACATGTTGATGTTGGAGACAAATATAAGTTGCTTGAAAGAATGCACATGTCATAATAATTTCCAAGTGAGTTTTTGAGCCTGTCATTTTTCTTGGAGAGTAACCTTTTTTTGCCTATTCTTCATTCAGCTTAGCAGTTTATTGCTTTATACATTATCTCCAAAAAAAAATAAAAAAATAAAATAAAATAAAGTGTATGTTGCCACATCTGAAGGTCCATCTAACTAGTAGATATGGAAGATTATTTAGAACCCTAAAAGATGACAGAAAGGCCATCTTTGGTCCGTTTGAGCCTTTCTAGCCAACCCTATTAATATGTATCCATAGTTAACCCCTTTGAGCCTTAAAAAAATAAAGACTTTTTCTTTGGCAACCTATTATCTTGTCCCACTCCAATGTGGAGTATCACCTTATATTTTGTATTTCCCACCACCCATTTATGTTTGAAAATAGAGATAATTTTGCATTCACAAAAAAAAAAAAATGGGTGCTTAAAAAAAAAAAAAGGAGAGAAAAAGAAACAAAATAAAAAAAATATGTATACAAATAAATTAATTAATTAATTAAAAAAAAAACAAGTGAAAAGCACCTTACAAGCTCCAAAGTTCTCTATTTTTCAAACATATATTTTGTTTTTCCTATTATCCTTTCTTTGTTAGCCACGTCCCTAGCCTACGTTACATCCTAATAAAAGTCCTTCTTGATTTTAGGGAACTATAGTCTGAAATGGAAACTAGTTATATGGGTTGAAAAGATGTGGTAATGCAAAAAAAAAAAAAAAATAAATAAATAAATAAAAAAGGATGATGAATGTATTTTTTTTATTAGCATTTTTGAATTAAAATCGTACTATTTCTAAGCTGAGGGCATATTTCTATCACCTTGGTGAGAGTGTGTGATATTAATTCTTTATTATTTTCACTCAAATTACCATTCACTGGAGTGATTATTTTTGGGTTTAATTTCTTTGTGAGCGTATTACTAATACCAGTGAGATTTTGGGGTTTGCATGTCATTCTTAAAAGTGACTCGATTACTAAAGTTGTGACAAAGTTTTCTAAACTGATTCATGTGGAGAGTTGATGTGGGAATGATATTTCTTTAGACTGTAGATAATGCTTGTACTTTTATTTGATTGTTATCATTAGTCTGATTAAATAAATACCACAGTAAAAAAAAAATATATATATTTGTTTCAGTTTTGTTTTCGCTCAAATTGCTAGGGACTAGCAACAAGCTGGTTGGGGGGTGTGTTGAGTACTAGAAAGTGTGTATTTATAATGGAGAAAATCATCATTTTATACTCCAAGTCTCACTAACATCCCTATTTTTATGTCTTTAAGTCCCTTGTAATTTAATTATGTATGTTTTATTTTAATTAAGTATTTTATGTATTTTAAGAGATATCATGGTCATTTCACAATAAACGAGAGATCAGATGGAAAAACGGACAGCACTTTTGAACTCAGGACAGTCGAAAACCTTAGGAGGAGCATAAAAAGAAAAATGGTACTGTTCACATATACGGTGATCTTGTTCACACATCTGATGACGGTTGATATATACTGATGATCTTTACGACGACTAATTATTCACGTGACTTTGTTCACCTATATCTTGTATCTTTGGCATCGCATATGCTGACGTGGCACTGTACGATGACGTGGCGGCATTTGATTGGACGAATGATGTGGCATTGACTGATGATGTGGCGTTGACTGATGACGTGTCATGATCCTATTGAACCAAAAATGTTGACCGGTGACGTGGCAGAATATTAGTGGATCGAAAAAATGTGTGTACGGTACATGCATATACACAGAATAACAGCCCACGATGATGTGTTCCATCCAATAGGAACTTGCCACGTGGCGCAATCCTCGAGCGCCCAAATTGTTTTAATCCGATGGCCATGATTTACTCGGTGCATCTATAAAAAGGGGCCCCCATAATCGACACCCCGAATCCATTTTGGACTCCATTTTCTATAATTCCATCTCCATCTTGTATTTTCTACGTATTTTAATAAAAGTCCCATTTTACCCCTAGTTCAAATATGAGTGGCTAATTTCCTTTCAAGCTTGGGTTGAAGGTGAAGTCTCAACATGCTCCATGGGCTTAATTTGGTAAATTTACTTTTTCTTCCCCTTTAATTTATGTGGTTGTTTTGACTTTTCGTAGACAGGATAGTAATAATCTTGTGCGGATATCTATTTGGAATAACCGCCTCCCTGCGCAAGGTTATTACTATTTGGCACGGAAGCCCTTAGCACCATATCTATTAGAGTGTGGTTCATGATGAGTGGAAGTTCCCCCTTCATGATTTAATTGGTACTAATAATGAATATTAAGCCGATAGTGCATGTTGAGACAGATCCAGAGATCCAAGCATTTCATCCAAATAGTTTATTCCTACAGCTTTAATTTAAATTAATATATTGCCTACTTCATTGTCATTATAAATCCAACCACCAACTCAGAAAATTAATTCTACACATAATTAAAATCCACCTCCTCGTGGGATCGACACTCGTCACCATTAATCTATTTTACAATAGATTCGTGCACTTGCGAGTTCAATAAAATTTGCACAACACTAGGGTTTGGACGGCTTATCTTTCTTCCAACAAGATGTCTCAAAACATTCCTTAGTCCGTCTCATTTCTTCATCATCATCAGCTCCTGTCATCCCGATCATCTTGATCATACTGATCTTTCTGCTTATGGATGGTTCATGCAATTGTAACAGCTACCTTGTTGTCATCCTTGTGCTTTTTGTTTTTTTTCACCTCTTCTTTGATTTCTTCGAGGTGAGCCAGAATCTGCTGCCGGTTTACCAGTATGTCTCCAAGTGAATGGTTCTGTTCAACAGCATTTATATTGCTCCAGTTCACAGCTTTTTCTATTGGACCAAATTTTTCTGGATCTACTTTCTGAATCACCCATTTGGCAGTTGCTACACCTTGCTGTGATTCCCTAACCACTTTATTTTCTGTATCAAGGGTATTGATCATGGATATTGAACCCATGTACCTTACTGAAGCTGATCTCCTTGGCATGTGAGTGCACGAAGAAGGTGGTCTCCTTGCAACCTGACATGTGTCGTAAGGATATAAGAGTCTAGTCTCATAAGGAAAAGAAATCAAAACCCATCCATCTTGGAATCTGTCAATTTTTGGATCTTCATGGAGCTGTTGGGGCTTATTCCCCTGCTCATACTCGTTTATCTACCTCGATGGAAATACGAGCTGACTTTGCTTATATGTTTTTGGCCAAATGATTCTTCCTTCGCCTGCCATATGTTGATCTTACAATATTGATTTTGATGATAACAAAACTTATATATTCTTGATTAAAGTTTGGGGCTATTAAAATGAATTTCTTAAAGCCATAGACATGTTTAAAGAAAGCTTAATGGTTGTTAACTTGAGTTGGAAAACCTTTTTTCTAAACAAAAGTTGCCAAAAATATAGATTCTGGAAATTAACGGTGAACCATTTATTGGAAAATGGTAAACCGATAATTTACAGAGAGGAAACTGTCTTTATAATCCTGCACTGTTTATCTGAGAAGATTTTGAAAATTAACGGTGAACCGTTTATTTGAAAACGGCTAACCGATAAGTTACAGAAAGGAGAAAGTTTTTTAACCTTGAGCCGTTTAACAAAAACGGAAAGCTAAGTTTGTTTTGCAGGTTTCTGGACACAAACGGCAATCCGATAACTGTAAATGATAAACCCTTTATTTAAAATCTAAGCATAACAGCTATTTGGACAAGTCAAAACGGTTAAGCGATAGCAGTAAATGGCGATCTGATTATTCTCATAAAGTCAACAACGTCTAGTTTTCAGCTCTAACTATAAAATAGCTCAATCAAATTCAAATAAAGATAAATCAAACAATTATCTTTGAGCTTGCTACTAAGAAAACAATCTCTTTTAAGCCTTAAACTTATTTTATTTCATTGATTCACACTTTGGGATTTCAATTGTAATCATATAGATTGTGTGAGAGATTGGTTGTTTTTAAATCTTTATTTTTGAGTGATTGTAAGTGTTGAGATACACTTCAGCTAAGAGATTGGGGATAATCTCTTGTTGTAAAGGTTCATTGATACCTTTGAAGTCAATTGTAAGTGTTTTTGAAGCCTTGGAGGCTTGCTTAGTGGAATCCTCAAGCCCGGTGAGCTTGGAGGTGTGGACGTAGGCACGGTTGGCCGAACCACATAAAAATCACGTGTTTGATCTCTCTTTCCTTATCTTTTTAATTTCAAGCATTGTTAAAATTATTTCTTTTGATTTTATTAAGACATTAGTTTTAATTATTGTGTGGTTTTATTTACTTAATTTTTTAAGAACCTAATTCACCCCCCTCTTGGGTAGCCTAGTTAGTATTTCAATTGGTATTAGAGCAAGGTTCTCTTGTTAGGACTTAACCTTCTAGAGTAAAAGATCCATGGCAACCCAAAATAATTTTAGCTTTAGGGAAGGACAATCCACCACTAGGCCACCATTCTTTGATGGTAATGATTAGCCTTATTGGAAAACTAGGATAAGAATTTATTTGGAAGCTTTAGATTACGAAATATGGGAGGTTGTGTGTGATGGTCCATTCATGCCTATAACTAAAAATGGGGAAGGAGAAGATATTTCAAAACCTTCACGTGAATGGAATGAGCTGGAAAAGAGAAAAGCTTCTCTAAATTCCAAAGCTATGAATGCCCTATTTTGTGCTTTAGATAAGAAAGAATTTCATAGAGTTTTAAGTTGTTCTAATGCTTATGAATTTTGGAAAAAACTTGAAGTTGTTTATGAAGGTACAAATCAAGTCAAAGAATCTAAAATAAATAGATATACTAGGCAATACGAATTATTTCAAATGGAACAAAATGAAAATGTCTACTCTATGTACACTAGATTTACGGACATTGTCAACACTCTAAGAGCACTTGGCAAGACCTTTTCAAATAGCGAGAAGGTAAAGAAAATCATTAGGTCATTACCAAAAGAGTGGGACCTAAGAGAACTACCATTGAGGAAGCCAAGGATTTAAAAATTTTATCTATTGATGATTTAATTGGCTCACTTATTTCTTATGAAGAAGATTTGGCAGCCGAGAGAGGAGATGAAGATAAGAAGAAGAAAAGTATTCCCTTGAAAGTATCAAAATCTGAAAGTGATGAGGAAAGCGAACTTGAAGATGAAGAAATGGCCATGATAGTCAGAAAATTTATGAAGTTTTTCAAGAAAACCGGTGAGCGAAGAAAGTTCAGCAATTTCAAGAATCAAAAGGAAAATAAGGAAGCTATCATATGCTATGAATGCAAAAAGCCTGGCCATATAAAATCGGAATGCCCTCTTCTCAACAAATTCAAGAAGAAAGCCATGATGGCAACATGGGATGATAGTGATGAAGAATCAAATGAAAATGAACAATCACAATAAATGTCAAACTTAGCACTCATGGAAATAGGAGAAGATGAGCTTGATGAGGTAAGTGATCTTTCATCTTATAATGAATTATATGATGGTTTTAATTAGTTGCAAAGTGATATGATGAAAATTGGAAAGAAAAATGCATGCCTTAAGAAGAAAATGTTAGAACTTTCAAATGAAGAGGGCGCTTTGCAAAAATGTAATGATTTTCTAAATGAAAATATTAAAAGGACTAGAATTAGATAACGAAAGATTGCATGATAAGATTGCATCCTTAAAAGGTAAACAAAGTACTTCATATGAGCATGAAAAATAACATGTTGATGACTTGATCAAAGAAAATGAAGAACTTAAAAAAAAGAGCAATGAGCTCAATGAGATTGTATCAAAATTCAAAAATGGTCAAAAGAACTTAGAAAAATTACTTGGTGCTCAAAAATGTATGTTTGGCAAAGGAGAAATTGGATATAAGCCTAACTTAAACAAAAATATTACAAAAGCTATTTTGTTAAGGCTACCTCCACCAATAATCATAAAATTATTTGTCATTATTGCAATGGAAATGGTCACATGAATTATAGATGTCCCATTAAGAAAAATGCATATTATGGAGTTAAATGTGTTTGGGTTCCAAATAGAACCATTACTAACACTCAAGGACCCAAAACGTTTTGGGTACCTAAAACTTGAGATCTTCTCTACAGGAATCAAAGAAGAAGGGAAAGAGAAATAAATTGTATTTGGACAGCGGATGTTCAAGACATATGACCAGTGATTATTCATGGTTCTCAAGTTTTACCAAGATCAAACATGGTGGGGATGTATCCTTTGAAGATAATTCAAAAGGAAAAACCATTGGTATTGGTAATGTCGATAAAGTTTCCTCAACTCTCATTGAAAATCTATGCTTAGTTGAAAATCTAAAACACAACTTGCTTAGTATTAGTCAATTGTGTGCAAAAGATATAGAGTTATTTTTTATAAAACAAATTGTGTTATTGAAAATGCATGTGATGGTAAAATTTTCTTTGTTGGAAAGAGGTGTGTTGACGTTTATACTATTGATATAGATTGTGCATCTACTCTTGATAAATGTTTTTCTACATTACATGATGATAGTTGGTTATGGCATAGAAGATTAGGACATGCAAGCATGGATTTAATTTCAAAGATTTCCAAAAACAATTTAGTTAAAGGTCTTCCGAAAATCTGTTTTGAAAAAGATAAAATTTGTGAAGCATGTCAATTTGGAAAACAAATCAAAACTTCTTTCAAAACCAAAAATCATATTTCTACTTCAAAACCACTTCAACTTCTTCACTTTGATTTGTTTGGACCTTCTTGATATTCTAGTTTAAATGGTAAATATTATGCATTTGTAATTGTGGATGATTATTCTAAATGTACATGGGAATTATTCTTAGCTAATAAGGATGATACATTTGATGCATTTAAAGTTTTCTATAAAAAGGTTCAAAATGAAAAAGGCTATTTCATTACTTGCATTAGAAGTGACCATGGTGGAGAATTTGAAAATCATGCATTTGAGAGTTTTTGTAATGATTTTGGCATTATACATTAATTTTCATCACCTAGTGTTGAGTACTAGAAAGTGTGTATTTATAATGGAGAAAATCATCATTTTACACTCCAAGTCTCACTAACATCCCTATTTTTATGTCTTTAAGTCCCTTATAATTTAATTATGTATGTTTTATTTTAATTAAGTATTTTATGTATTTTAGGGGATATCATGATCATTTCACAATAAACGAGAGATCAGATGGAAAAATGGACAGCACTTTTGAACTCAGGATAGTCGAAAACCTTAAAAGGAGCATAAAAAGAAAAATGGATCGCATTCACATATACTGATGATCGTTCACACATACTGATGACGGTTGATATATACGGTGATCGCACGACGATTAATCATTCACGACTGTTCACCTCAGATGTATCGACGTGGCATCGCAGACGCGACGTGGCACTATACGATGACGTGGCGGCATTTGATTGGGACGAATGATGTGGCATTGACCGCTTATGGCATTGGATCGATGATGTGGCGTTGGCCTGATCGATGACGTGTCATGATCCTATTGAACCAAAAATGTTGCCCGTGGCGTGGCAGAATGTTAGTGGACGGAAAAAACGCGTGTACGGTACATGCATATATACGAGAATAAGAGCCACGATGATGTGTTCCATCCAATAGGAACTTGCCACGTGGCGCAATCCCGAGCGCCCAAATTGTTTTAATCCGATGGCCATGATTTACTCGGTGTATCTATAAAAAGGGGCTCCCCCTAATTTGACACCCCTGAATCCATTTTTGGACTCCATTTTCTGTAATTCCATCTCCATCTTGTATTTTCTACGTATTTTAATAAAATTCCCATTTTACCCCTAGTTCAAATATGAGTGGCTAATTTCCTTTCAAGCTTGGGTTGAAGGTGAAGTCTCAACATGCTCCATGGGCTTAATTTGGTAAATTTAATTTTTCTTCCCCTTTAATTTATGTGGTTGTTTTGACTTTTCGTAGACAGATAGTAATAATCTTGTCTGGATATCGGCTGGAATAACCGCCTCCCTAGGCAAGGTTATTACTATTTGGCACGGGAAGCCCTTAGCACCATATCTATTAGAGTGTGGTTCATGATGAGTGGAAGTTCCCCCTTCATGATTTAATTGGTACTAATAATGAATATTAAGCCGATAGTGCATGTTGAGACAGATCCGGAGATCCAAGCATTTTATCCAAATAATTTATTCCTACAGCTTTAATTTAAATTAATATATTGCCTACTTCATTGTCATTATAAATCCAACCACCAACTCAGAAAATTAATTCTACACATAATTAAAATCCACCTCCTCGTGGGATCGACACTCATCACCATTAAGGAAAACTCAACGAAACCCAAATCGAACTTGAGGAAAACTCAATAAGAGGACAATTGTGAGATTATTATTTTTATTTTCTTTTCTTTTCTTTTCTTTTTTGTGTGTTCTCTAGTTTGTTACCCCGGTTAAGTGGCGGATAACGATACTCCGTGACAATCAAAGTCGGTTACTTTAGTTTCCCATAATAACTAATATTCTGAGAAGAAGGTATAGACAGAAACGCGATTCTAGCAAAGCTTCACAAGCGATTTCCTTCACTTCCTCAGAATGCCCTCCTTACGATCTATAAAGCTCGGTCCGAACGCATGCGATTGCTTATAAGAAATAACGTCCCTGCTGACATCCGTTGGTTAATCGAGGCCAAGGTACGTTTGGCAGGTGAGTTACCTCCTAAATTTATTGTATACATGCCTGGTTGTGGTAAAGGAAATTACTCGAGAAAACGAAGAGCTGAAAAACTTCATGTTGATTGTCATAAGTGTGCCAGGATGAAATGCGATAAAAATCCTTGTTCTTTCGGAATGATGTCTGATAACAGGGAAGATAAGATTCAATTCATTAGGGATGGCTTGAATAAAGAGTCATTGGATGATGTCCTTTTGTCTCTTGAAACGCATCCCAGTGGATACGTACAAAGAGCAATTCTCCAGTTATGGCCATTATTTCAGAAAGAGCAGGTACGATATAGTCTTGGGAATCTGACTATAAACGACACTGTTTGCCAGTTTATAAGAAAACTGGATGGGAAGCCTATCCTCGACCCATAGAGGGTGTTCAAGCCGTTTCTGGACGTAAAACCAGAGGAAGATGTGAGCCACAATCACAACTACCTGTAAATATCCTTTTATTGTTATTTTATTTCACTGTTGTTTTATCAATTGCATTATTGTCTTTAATAATTGAGTGCTTTTTCTTTTACTATTTCCTTTTTGACTCTCGAGCCATGTGCTTTACGCGTTAATTGACATAGACATACTACCTCTTATACAGTTGTAAATCATTATCACCAAGATCCTTGATATATGATCATTTTCTTTTAGACTCACAAATTATTTTTTAGAAGCATCCCAATGGCAGCTACTTCCAATAAACAATTCAAGAACATTTGTGTGCTCTCTGGATTTAACTATGGTAAACATAAAGAGTTCGTTGAGGCAGCCATCGATCTTGGTCAACGATACAGAGAAAGAAATTTGCATCGGTTTATGGAGGAGGTGACCGAGGGTTATCAAAACTAGTCTCGAAAATTTGTTTATCTCGAGGAGCCAAGTGTTAGGCATCATCCCAAGAAGCCTCAAACCGTTGGCTTTGTATGTCCGACTCACCAACCTGGAGAAGAGTTAGTTGTCTCGGTATGCAAGAAAGAATAATCGAAATGCTAAATCACGCGATGCTTTTATTTTCCTACCAGGAGATCTTGCAACTCTAGAGGCACTAATCACATTAGCATCTTGGGCCCATCTGAACATTCATCAGAAACCTATCGGTTTGTTAAATGTCAATAACTTTTATGATGGCTTCATCGCATTTCTTAACCATACAATAAAAAACCATTTCATCCCTTTTACAGCAAAAAAAATCTTTATTTGTGCTCATACTGCTAACGAGTTACTTGATTTGTTACAAGCTTATAGACCAGAGCCAGATCCCAAGACCCTCATGTTGGAATGGCCAACTAATGATGGTAATAAGAAAGTAATAAGAAGTGCAAATTAGATTTAACTCTTTGTAAATATTTTCTTTCGTGATACAAAGAATCGGTGATGTCTTCTAAACCCTATTTTCTTTCAAACATTGAGGACAATGTTCCGTTCAGGTTGGGGGGAGGGAATAGTTGACAATTGTGGAATATCTCAATCTTGGTGTAGTTGTTTTTTTTTTTAGAAACTAACTGTGGCTAAATTTTTGAATCGAAGATTGCTGAATATGGAGTGTAACGACTCTAGAAACGCATCTTCTTATTATAAAAAAAAAAAATTCAGACATTTCTTGCTTTGACAGTCATTTTAAGTGTGATCTTTCTAACTTCTTTTACCAATTAGCTTTTCTATGTCATTTTCACCATTCTGCATGCATAATTTTCATGACTAAGACTAGGTTTGGGGGTAGAATTTAAAAAAAAAAAAGATATTTTGTGTGATCTTTTCATAATTAGATGACATGATAACTTTCAAATTTTAGTATTTGTATTATCTTTGGTCTTTAGTTATGTTACACCATGTTTACTACTCTACATGTTGATGTTGAAGACAACAATAAGTTCTTGAAAGAATGCACATGTCATAATAATTTCCAAGTGAGTTTTTGAGCCTGTTATTTTTCTTGGAGAGTAACCCCTTTTTGCCCATTCTTCATTCAGCTTAGCAGTTTATTGCTTTATACATTATCTCCAAATTTCTGTATAAAAAAAAAAGTGTGTTACCACATCTGAAGGTCCATCTAACTAGTAGATATGTAAGATTATTTAGAACCCTAAAAGATGACAGAAAGGCCATCTTTGGTCCGTTTGAGCCTTTCTAGCCAACCCTATTAATATGTATCCATAGTTAACCCCTTTGAGCCTTAAAAAAATAAAGACTTTTTCTTTGGCAACCTATTATCTTGTCCCACTCCAATGTGGAGTATCACCTTATATTTTGTATTTCCCACCACCCATTTATGTTTAAAAATAGAGATAATTTTGCATTCACAAAAAAAAAGGGTGCTAAAAAAAAAGAGAGAAAAAGAAACAAAAGAAAAAAAATATGTATACAAATAAATAAATTAATTAATTAAAAAAAAAAGTAAGTGAAAAGCACCTTACAATCTCCAAAGTTCTCTATTTTTCAAACATATATTTTGTTTTTCCTATTATCCTTTCTTTGTTAGCCACGTCCCTAACCTACGTTACGTCCTAATAAAAGTCATTCTTGATTTTAGGAAACTATAGTCTGAAATAGAAACTAGTTATATGGGTTGAAAAGATGTGGTAATGCATACTAAAAAAAAAAAAAAAGGATGATGAATGTATTGGTTTGATTAGCATTTTTAAATTAAAATCGTATTATTTCTAAGCTGAGGGCATATTTTTGTCACCTTGGTGAGAGTGTGTGATATTTCTTCTTTATTATTTTCACTCAATTTACCATTCACTGGAGTGATTATTTTTTAGTTTAATTTCTTTGTGAGAGTATCACTACTACCGGTGAGATTTTGGGGTTTGCTTGTCATTCTTAAAAGTAACTAAATTACTGAAGTTATGACAAAGTTTTCTAAACTGATTCATGTGGAGAGTTGATGTGGGAATGATATTTCTTTAGACTGTAGATAATGCTTATACTTTTATTTGATTGTTATTATTAGTTTGATTGAATAAATACCACAGTATAAAAAAAAAAAATTGTTTCAGTTTTGTTTTCGCTCAAATTGCTAGGGACTAGCAACAAGCTGGTTAGGGGGTGTATTGAGTACTAGAAAGTGTGTATTTATAATGGAGAAAATCATCATTTTACACTCCAAGTCTCACTAACATCCCTATTTTTATGTCTTTAAGTCCCTTGTAATTTAATTATGTATGTTTTATTTTAATTAAGTATTTTATGTATTTTAAGGGATATCATGGTCATTTCATAATAAACGAGAGATCAGATGGAAAAACGGACAGCACTTTTGAACTCAGGACAGTCGAAAACCTTAGGAGGAGCATAAAAAGAAAAATGTACTGTTCACATATACGTTACTGTTCACACATACGGTACGGTTGATATATACGATGATCACACAACACTGCATTCACAAAGACTTTGTTCACTTGTATGTATCCGACGTGGCAGATCGCACAATGAGGTGGCACTATACGATGATGTGGCGGCATTTGATTGGACGAATGATGTGGCATTGACCGCTTATGTGGCATTGACTGATGATGTGGCGTTGACTGATGACGTGTCATGATCCTATTGAACCAAAAATGTTGACCGGTGACGTGGCAGAATGTTAGTGGACGGAAAAAAACGTGTGTACGGTACATGCATATACACAGAATAAGAGCCCTGATGATGTGTTCCATCCAATAGGAACTTGCCACGTGGCGCAATCCTGAGCGACCAAATTGTTTTAATCCGATGGCCATGATTTACTCAGTGTATCTATAAAAAGGGGGCTCCCCCCCCTAATTTGACACCCCTGAATCCATTTTTGGACTCCATTTTCTGTAATTCCATCTCCATCTTGTATTTTCTATGTATTTTAATAAAATTCCCATTTTACCCCTAGTTTAAATGAGTGGTTAATTTCCTTTCAAGCTTGGGTTGAAGGTGAAGTCTCAACATGCTCCATGGGCTTAATTTGATAAATTTACTTTTTCTTCCTCTTTAATTTATGTGGTTGTTTTAACTTTTCGTAGACAGATAGTAATAATCCTGTCTAGATATCGGCTGGAATAACCGCCTCCCTAGGCAAGGTTATTACTATTTGGCATGGGAAGCTCTTAGCACCATATCTATTAGAGTGTGGTTCATGATGAGTGGAAGTTCCTCCTTCATGATTTAATTGGTACTAATAATAAATGTTAAGCCGATAGTGCATGTTGAGACAGATCCGGAGATCCAAGCATTTTATCCAAATAGTTTATTCCTAAAGCTTTAATTTAAATTAATATATTGCCTACTTCATTGTCATTATAAATCCAATCATCCACTTAGAAAATTAATTCCACAAGCAATTAAAATCCACCTCCTCGTGGGATCGACACTCGTCACCATTAATCTATTCTACAATAGATTCGTGCACTTGCGAGTTCAATAAAATTTGCACAACACCTAGCACTCCACAACAAAATGGAGTTATTGAGAGAAAGAATAGGTCTATTCAAGAAATGGTTAGGACCATGTTAAATGAGAATGCATTACCAAAATATTCTTGGGCCGAAGCCGTAAATACCGCATGTTATGTGTTAAATCGTGTTTTGATTAGACCACTTCTTAATAAAACTCCCTATGAGCTTTGGAAAGATAGAAAACCCAACATTGGTTATTTCAAAGTTTTTGGTTGCAAATGTTTTATATTGAATACTAAAGATAATCTTGGTAAATTTGATCCAAAATCAAGTGTTGGTATTTTTCTTGGATATTCAACTACTAGCAAAGCTTATAGAGTATACAATAAAAGAACCTTGGTTGTTGAAGAATCCATGCACGTTATGTTTGATTAGTCTAATCCCTCCTCTATGGAGAAACTTATTGTGAATGATGCAGATGAAGAAGTGCAACAAGAAAAACCTTCAAACGTCAAACAAGATGCTTCATCTTGTGAGAATCAAGAGAAGCAACAAGAAGAACAAAATAATATGGAGCAAAATGGAGGTAATTCTCAAACACTCCCCAAGGAATGGAGGTATGTCTCTTCTCACCCTAAAGACTTAATTTTAGGAGAACCTTTACGAGGTGTAACCACTAGATCATCACTTAAGAACACATGTGCACATACCACATTCATATCTCAAATTGAACCAAAATCATTTACGGATGTGGAAAACGATGAATCTTGGATTATGGCAATGCAAGAGGAGTTAAATCAATTTGAGAGAAACAATGTGTGGAAATTAGTTTCTAAACCAGAACATCAATCCATCATAGACACTAAATGGGTATTTAGGAATAAGATGGATGAATCCGGTGTGGTTATAAGGAATAAAGCTAGATTAGTAGCTCAAGGTTACAACCAAGAAGAAGGAATTGATTTTGATGAAACTTTTGCACCCGTATCAAGATTAGAATCCATTAGGATGCTTTTAGCATTTTCATGTCATAAGAATTTTGTCTTGTATCAAATGGATGTCAAAAGTGCATTTTTAAATGGGTACATCATGGAAGAAGTGTATGTGAAACAACCACCTGGTTTTGAAAATGAAAAATTTCCAAATCATGTTTATAAGTTGTCAAAAGCTTTGTATGGATTAAAACAAGCACCTAAAGCTTGGTATGATAGGCTTAGTAAATTTCTTTTGGAAAACGGTTTTTCAATGGGTAGAACGGATACTACACATTTTATCAAGCATAAGAATCAAGATATACTTGTTGTTCAAATTTATGTTGATGATATCATTTTTTGTTCTACTAATGAGTTTTTGTGTAAGAATTTTTCATCTTGTATGAGCAAAGAATTTAAGATGAGTATGATGGGAGAATTGAAGTATTTCCTCGTATTACAAATAATACAAAACGAAGAAGGAATCTTCATTAATCAAGCCAAATATTTGAGAGATTTACTCAAAAGATTCAGACTTGAAGATGGAAAGGTCAAAAGTACTCCAATGAGCTCAACAATCAAGTTTGACAAAGATGAAAAAGGTAAAGATGTTAATGTCAAAACATATCAAGGTATGATGGGATCTTTACTTTATTTAACTGCTAGTAGACCCGATATTATGTTTAGTGTATGTTTGTGTGCAAGATTTCAATCATGCCCTAAAGAATCTCATTTACTTGTTTTTAAGAGAATTTTTCGCTATTTAAAAGGAACCATAGATCTTGGCCTTTAGTATCCTAGGGGAACTCATTTAGAGTTAACTTGTTATTCAGATGCCGATTTTGCTGGTTATAAGATTGATAGGAAGAGTACTAGTGGAACTTGTTACTTTCTAGGTCACTCACTTGTCTCTTGGTTTAGTAAGAAACAAAACTCGGTTGCACTTTCAACCACCGAGGCTGAATATATTACGGCCGATAGTTGTTGTGCACAAACACTTTGGATGAAACAAACCCTTAGAGACTATGGTATAAATCTAGCTCATATACCTATCATGTGTGATAATACAAGTGCCATAAACATTTCAAAGAATCCCATTCAACATTCTCGAACCAAGCATATAGAGATAAGACATCATTTCTTAAGAGATCATGTTCAAAAAGGAGATATTTCATTGAATTTTATTTCAACTGAAAAACAGCTCGCTGACATCTTTACAAAACTTCTTAGCGAAGAACAATTTTCCAAGATTAGGCATGAGCTTCGAATGATAAATGTTGCATAGTAGTGATTTATACAATATCTTCTTTATTTTTCTATAATATGATATTTGTTTGCTTTGGATGTGTTTAAATTTTGTAATCATGCATTATATTGGCCTTACAAGACATTTTTTATCAATAAAATGATTTAAAAATGTATTGAGTGTTTGCCATAGATTAAAACATATGTGCGAAATCATAGTCAAGAAAACAGATTACCGTTTACTCTTAAACGGCTTACCGTTTAATTGCAGAAACACTAGAAAAAAAATTTTTATTAGCGGCTAACCGTTTATTACTAACGGTTAACCGTTTATTACTAACGGTTAACCGATTACACGTTCTAGCTCTCTGGACGTTACCGGTGAACCAATTGAGTTAAACGGCTCACCTTTTTTGTGCGATATAAACTGTTTCAGTTCTTCTTCCTCGTCTCCACTTACCCCCTCATCGTTTTCTCTCAAACCAGCGAACCTTAAGCTCTCTCTCTCTAAAATCTTTCATTTTTCTTGCCATTTCTTGCCAAATCAAGGTCATATAAACATTTCCCATCATCTTTAGAACAGTTTTAATCATTCAAAACATCAAATTGCAACCCGAATCCAAAAATTTCAATTTGAAACCCTAAGAGCAGCCGAACCGTTTTCTCCATTTTTGGCTCAATTCTTGACGTTTTCCTACCAAATTGAACCTTTAAATCCCTATCTCTACCCTTCTTTGTTCATCTAATTGGTCCCGTTTGCATCATTTTGATTATTTTGTCAAGAACCCAAATTCTCAAGCTCCACCCATGGCCGAATCTTCAAGATCCACCCATGGCCGAATCTTCAAGATCCACCCATGGCCGAATCTTCAAGAACCGTTCGTAAAAGGAAACCCGTCCCAAGTAGAAACCCTATACCACCTAGGAAGCCCTCCGAGTTCCAGAGGGCTCATTTTTCAACAGCTCCGCTGGCAAAACGATTCAAAACTTGATTCATGGGTGGCAAGGTAACCGACTCTTACTTTGTGGACTTAGATAATTTTATGGATTTGGTTGTTTGTGGTAAAAGTGTTAAGTAGATGTTATTGCCGTGGGAGTCAACATTGGAATTAGAGGAGTGGATATATCCTAACTTAGTCCGTGTTTTTTACTCAAACATGGAATTATCCACAGAAAGAGTAGATAGAATAGTTACCAATGTGGGGGGTGTTTCTATTGATTTTGATGTTGATGATTCGAACCACATTTTAGGACTCCCGCATTCTGGACATCATATTTACACTTCTAGGAATGAGTTATCATTTGCCGATTTTATCCATCACAAAGGGATTAGAAACATATGTAGGCGTCCGGATCTCACTAATGAGATTTGTGCTCTCCCTTTTAGGTCATAACTTTTACCGCTGCAGGTTAGAATTCTCTATACCATTTTGTAGCATATTGTCACCCCTAAGAAGGAACACTCGGATGAGGTAACTAGGCTAGATGTTGGGATTCTTGATAGTCTTCTCTGTGGTCACCCTATTAACCTAAGATACAATATTTTGTGACATATGTTGAGTACTCCTGCAGTTAACCATAGGTTGCTTCCATACGGTAGCATTATTTCTAACCTATTGCGACATTTTCGAGTACCTCTTCGCTACTCAGTATATGTTGAGACGAAAAAGATTAGGGAAAAGGCTATTTCGACAATTGGGTTTTCTCAAAGGCGTAGGGATAGAATCAAAACACCCAATGCAAAAAACCAAGACACCTTCGTAGCTCAAGAGGATAACTGGTTTCTAAATGACATTTTCACTTCTGACCAGTTACCGGATTTTAGGCTCGACGCTAGACCTCTGGCCCCTCATCGCAAATCTGTCTCACAGCCTCTAATAGGGTCTGATTTTGAGGAGCATGAGATGGAGCCGATCGGCCACCGACTTCAGATGCTCCACCTGCTCATGATAGTCTTCTTCAGCAACTTGTTAGTAATGTTCGATCACTTTCCGAGCAGCAGCAGTAGCTTTAGGATCAGTTTGCGTCTTTTCAGCTTCAGCAGCAGCAGATACTGGATGGACAACAGCGTATCTTTTCTGCTCTCGGCATTCCCCTTTCTCATCTTCTCCTCCTCCTCCACCTCTACAATAGTTTCTTAGTATTTCGGATGCTTTGACTTGGCACAACATTTTCATGTTTTTGATACATTTATGTATAATGATTATGGATGATTATGTTATATTTATGCGTGTTTTTGTTGGTTGGTTGAAGTTATTTTAATTTTTCGCTTCTCGGGTGTAAATTGTTGCTAATATTTTCTAGGAGTTGCTTAATATACAGAGGAGATGCTGCCAAAATTTTCACTTGTCGAAAGCGGCTATATTTTTGTTCTTTTCTTTTTTAAGCTGAAGGGGGATAATAGGTTAGGTTATATTTCTAAGGAGGAGTTAACAAATTTTTTTATATATTTTTCAAGGGAGCTTATATTCAAGGAGAGTTAACAAAAATTTTTTACCTTTACATATAAAGTTTGTTATCATCAAAAATGGGGAGATTGTTGATCTTATAATATTGATTTTGATGATAAAAAAACTTATATATTCTTGATTAAAGTTTGAGGCTATTAAAATGAATTTCTTAGAGCCATAGACATGTTTACAGAAAGCTTAATGGTTGTTAACTTGAGTTGGAAAACCTCTTTCTAAACAAAAGTTGCCAAATATATAGATTCTAGAAATTAACGATGAACCGTTTATTGGAAAACGGTAAACCGATAATTTACAAAGAGGAAATTGTCTTTATAATCCTTCACCGTTTATCTGAGAAGATTTTAGAAATTAACGGTGAACCGTTTATTTGAAAATGGCTAACCGATAAGTTACAGAAAGGAGAAAGTTTTTTAACCTTAAGCCGTTTAGCAAAAACGGAAAGTTAAGTTTGTTTTGCAGGTTTTTGGACGCAAACAGTGATCCAATAACTATAAACAGTAAACCGTTTATTTAAAATCTAAGCATAACGGCCATTTAGACAAGTCAAAACGATTAACCGATAGCAGTAAACGGCAATCCGATTATTCTCATAAAGTCAACAACGACTAGTTTTCAGCTCCAACTATAAAATAGCTCAATCAAATTCAAATAAAGATAGATCAAACAATTATCTTTGAGCTTGCTACTAAGAAAACAATCTCTTTTGAGCCTTAAACTTGTTTTATTTCATTGATTCACACTTTGGGATTTCAATTGTAATCATATAGATTGTGTGAGAGATTGGTTGTTTTTAAATCTTTATTTTTGAGTGATTGTAAGTGTTGGGATACACTTGGGTTAAAAGATTGGTGATAATCTCTTGTTTTAAAGGTTCATTGACACCTTTGAAGTCAATTGTAAGTGTTTTTGAAGCCTTGGAGGCTTGCTTAGTGGAATCCTCAAGCCCGGAGAGCTTGGAGGCGTAGACGTAGGCACGGTTGGCCGAACAACGTAAAAATCACGTGTTTGATCTCTCTTCCCTTATCTTTTTAATTTCGAGCATTGTTAAAATTATTGTTTTTGCTTTTATTAAGATATTAGTTTTAATTGTTGTGTGGTTTTATTTGCTTAATTTTTTAAAAACCCAATTCACACCCCTCTTGGGTAGCCTAGTTAGTATTTTACCATGAATCTTGTAATGGGTTTTCCTGTGCTGCTCATTACGAACATGTGAGACTGGACTTTGTAAGTCATGAGGTGGTGAATGGTAAAGGCTGATTCATTCGACTTCATTTCTAATCCATTCATCTGGATTAGAACCTTGATGGTTTCTAAAATGGTTGGCCTGCTGAGATCCAAGGTGAAATTTGGTTCTACATGGAGAACTACAGGACCTTGGTTCAGTCCTACTTCGACAGCAGAGATAAGTGCCTTCTCTAAAGTGTTCCATCTTGTATGAAGGAAGACAACCAAGCAGGTAACGTTTTTGCCTGCTAGAAACAAGAGCTGGAGTTCTACCTACATGGCTCTTAAGTGTAAACCCTTGTATCTCTCCATTCTATATCTATTGGTTTCGGAGTCTTACAATATAAGAAGGTAAGTTTTTTTTGCACTAGAAAATACCGGGTGAACCATCAACTCGGATGATTTGTATACTGTTTTTAATCTGGGCTTTTTCATGTTGACCAGTGACCTAAGTGTAGTTCTTATCTGTGAGGTGTTGTAAAACCTATAGGGATCTAAAGGATCTAATATGAAAGACTGGATCGCTCAGTTATTATTTTCTTCCTTACGGGTTTCTATATGGTAGTTTAAGGAAGGTGCCCCTTCAGTTCCGTCACTAATTTGGGTAAGTGGGGAAGGATTCTGTAGTGGTGCAGTAGGTTGTTGGACTACTGATCTCTGGCTATTTTGGCTCTCCATGACTCTTGGGCTTCCTAGGTATTTTCAGTTGACCACAACACAGCTCTTCTGGCCTAAAAAGTTTGGTTAGAAATTTTAAGGAGGCTTTTAAGCTAGAGAACAAAGATAGGCTAGACTCAGTATCTGAACAATTGTTCTGATGTAGAAGATCAGACTAGCTGCAACCACAGAGCATACTAATCGCTAGATACCAAGGTTATTCCTTTTGGGAATAAAGGCTCTGATACCATTCGATTTTTTACTATTATTGAATGCTTACACTAAGATTGGCTGCTTACACAAGAACTCACTTACAAAGGCAATGCCCAAACTCTTATCTCTATTAGCTCTGCCTCTTCTTGTATCTCAGTCCTCCTTATATAAGATAGTCTTGGGATACTATTTACATAGGATCCTTATCTCTAAGGAATCCTCTTTACACTTGTCCCTTAGGATCACACAATAATACACTCCTTTAATAATTACATTACTTTACACCTATACTCTATTATTGCTACTTGTGATATACATGTATCATTGTTCCTATAAATATCTATCCTATTATTATTATTATTATCACCACACTTGTAAGCATGTAGAGGACACTTCCACTTACCACTTTTGAAACAGGACAAACATTGGAAGTGTAAGTGAGTTCTTGTTGTAAATAATCGATCCTAGTGTAAGCATTCAGTAATAGTAAAAATCAAATGGCCATAGTAGAAGCCTTGTTTATCGATTTTGCAGGTACAAGTTTTTTCACCATGCTGGCATCCGAACTTATTTGGCCTATCATTGCAATACTTCTGTAAGGACGTCTGCTCCAGCTGCTTCATATGCCTTTTCAGATCTTGTGATCTGCAATGGGTCTGGATTAATTCTATTCCTATTTGATACAATTAAGCCAGGCTGAATTCAGCTAGGTTTGTTATCACTTCCGTTCGGAACTTGGCTTCCAGCATTTCTGCTACAGGTCTAGGCATGTTTAAGACAAATGCTCTGTGTATGGTATCCGTCTTTTTGTTGAAGGTGTAGTACAACTTTTCTTGTGCCATCTAGTATTCCTCCAATATCGGACATTACAGCATTTGTTCTGCAGGAATTATTTTTTTGCCATAACCTGATCTTTCTAGTAGGGACCCATGAAATCGATAGACAGGGCTTCTACTATGGCCATGCATGAATTGTCTAGATCCAGCATCTCTCTCCTTTGATCATTTGTCTAGACCCACCACACGTCCAGAGACATCGATGAGTTAGGACAAGGAGAACTAAAGTGGGATACCCATGTCTCTATGGGACATTCTACCACTGGCAAAACATTCTGAAATATAGACGAAGTAAAACATGGAGACAAAATGGCATTCTTCGCAAAAATGATAGGCTGGTATAAAGAAGAATGCCAGAGGGCACCCTAGTTATCAAAGAGAGCAACAACGTTGAGACTTGTTGCTGGATTCTTAAGATCCCTGAGAAGATGGTGGACTATGGGCAAGACAAATGATCAGAAGAGAGAGATGCTGGATCTAGACAATCCATGCATGGCCATAGTAGAAACCCTGTTTATTGATTTCATAGGTCCCTACCAGAAAGATCAGGTTATAGCAGAAAAACAATTCCTGCAGAACAAATGCTGTGATGTCCAACTACTAAAGGAATATTATATGGCGCAAGAAAAGTTGTACTACACCTTCAACAAAAAGACGGATACCATACACAGAGCATTTGTCTTAAACATGCCTAAACCTGTAGCAGAAATGCTGGAAGCCAAGTTCCGAACGGAAGTGATAACGAACCTAGTTGAATTTAGCCTGGCTCAACTGTATCAAATGGGAATGGAATTAATCCAGACCCATTGCAGATCACAAGATCTGAAGAGGCATATAAAGCAGCTAGAGCAGACATCCTTGCAGAAATACTGCAATGATAGGCTAAACAAGTTCAGATGCCAGCATAGTAAAAAAACTTGTACCTGCAAAGCCCTAACAAAAAAGAAGCACAGAAGTTAGAGGCCATATAAGAGAAAGAAGTGCAAGTTTGTGAGGAGGCATATGAAGCAAAAACGACAGCTGTAAAGCAATTAAAAGAGAAGTGCAGGTCACTTCCAGCTTTAAAGATTCCAAAGGACGAACAACACATCCTCTAGACTGACTCTAGTGACAATTATTAGGGAGCATTATTGATTGAGGATAAAGATGCCAACAGGAGAATATACGGCTATAAATCTAGTCAATTCAATAGCTCGCAAAACCATTATCCCTCATCAAAGAAAGAGGTACTTGTTGTAGTCAAGGAAACCAAGAAGTTCCAATTCTTCCTTTCCCTCACACCGTTCATCATAGAAACGGATTACAAGTATCTCCAGGCCCCCAAGGGCGTAGCTGAGTTGGTTGACAGTGCAATCTGTCGCCCCTCACTTGTGTGGACTTGGGTTCGAGCCTTGGGGGTGGGGAGGGGGATAAAAATTAATTTGGGCTTGCCCACCCCCCTTTCCTTTTAATAAAAAAAAATTATCTCCATTGATTACTCAGGAGAAGAGAAAGAGAAATCCCCGATCCACAGATCACAAGGTGGGCAGAAACTCTGTCCAGATTCAAGTTCGAAGTACGGCACATTAAGGGAGAATCTAACACAATAGCCGACTTCCTATCCAAACCAATCATAGCGCTTCGAATCGTAGCAAAAGTCGCTGGAAAAAGAACAATTCCAGCTTGGTCTTCTAACAGGTTTCCATACCTGTACAACCATAAAGCTATCATCCAGAGTCTGCCTAGAGAAATAAGAGAACAAATATTTCTCAAGGTAATAGATTACAAAGGGGAACCATATATAAGCCAGGTACACTGGAGACTATAGAAGCTTATGGATTTCTAGGAGTTCATACCCAATAAAGCGAAAAAATGTCACAGACTATTGGATCCCCTTCCAAATCCAGATTAGATCCACGAAGCAGTTTTCAAGGTCGTCTCCACTTACCTCTATGTCCGAGATGAGGTTCAGGCTATGGACACTATGTCATAACGGAATGTACATCACATGCATATTACATATTCTAATACCTATTTAATATGTAGATTATGAAGCTCTTTAGATTTTTTTTAATTGAGTTTTTTAGTGTAATTTTACATATGAAAGAAAAAAAAGATATGTTTAAACAATTCATTAAACATACTCTAAAAATAAAAAGCAATTAAAACCTATGTTTATTTTTATCATTATATAATAAAATAATATTTTCGTAATAAAATTTACTAAACGTATGTACTTTACTTTTCAAACTCACACAACCGCAACAGTACGGTTTACCAAACACCAACCTGCTTTTTTAATAAGCAGCTTATTTCATCTACACGTACAAGCAGGTTATTTAAATTTCATTAACCTTTGCAATCTCAAACTGCCCCTAAGTAACAATTCGAATTAAAAATATCGAAATCAATCAAATGAGTGAACTTTGGTCTAAGTCAATATCCACCATTGGAATTTTACAACTAGTCATCGATGCAAAAATATATCAATTCACACTTTGAATATTTATATTCATAACTATTTTTCCTATCTCTCCTTAGTCGCAGTTAATTAGAACACAAGCGATGAAATCAATCTAACTACTAAATAAACCAGGACAAGCACACTAAAGGCTTACTCTAGTAGCCACCTTAATGTAACATATGCAGCCTAAATTATTTAATTGAGTGTATGAGGTTATTTTTAATTCTGTCTTCAATTTTTTAAACAAAATCGTCATAGTTGTTACAAATCGTTACAGGTAAATCGAACGCGATTAATAAATAGATTGTGCTCTAATAATTTAAATTTTTGTTGCGACATTAAAACGACACAATTCAGACACGATTCAGTAGCTGCGAAATTGAATTTTATTTTGGCACTCGATACCGTTATTAGGTTAATTTGTATTAACCTTACAAAAAGAAATGAATGAAATGTCGGTGTTAATTGCTATATATGGAAAGAGAAGAGAGCAAGGTATTGGCGATTCTTTCCAAAATTAGAAAGAGAGAAAGAGAGACAGAAAGAGAAAGGAACTACAGACTCGTTGACTTGACCCGACCAGCAGCGTTGACCCAGCCCGATCTCATGAATCTGGCCACCCCACCGACCACGCTTGGTACCGATTTGAAGCTTGAGAGCCGACCAACGCATCCCCGCCGTCACAGCCATCGGAAACTGACTAAAAAGCCACGGCCCTACCTGTTACTGTTGCCGTCGATCTAGCCAGAATTAGGACGTGCCACCACTTGGATCTTATTCCTCAACTTCCCCTCATCATTTTCTGACCAACCCTGTCACCTGAAAAGGCTAGATTGCCGCCAATCAACCACCGAAAATTTCACGATTTTGGGGAGCTTGATCCGTCATCACCGCCGCGCATTGGAGGTCACCGCCGGCACCATTAGACTCACTGACGTCAAAACTAGCAAACCTAGGCTTCCCATCACCGTTGACCGAGCTCCGGTCATCGTTGACCGAGATCCGATCACCGTTGACCGAGCTCCGGTCACCGTTGACAGTTAGGGATAATTTGGTAATTTTAAAAACTTTAGGGTAATTCTGTAATTTTAAAATTAATGGACATTTTGGTAATTTCATATTAGGGCAGTTAGGTAATTTGAGATTTCAGGGATAATTTGGTAATTTACATTGTTATGGGTATTTTTATAATTTTACATTTTTCAGGAGTAATTTCGTAAATTCAAAACTTATGGATATTTTTGTAATCGGAATTAAGGGTAGTTTTGGTAATCTGTGATTTTGAGGATAATTTGACGAATTTTGATGTCGAGGGTATTTTGGTAATTTTATGGATTCAAAAATATTTTATTGCTGATAAATATCGTTTCGAATTTATTAATTATGATTCGAATTTACAGATAGTAATTAAATTATTTCTTTAAATTAGAAGGATCTAAGAAAGAGAATCAAACCGCGGACGTTGTCGATAACGAGCTTGAATATCGGCATTGTGAGTGGAATATACAAAACCTATTTTCATTGTAATTTATTATGATTTTAAAACATCGTAAAGCATATTTACGAGATGAGTTTTAAAGGCTCCGATTTAAATAATTTCGTAGAAATGGATTTTATTTGTGTTTCGATATTTATTACGAAAATGTGTTTGATTAATGATTTTGATTACCAATTTTGAATATGCATGATAATATTTAAAAAAAAAAAAAAGAAAGCAGAGTTATGGCATGTTAAATGAAAAACGAAATGAGATTTTCCAATGAGATTTTGGATGAGATTTCGGATGAGATTTCGTGTTATGTATATGTGTACAAAGGTATATGAATATGAGTATAATGATTGTTTTTAAAATCATTAGAGTGTACCCTTCCCCTCCAGAAACAGTGATACAGATGAGATGACATATGCAGGTGGTATGATGAATACAGAAATAATGATATTGAGATACATATGATATAGATGAATACAAGCTTTTGGGCCCTGTCTGAGTACTCACAGAGGCTTTAGGCTGTGTACTCGTGCAACTTTGTCTTTTAGGGACCAGATTATGCATGCACAAATATGATGAGATATAAGATGATATTTTTCAATCTATCTGTGTAGCTCTAAGGCGTGGCAGTACTCAGATAGTACGTTATTGGCATTCCATTAAGGTCCGAATATGATGAAATATGAAATTGTACTTCCCTGTCTATCCGTGTAGCTCCGGGGCGTAATTGTACCCAGATAGCATGTCATTGCCCATCCGTCGAGGTCTGGATATGATGAGATTATTCCCCTGGGTATTTGTTGGTGATAGTTTTCGGTATTCAGTATTGTTATTATAAGTGTTATGATTTTATTGATTTTATGCGTAATTATGTGATATTGTTATTTCAGTACATGATTTGGAATTAATAAATTATTTAAGTTCTTATGGTATTTTGATAAAATTGTGTTTCGATATGATATAATTATTTTAGAGTAAAGTTATGTTCAAAAACTACTATCCACTCACTGAGTTTTATACTCATCCCGTTTTATTATATTCCCCCCCCCCCAAAACAGGAGAATCGCAAGTACAACAGTCAACCCAGCAACAATAATTATTTTAGAGTTATGGCCACATGACAAAGTTAGAAGTCATAGATGTTTTACTGAGATATATCGGATTGTATAATTTATTACATTGCAGGATTGTGGATAACATTTGTATTTTCTCTAATATTGGATATTGAGTGACTTGATATTTTGTTGAGGAGATTGATTTATGAAGTTGGTTGTATTTGGAATTATTTTGAGAGTGTTTATGCAAATTTGGTTATGTGATAATTATAGAGAAGACTCTGCCGAATTTTCGGTAGGATCTTTATTAATCAATTTATACCAAAACAGCTAAATAGAATTATGCAAATTTACCCGGGGGGTTCGAGGCGGGTCGTGTCACTTAAGAAATAGAGAAATCAATTAAGCTAAACAACAAAAGCACTATCATTTGCATTTAAGTTAGTCCAGTGTTCCTCCTAAGATCTAATAATTTCTAACGTAGCAAATCATTAAATCTTAAATGCTTCTCAAATTAGAGCAATCAAACAATTACAGATTTGATAACTAACCTAGCAGTAGATTGCAATGAATAATAAACTAACAGGCCTCCTAGTAATTAAACGAGACAATCATGAAAATAAGTGAAAGAGAACATCCGATACTCAAAGCATAAATTAATCAATAAAAATAAATTAGATCTCACAGTTTTATTAATTCCGAGGCTTCCACTTCTCATGATTTCTCTCCTCTTTATACACATTAATTCGCCCTCCTATAATCCTACAAAGTCTCCTAAAATAAAGATATTCTAAATATTATCCTAAAATAACAATAGTCAAATCTGACTAATTAATAAAAATAAAATAAGATCTTAATATAAATAGGAAAGTAGTGATTTCAGTTGGATATTTCGTACATCATATCTAGATTCTTCCAAAATAAATTGCATCAAATCCGCGTATTAGAATTGTAGGATAAGGAATGTTCTATAACGCCAATAGTGCAGGTGTGGTAATTTTAAGCTCGATTTCGACTTGATGCAGTCAGATCTGTCAAAACTTAAAACATGAAAGTTGTAGATCTTTTGTTGTCTTTCTATAGCGTCTTGGTTACGAAGTGATGTCGAAATTGTCCAGAATTGCCCAATTAGCTTCAGCTTGCACTTAATGGCTCCATTTGCTTCCTAAACCGAAATATAAGAATAATGAGTATATTTTGACACCAAATGAGTATAAAAGACTAAACATTAAGGGAGAAAAATATGACATTTTGTATTCTAATCGCTTTGCTAATGAATAAGCTTAACATTGTTGAATGTTAACTAGCCAAATCTCCCGCTTGCTTTCAAAAACTTTTCAATAGAAGAGAGAACTGTAATTTCCGTAATATCTACAGTGACGGAAGCAGCGGCTACCTAACGCTTTTATATATGCGTTTTATATGATACTCTTCTATGTTTGATAAGACATCTTGAGAAATAGTTTCTATATCCGCTGATCTTTAATGAAATGCATAAGTTGGGGCAACCCTTAACTTGTAAGTTAGGATAATGAACTTTTATATGATATAAAAATCAAATTCAACCAATGGTTGAGTGAACTCATACAATCTTTCCATATTACAATGACTAAAAAAGACAAGCCTGTATTTAACAATAAATTCTCTACAATGTACTTAAGCTAAAATCAATCCTAAACTTAGAATCATGTGCAATTGAAATGCCAAAAACAACTTATTTCGTAATTCTTCATAAAAAAAGTGTTTGGTAAATTTTTGAAATCTTCTTATTCTATAATTTTTTTTTTATTTTGGCATCAGCTTTCGAAGCTGAGTGTGGGTTGCATTTCAAAAGCAGCTGAAACAACCCACTCTAAACTCCAAAGATGAGTCTATTTGGTGTCATCTAATGTGACTAGATAAAATTATCAATATAAATTTTACCAAAAATTCAGTAGAGTCTTCCTTATATTTTGGCCTTTCTAACTTTACATGTTTCGAGAGTTATATGTTATTGATCCTTTCTTGCCTCTCTTTTAGAAGATATTGTTGTATGGTTACGCTCAGACTATTATTTAAATGATGGATTCCTTTTGAAAAGGAATCAATCATATATTCCTGACTCAAGTTTAAGATTAAACATCATTGTAGAGCTCCATAACGAAGGGCATAAGGGTCATGAAAAGAATCTGGCACCAATCGTATTTTTTCAAGTTTCTAAGGGCATTGCATCTAATGCAAGATTATCTACTATCGATTCCAATACAACCTTGGCCTAACATCAGCATGGCCTTTGTCTTGGGATTATCTCGTACTCAAAGGGGTTATGGATTCAATATTTGATGTCTATCATTTTGTCGAAACTTGTTGCATTTGTCAAGTTTCCAAGAGCATTGTGACTAATGTAGGATTATATATACAGCTGCTAATTCCAACATAAACCTTGGCTTAGGAATAGGTAAATAAGTCGATCTAAATCGACTCAACCTGATCTAACCTGAAAAATTCAAATTGAGATTAGATTAGATTATTTCTCCAATCAGATAGGGTGGTATTTTACCCAACTTAATCAAATCGTGATCAATTTGAAGAAATCTAATCCAATCTAAAAATTTAATTAGGTTGGGTTGAAAAAAACACAAATTTGAAAGAAAAACTAAGCAAACCTCAATTACCTAGTCGTCATTGAGACATACAAACATGGCACATAGACTAGATGCAGTACACATACACCCGGTGAGAGGGAAATCCTAATTTGAAATGCAAAATGGTATAATAGAAAATAAACAAAAAAAAAGTAAATTAAAATGCAGGGTAAAACACAGAGGAAAATAAAGAAAGTAAATGACCAACTCAGAGCAATTGATACTTGCGATACAATTCGGTGTTGAAAAAGATCAGAAGTCCTAGAACTAGAAGCATCCAACGATTTAAAAATAGAGCCATAAGCATGGCCGTATGTGGCATGCTTATGTACATGAACAAAATCTTCATGCCCTTCATGGATCTCTTTGTTATAATCACTAATACACAAGCAAAGCCTTACTAAAATGCGACCTTTGATAAAAAGATATGGCAAATGCATCAACCACATAGTCAAAATTACAAAAACCATTGCCATAACCCTAGTGAAAGGGAAATCCTGCCATGATTTTGGGCTGTAAGGACTTGTTAGCCTCCCATACACATTAGGTAGTATGTAGACAAAGCTAGTGGCAAGAATCACACCAACAGTAAAGTCTTTGATTATGAAGAAAATATTACTCTCAAGATGAAAAGTTCAGATGTTTTTTTTTTTTTCCAAAGATTAGAATTAAGACACCGAATGCACCTGCAATCAAGACTAATAGAATAATAACAAATTTGAATTTCAAGGCTTTAGCCCACTTTTACTTTTGGCTAACATTAGCATGGGCTTTGTTTTTGGATTATCCTATGCTTAGAGAGGTATAAATTCAATATTTGTTGTCGTCAATTAATTCTCAAAAATAACTCACCTTATTACATACAAGAAGACGACAGATGCTTTGATTGTTGCTTATATATTCTTTAAAGAAGTCTACAAATTACAAGGTTTACCGAGCTCTATTTTATCTTATTGAGATATATGATTTCTTAGTTATTTTTAGAGGACATTATAGAAATTGAATAACACTTGTATGAATTTTAAAAGCTCTTATCACCCATGGACAATTGGTCAAATTGAAGTTGTCAACTGCTTTTTAGGAAATCATGTATATAGTTTAGTTAGAGATAACCTAAAAGTGTGGGATAAAAAAGAGATAACCTAAAAATGTGGGATAAAAAAAATACAAAGTCGAATTTGCTTATAACAGTGCTTTCAAGCACAGTATTGGTTAAAGTTATTTGTGGTGAATTATGAATATAATCCACTAGTGCCCATTGATTTAGCCTCAATGCTAGATTTAATTTGCAAAAGTAGCAAAGCAAAAATGCAATAACCCATTTCACTAACTTTGACCATTTTGACTCCGCCTATATATTACGAGAGAGAGAGAGAGAATCGAGTCATAAGAGAGAGAAATGGGTCAACTAAACCTGAGAACCTAACCCAACCGTCGATTTCATTGCCGGCTATAATATTGGGCATGGAAGGCATTGATCGAACCTCCAAGAGCCAGTGATCACTTCCCCACTGTTATTACCGTTGGGACACGGCCAGAAAACCGTTGATTAAAACCTCGAAAAGTTGCGACACTCACCGCCTCGATTCAATGTGATTTCACGGAAGTGACTTCAATTTCTTGCCACCTATACCCACTAGAAGCCACCAAGTCATCGTCAATCATCCACTGACGCAAGCTCGGTTGTAGAGCTCAATCTGGGGATGTCATTGCGTGTCAAAGATCACCGCCACCACCACTAGGTTCAACATGGCATGAAGCTTTTATCCCGATCTTCCTTGGTCAATGAGGCGATTCGAGTAATTTTGTAATTTCGAACTTTATGGGTATTTTGATAATTTCCAAAATTAAGGATAATTTGGTAATTTATGATTTTAGGATTTTGAGGATATTTAAGTAATTTAAGATTTTTAGTGTATTTTAGTAATTTATGATTTCGAGGGATATTTTGGTAATTTATGATTTAAAATTGAGGTTATTTGAGGTTAAGTTTAAAAGATGTCTAAGATGTGAAATTTGAGGACATTGAAGTTCTTGACTACAACTTGATTTTATCTTATGAGGGTTTCCTTGTTGATTTTAGGCCAATGATATCAATGCGCATTTGTTACTTAAGGATGCCAAGATGTACGTAAACTACACTTTCAAATGAATCATAATAAATAATATGTATATGTTTGATATGTTTGAAAAGCCTATTTTGATATGTACGGATATGGATTTATATGTTTTTGCCCATATATGCATGTGATATGTTTTTATGTGTTAAGTGTGATTATATACATGGGCATATGTATATATGAAAGTTCATTGTCATAAGCATGAATATGCATTATATTTTTTATGAAATGAGAAAGTGGATTTTAGCTAATTGAATTTGAAGAAAGTAAGTTTTTTAGTTTTACTTCATTTCTTGAATTCTTTACTCGCTTAATGGACACTTTAGATATTATGTTTGAGAGATAAGGAGGTAAAGGACACTTACATGAAACCCAAAATTATAAAAGTTAAGTCAAAGACCTACTTGGCAATAATTGAATTAAGGTAAATCGAGTAAGTGATTTGAAAGGAAATGTGAAGTTTGGAAGTGACAAAAAAAGTTTTTGAAAGACCATGGCATGTCATCTGCTTGAATTATTTTATATGTATGCATTTTGGTATATTAAAAACTAGTTTGCTTAATGAGTTTTGTACTTATTATAGTTTATTTTTATTTTTAAAAAACAAGATTGATTCATGATGAGTAAGAAGGACTTAAATTAAGGTCAGTAGATAGTTTTGTATAAATTTTTAAATTCTTCCACTCAATTTTAATAATTGTGTTTTGAAGATCAAATTTTTATTGATTGTAAAGAGATATTTAAAATGATATAAGAGTTGTTGCAGATTCACCTTATCGAGTTCGGGTTGAGTCGTTATAAGAAGATTTATTGAGCAACTTTAACAAATTCATACAACTAACAAGAGTCTTTAATGAAGACCACTAAATGTTATAAAGTTAAGACAAACAAAAAGCATCAAACTCTAGAATTTAAGGTGGATGATCTTGTTTAGGCTGTCATAACCAAAGACTAATTCTAAGTTTGAAAGTAAAAATAGCTTTTAGCAAGGAAAATCGAACCTTTAGAGGTTTTAGAGAAGATAAATCTTAGTGCCTATAGATTGAAGCTTCCTAGTCTCACCCACACCGCATATGTATTCAATTACAAGCATCATATTCCTTTCAAAGGTGATTATGATAAAGATGCTGCTAATGACAATCCAAATTCAAGGGTGAACTCTCTCTATTCTGGAAAAATGATGTAGAGTAGGAATCCTTATCTTATTTAGATTAGTTTTCTTATTGTCTACAATTTATTTTTCTTTTTCTTATTAGTTTATGATTTTGTTTTTCTTTTTATTTTATGATTTATGAAAATTACTAGTATTATACATTGTCATCTCTTGTAGCCTCTGAAGGGATATTTGAATTTAATAATATTTTTAATTTTTAAAGCACTATGTGAGTTTTTATATTTAGTTAATTATTGGCATTTTACATAATTAACTATCTAAGTTCATGGTATTCTTTAATCAATGTGAATTTACACTGTTCTTTTTTTTTTTAATTCTCAAAAATCATCTAAATATTAAAACATTTAACTTCCGCTACACCAGCGATGGAGATAATAAGAATCTTATTATGACAATTTTTATAACGAGCATGTTCTACATGTAATCTTAGCAGTTATTTCGAAGAGTGTAGCTTAATTTTAACTGATAAATTAGTTGAGAGGTTTTTCTTGTGATGAATATTTTAAAGACTAATATTTTACTCATATTTCTTACATTAAAATTTTTATACATTAAAATTTTACATTTTTTTAATAAGGCTATTACCCTTTTTCATGTTAGATATACAACTTCAAAGTTTATGTTCAATTTTAACTTTTTGATGTAGATGTATAATTTTTACTTTGATTTATTTTTTTACCAATATTATTTTAGAAACTTTACGTCATAATTTAGTAATTTATATATCGAAATTACTAGTGCAAAGTTTTTACAGAATTTTAATATGTTATAAGTTTTAATTTAGTTCCAGTTTAATTATTTTTAAATTTATATAGAAATAGTTGTTTTATCTTTATTATTTCCATAACAAAATTTTCTAATCTTAATATATATATATATATGGACAAGGCTATGTTGCATCTATGATTCCAAATCATGGAATTTTGTCTTTTACAATCCTTTACCAAACATACCGTTGAATATATATATATATATGGACAAGGCTACGTTGCATCTATGATTCCAAATCATGGAATTTTGTCTTTTACAATCTTTTACCAAACATACCGTTGAATATAATTTAAACGAATGGAAAAGATATACATAGACAACTGAGATTAACCTGATAAACAAGTTAGGAGTCGGTCACCAAAAATTTTACAATTGTCTGCTACACAATTACAAGTCACTAGTTAGAAATGCAACAACCCGTTACATGCAAGTCTTCATTACAAACTACTTTTTGCATCCATGCCAATTTTCGTTGGACTAAAATTCACATATAATGTTATAAAATAATTTCTTAAATTAATAAATCAATTTATTTACTGCCTATAGGTAAAGGTAAGAACCTTTGCTTTGGTCACCCGCCCATTTAACAACTTACATTCGAAATTGAAAAGAACTCCAATTTTTGGTGGAAAAAAAAACAGAAATTGGAGAAAGCATATGCAGTAGAGTTCATATCATTAACACTAGCAGCAGCCTCTGCTTCTACTTGTTCCCACTTCCGTCAGTTATTTTGCTGAAGGACCTCTGAATTTCTCCTCTTTCACTTTTGGTACTTCTCCTCAATCTGGGAAATCTCAACTGTCCGATTTGCTTTAAAGATCTGCAGCAATGGCTGGAGAAGAGTCTGCTTCTGCTCCTGCCACTGCCAAGGTTTAGGAATGACCAGGTTCAACCCAAAGCCCATGGATTGGGATGCCAAGCTTTGGAGGGAGATTAGCGCCTCTCTTAACGCCAAAGAGGTTTCGAATTTGAGTTTTAATTTTTTATTTTTAAATCCCTGTAAATGGGATTTGTTTGCTTATTTTGGTGATTGACACACACACATATATTCTTGTAGGGTTTTCAATTTATATAGAAGCAAGAAGAGACAAAACAAACAGAACTAGCTACATAGGCATAATATAAGGCTACGCAGGCCGAAGCCGAAAATGTAAGATGCTTACTTTTTAACTGTGTTCCTTATTCGTGTTTGAGGTTCTTGAAGAATATATTTTTTGTTGGGGTCCTTTAGAAGAATATAATGTTCGAGTTGCGTGAACTTGTTTGTTTCTTTACTGACGCAAAGGCTAATTTTTCATTTTAATTGGATGCTAGAACTAATTTGCAAAGTTATCTATATGTAGTGTTTGACATGTGTTGGCTCTGAAATTGAGATTGTTTATTGACTAGGCTCGTTAAAATGAATCATAAATATCGTTTAACTAGTATTGCCTTATTTCATCGCTTCAAATCACTGATTTGAGACTTAATTATTTACATATCATATACCATTATAAATTAAAATTTCACTAATTACTGATAATTGCCATATCATCTCTATTGTACAAGCTATTTCAACATAAGCAGGCTAGCTTAAAGGGCAAATACAACAAACCCTATTTCGATGATTGCCTCAATAGACATTTACGTGCATACTGAAATTGATGCATCCAAATTACATTAATGGAAAATTCATCATCATAAGCCAAGCAAATCTAGTACTCATTGCACATATAATGTGGGTATCCAATTGCATAATTTCAACGAAGGAAGGCAACATTGTTTTATGATCCAAAAACAAACTTCCTAATGAATCTGCTTGTTTGCAAACCAAATAGTTGGAGCAAATCAAAATCTTGTGGAATAATATATAATGGGTTATTTGTACTAAAACTTGACCTGTTTAAAACTAGACAGGCCACATTTTGTTTAATTCTCAGGCATATAAAGAGTGTATTTCCATTTTCCATCACAAGAGTAGAATAAGTAATCAACAGCCAGGAACAACAAGTTTGCAAAAATATTACCATATAAGAAGGTTCCGACAACATAGATTATTTTTATCATAACTTCAAAACATACAGAAGATTGCATACCATATTAAATTCCCTAATATGACAGAAAAGAAAAGCGACCCACACAGCAACAATTTTCATTATCCAACCACAAAAGATGCCAAATTTTGTTGACAGTGTCGAGCCTCGAAGGAATAAGCAAGAACACCTTAGTTTGGTGTCTATGGAGTTGTTGCATAAAGACAAAATAATATCAATGACATGCACAATCGGGAATACCCCTATATTGTGTGTATCCCCTTACCCACTATAAATTTATTCAAAATATTTGTTAACATGCACGCTATAACACCCATAACTTTCCAATTCTTATGAAAAACCTACCTCAATCTCCACTTTTGCCTTCAATCACCAACACCTAAATCTCCACCAATGATTTGATCTTCATAAAATCCCCTTCAATACAGCTCCTTTACAATCTCTCTTCTCAATTCATTGATGAAGGACATGATTTTCAATTGCTCCCCTATTATCAAAAAAAGTCTGGATAAATCTAAACAGTATCACCACAAACCCCTTAACCATTTGCTGCTGACGATTTTTCTAACCCTTGTTTTTTTAAAAGCCTTGGTCATGCCGATAGCCAATTAACAACTGAATTACCATAGGTTAATACAAAGTCATTGGATCTTTCTCTTTGCAATCTAACGGCAAGTTAAGTAAAAGACAAAAATACATGATTTCAAATCACATACGTACAGTAGTTAGATTCATATATATCTCTGTGTGTGTTACATTTACAAGTTTTAGGCACCACTGGTTTTTTTATCTAAAATTTGAATGGGTATAAATTTTTTTAAAATCTAAATGATTCTGAACGCGAAAATTTAAATAACATATTTGTTTTTCTTTTTTTAATATCTGAATATAAGTGGAATCTTTTTTTTTTTTGCAATAAAAACATCTTAAATTTCATTTTTTGACATTTATATCCTTGTAAATTAAAAAAAAAAAGCAGATTAGATTTTATAGTTTAGGAAATAAATTATTTTATAGAGATATTTTTGGAATATAATATTTACTTGTCAATCAAACCTTTTTCGATTCAAATAAAAGTCACAAAAGTTTACTTTTTTTATTTAGATGTAAATGTCTAAAAATCAAACATAAATTTTAAAAAATAAACAAGTATATTTTAGAAAATATTTGAAATTAATAAAATTTCAGACTTTAAACATTTAGCAAACAACCTCTTAGTTTTGTTTTACAACTTACAAGTATAATATAATACTTCTTGTTTCCGGCTTAATATTGGATACAAATTAATAGAATAATTCTCTTCAATCATACAATTTTTTTTTCTTCATCAATGTTAATTTCGCAGCAAATATATGTACCGATCATTCATTATATATATAGATCCATTAACTTATGCTTTCCATCAACTGGAAAATTTTATATTTTTTTAAAGAAATTAGTACAGAAAAGTTACAAGATATATGAAGAAAAGAATAAAGATTTACATGAAAAATTTTATTTATAGATCATTTTATTTGAACAAAATTTTGCATGGAGTTTAATTTGTTTTTTTAATACATATCAACAATTTCATAATTGAATTACTTGTGTAATTTTTTCTGAAGTCATAAATACAAAAGAATATTTTTATAAAGAATAAATATTGGTTTAAATCCTTATATTCTAGGTTAAGTGTCCATTTAAGTCCTTATTTTGAAAACTATATCAAGACACCTCTATTGTTAAATATATTACACTTTTATCCACACATTTTCCTCAACTTTTACAAAAATATCCCTGCAATAATTTTGGGGACATTAATAAAATAATGTTAATTTATCAAATTAACCAAAAAAGTACATAAAATTAATGTAAGATTTTCTTGCTATTATTTTATTTTTAAAGTTAATTTGATATTAATTTGGTAATTGTAAATAAAAATTATTATTAAGATTATTCGAAGGATAATATTGTAAAAATAGTAATAAGGGTAATAATGTAATATAATTAACAATACAAATATTTTGAAATATTTTTTCAAAATATAAAAATCGAACAATTACTTATTCCAAAATGTGAAACTCACCGTTTGGTACTTAATGATGTTCTCCTTGTGGTGAGAACAACATTTTCTAACAAATATTTACGTTTTTTATAAATTCAAAAATCAAAATTCCGTTGCATAAATTTTCCCCAATATTTTTAGGATAGATGTGCCAAAGTCCCGAGTCCTTGCGATGCTAAAACTTTACCACTGTCAAAAGTCAAAGCGCTAGTAAAAAATTGCAGTCAAGCGCAGTAAAAGTTTTTGGAAAAAAAAAAAAAAGGTTCTCAGGAGAGAAGTGTCGTGTCGTGCTGTTGCTCTGTTGGTGCTGCGCAACAACTCCTCTTTTCTTCTTCTTCTTCTTCGTTCTCACCAACAACTCTCTCTCTCTCTAATTTTCGTCCGTCAAGAGCTGTCTTCTATTCGGATACCGATATTCAATCCGATCCATTGATTTCATTCATTAACGACGAAAGCATGTCAGTGGTGGCTAAAACCGCTCGCTCGCGAGCTGCTGCTGCTGCTGCTGAAAACGGCGGCGCGAAGATCGAAGAAGGATTGAACTTGTTCAAGTCAGATAAATTCGACGCCGATGCTTATGTCAAGTCCAAGTGTTCTCTCAACGAAAAGGTTTCTTATTATCTCTTTTCTTTTTTAAATTTAAATTTTAAATTTTTTTATTAATATTATATTTTAATTTTTAATAGGAAATTAGGCAATTATGCTCGTATCTGCTGGATTTGAAGAGAGCGTCTGCAGAGGAAATGCGTAAAAGTGTTTACGCTAATTATGCGGCCTTCATTCGGTCAGTATTAATTCAATTATTTATTCATTTATTAGCTCTTTGTATTGATTTTACTATTAATTGATGATTTATCTATTATTAGAAGTTAGGAATTTGAGCATTTTAGTCATTTAGAGTCAGCTTTTGGGTGAATGTTGATCGAAAAATGATAATATTTTTCCTGATTATTTAGCTAATGTAACGTTTTCTTTGTACCATATGCTTGATGAAGGTTGTTGGGTTTGGTGTTAGTCCTCAATTTAGAACTCAGTGAATATAGAAAGGTCGAGGGTGTCATTTTGGTGTAAAAGAAATTAGGTAATTCAATGAGGTTAACTGAAAAAATATATTAAAACTCCAATGGTTTGTAGTTCACTGAAATCTTTTTTGAAATTGTGAACACTGATATAAATATACCTTACAATTAATCAACTCGGCCCCTTTCAAAATTTTATGAGATTAGTCAACAGTTCACCCCTGTTATTCCTGCTTTCAAACTTCAGGGAAGGTCAATGGAGTTATTTCATAACTTTCTTGTATATGGCATGTTTTTATGTTTTAGCAAGCTGTGCAGGCTAGCTTCACGGATATACATGGTTTAGTTGCTTTTGTTTGGGGAAGGATATGCTATTGATTAATTTGTATTTCTGATTTTAAGATATGTGTTTATGTTACAGCACATCGAAAGAGATATCGGATTTAGAGGGGGAACTCTCATCTATCAGAAACCTGTTATCTACACAGGCTACTTTAATCCATGGTTTAGCTGATGGAGTTCACATTGATTCCTTAAAAGGATCTGAATCTTTTGCTTCAAAAAATGATTTATTGAATTTTGAAAATAAAGAACCCTCAGACCTGGAGAAATGGTCTGTAGAGTTCCCTGATCTCCTTGATGTTTTGTTAGCAGAGAGGAGAATCGATGAAGCTCTTACAGCCCTTGATGAAGGAGAGCATTTAGCTGCTGAAGCAAAAGAAATGAAAACTTTGGACCATGCAATGCTTATATCCTTAGAGAATACTATCATTGACCGCAGACAAAAGTTAGCTGATCAGCTTGCCGAAGCTGCTTGCCAACCTTCTACACGTGGTGCAGAACTTCGTGCTTCTATAGCAGCTCTTAAAAAGCTTGGGGATGGACCCCGTGCTCATAGTTTGCTACTCAATGCTCATTACCAAAGGTATCAGTATAGCATGCAAAGCCTTCGGCCGTCAAGCGCCTCATATGGAGGAGCATACACTGCTGCTCTCTCACAGTTGGTGTTTTCTGCTATTGCTCAAGCTGCTTGTGATTCACTGGCAATTTATGGTAAGGAAACCGCTTATACTTCTGAGCTCGTGATGTGGGCTACAAGGCAGACAGAGGCTTTTGCTCATCTTGTAAAAAGACATGCATTAGCTTCTTCAGCAGCTGCTGGTGGTTTAAGAGCTGCTGCAGAGTGTGTTCAAATAGCTTTAGGTCATTGTTCTCTGTTAGAAGCTCGTGGCATGGCACTTTGTCCTGTGCTCATAAAACTCTTTAGGCCGAGTGTTGAGCAAGCATTAGATGCTAATCTAAAACGAATTGAGGAGAGTACTGCTGCTATGGCTGCTGCTGATGATTGGGTTCTCACCTACCCTCCAACGGGTACTCGTCAAGCTAGTTCAACGGCACTTCAACATAGACTCACTACCAGTGCTCATAGATTCAATCTGATGGTCCAGGTTAAAATTGTTTCCCTCATAAATTCTGATAAAAGATAGAATCTGTCTCCATGTGTCCCTCTTCTCCTCTGTTCATTTCTCTATTTCTGCATCCACCTAAATGTCCATAATGTGTTGTCTATCTGTAGAGAAGAATAATTTTCTTCTATAATTAATAATGTTTGGTTGTTTGGTATACGACAAGGCTCAAAGATGTGCTGGATGTTCTCTAGGTTTCAATAAAAAATTTATCATGTGCTTCAGAGTGATTCAGGATTATGAAATTGTTTATACATTCATTATTATTGTTATTTTTTTTATGGTTTATGAGTTTTTTATACAATGTATTTCCTTTATTTTTTTCCGCCCAACTGAAATATGTTTTGTTTGAACCTTCTGTCTTATGCATTGCTTTCTTGGAATGGCAGCTGAAAGTTCCCTGCTTAAATGCGATCTTTTAGTTGGAGGATACTAATAAGAATCATGCATTTTTTGTTCTGTCTTTGAATATGAAAGGGATAAAAGATTTATTCCCTAAATGGTGCATGCATAGTGACAAATATTGCAAAATTCTTGATAAGAATTGGTTACCAACAGTTTCTCTCTACAATGCATTTGGTTTATGATGATGCCATTTAAATTCTTTTGAGGAGTTGTATTTCTTGAAGCATTTTTGTTATTGATTGATGTTTAATGTATTTCTTCTGAGTTGTACCCCCCACCTCTTAATCAGTGGTTGTTTAACTCTTGTTTTGTTTGATGATTGTTTCATACACATTTGTAGGACTTCTTTGAGGACGTAGGACCGCTTTTGAGTATGCAGTTGGGAGGTAAAATGTTGGAAGGTCTATTTCAAGTATTTAACTCATATGTGAGCATGCTTATTAAGGCATTGCCAGGATCAATGGAAGAAGAAGCAAATTTTGAAGGTTCTGGAAATAAAATTGTGAGTATGGCTGAGAATGAAGCTCAGCAGATCGCATTGCTTGCCAATGCATCATTGTTAGCGGATGAATTGCTACCACGTGCAGCAATGAAAGTCTCTCCTTTGAATCAGGCTAATTACAAGGATGATCCTCGTCGAAGACATTCAGATAGGCAAAATCGTAACCCTGAGCAACGAGAATGGAAGAGGCGGCTTGTGATCTCGGTTGATAGATTAAAAGATACTTTCTGTCGACAGCATGCACTAGATCTCATTTTTACAGAAGATGGTGATAGCCATCTCAATGCAGACATGTATCTGAACATGGATGGAAATGTGGATGAGTTGGAATGGTTTCCATCTCTAATATTCCAGGTAAGCTTTTTTATTTATGATGGCTCAATATTTTATGTGTATTATTGTGCTTTCCAGTCCACGAAAATTAACGTAATTTGAGGTGAAAACTGATCTGGTCTGTATTATATATTTGATTTTATATATATTATTTTGTAGTCAAGTAATATTTCTTGATTTTTTTTCCCAGATCTCGTTGAGCCTTTTTCTGAATATTATGGCGATCACTGTTTGCTGCCTTGAAAACTGAAAATATGTATCCATGAAATAGTCTCAGGTGTCATCTGCTTGATATTACTGGCAATTGCATTATTGGAAATCTTGAGTTCATGATTATTTCAAATATTAGTAAGATTCGTAAAACTTTTGATCACTAATGCGCAAACTCACACATACTTATCTATGTTCAGATAGTTATGAACATTGTTGGTATCTATTAGTTACCAATGAGCTGCTGTATAATGTGCATTGCATGTCTTTCTAGGGAGGGGCAACCGGACGAATATGGTTATAACTCTTTTCACTTTTCTTCCAATATATTCCATTTAAATGTTTTAATCCCATTTAAATAAACATTTTTCCTACCTCTTCAGACTTGACTGTTGCTATGCCCCTACTTTCATTTTGAAGCGTCTAAAAGTGTGGGATTGGCCTTTTGGCAGTATTTTAGTTTTAAATATCATCCAGTTACTTGGTCCTTGGATTAATTTATTTTTTGGCACAATTCTGTGTATAATAGACAGTACAGTTTGAATTGGAATTTTTGGGTGAACATAGACTTGTTTAGTGGAAAATGGAAACTATGCACTGGTTAAGTTCATTTGTTACTAATAATACCGTATATTCTGAATGGTTAGCAAATTGTCATGTTTGAATATATATATTTTCAATAAAGCAACTTTTAATATTTTGTTTCGATTTTTTTTTTTGTGTAATCTAATACGAACAAGAGCTGCCTTCACTTGGTTTGTCGGCCTGGAGTTCTGAATTATTTTTCTGTAATACAGGAACTTTATGCTAAACTAAACAGAATGGCTAGTATAGCAGCAGATATGTTTGTAGGGAGGCAAAGGTTTGCCACACTGCTATTAATGAGACTGACAGAAACTGTCATCTTATGGCTTTCAGAAGACCAAAGTTTTTGGGATGATATTGAGGAAGGGCCGAAGCCTTTAGGTCCTCTTGGTCTGCAGCAAGTACGCAATCTGGCATCATCCCTCCTGCAATTTCTGTCAGTTTATTGACTTGTTTGAATAACCTGTTTGCATTTTTTCTCATGTGCAGTTCTATTTGGATATGAAGTTTGTCATATGCTTTGCTTCCCAAGGTCACTACTTATCACGGAATTTGCATCGAGTTGTCAACGAGATTATATCTAAAGCCATGGCAGCGTTTGCTGCTACCGGCATGGATCCTAATAGGTAATCAATTATTTTCTTTTGGATAAAATCAGTATCATGTTTCTTGTATTATCACCACCATCATCATAATCAATATTCTATGAATATATAAATATCATGTGTAATACAAATATTAGATTTTTGAATTGGCTGGGATAATTTTGGAAAATAGCTACTCTGCATCTGAAGCTCTGAGTTTTTTTTTTTTTTTTTGGCTGCCAGCATGCTGCCTGAAGATGACTGGTTTAATGACATTTGTCAAGAAGCAATAGATAGATTAAGTGGGAAACCAAAAGCAATGAACGGTGATCGGGAGCTTAACAGCCCAACTGCTTCTGTCTCGGCACAATCAATTTCATCGGTTCGATCTCACAGCAGTACCTGAGGCCTGTACATTTCACCTTTGTATATTAGACTGCCAGCATTCCGTCATGGATTTGCACGCCAGTCCTTGTATTCATAATGGTACTTCCTTTTTCTTACTTTTCCCCTCTTTCGGTGTCCCATTTTCCCCTTGTTTTGTTTCTCAAATTACAAAGCATTCGGGGTATTCAATGGGTTATGATCATTAAAGTAGGAATTATTTTTTTTAGCCCTTCGATTGAGCAATTTTTCCTTTTCGTTTGTAAATCAAACTTGTATGAAAATAATTTGTATAATTCTTTGACTTGTTCATCGACACAACTCCAATTGAGTTATCTGGTTCTTTGCTGAGTGAATATTATTCTTTTTATTCCATCAAAATTGCAAAGATCACGAGTTCAAACATACATTGGGCGTAAACACAAAATGAAGAGGTAGTAACCCCATGAGGCTAGCTGTATTTGCTTGTCATGGGGACGCTTGCATCTACTAATTGCTTGACAACATCTCTCATATTAGGTCTGTTGCTTGGCTCCTTTTCAGTGCATCTCAAAGCCACCAAGAGCACATCAATTACTTGATCCCTAATACTTGAAACCAGCATCTCCTCCATTAGACTCAAATCAACAATATCGTTGATTTCTCCTGTGTCGCTCCATACAGACCTAACCCACCTCACAATATCTGTTTTCTCTTTAAATGATGGATCCAGTGCCTTCTTTCTGGTTATTAGTTCTAGCAAAACAACCCCATAACTATACACATCAGACTCCTTGCTCTTTGTCGTTGTAAAGGCGTTTTCTGTCGAAGATCAACATTAAAGATGATGTTAAAAGATTTGAATATAGAGTAAATCCCAAGCTAGAGCACGTGAAAAAGAATTACCTGGTGCGATATAACCAATAGTTCCAGCAACTGAAATGGACGTTGCTGATGCAGGAGACTTGTCAAGAAGCTTTGCAATACCAAAATCAGAGATATGAGGCTCCATCTCAGAGCCTAAGAGTATATTCTCTGGTTTGATGTCTCGGTGTACTATAGGGGGATCACAGTCATAATGGAGATACGCCAATGCATGGGCTGTTCCAAGTGCTATCTTGTATCGGACATTCCATTCCAGTGTTGGTGAGGGAGTAATCGAGTGTAAAACATCACGCAGACTCCCATTTTCCATGTACCTGTACATGATTATACCACAGTCTTTTCTTAACCAAAAGTCCTCCAATCGTACCAGGTTCCGGTGCCTAATCTTCCCAATGGTCTGAATTTCTCTTTTCATGCTCAAGATTCCTCCTTTATGCCCTCCAAATGCAAGCTTCTTAACAGCAAAAACAGCGTTTGGTCCCAATGAAGCCTTATAAACAATTCCATGAGCTCCTCTTCCAATAACATGCTTGGCATTGAGATTCTCAGTAGCCTCCATAACTTGCTTGAGTAGGTAAGATGGACCCTCTTGAGCAGGGATCTCAAGATCCTGCTTTGATCTTCTGTGGAACAGACAACAACTAACTAGTCCAAGCATCACGAACACTGTCAACAACGAGGATCCGAGGGCTATTACAACAATTTTGACTTTATTAAGGCCTTGTTGATGGCTTGAATGATAATCACAAGGCCTTAGATTACTGGTTCCAAAACAACTTGAGTCAGCAGATGAAAGACACTTGACACAGAGACTGGGATTCCCAGAGAATGATGATGGAGATGACTCCAGCAAGTTCATTAGCGTTTCTGGGACTGGACCTGTAAAGAGATTATATGAAACATTGACCTCCACGAATGAGTGTATGTTACCGAGGGAAGACAATGTTCCTGTCAGATTGTTACTAGAAATATCCAGCCGTTCTAGCTTGCTCAACTTCTCCACATCTGAAGGAATTTGACCAGTCAACCCGTTACTGCTGAGATTCAAAGCATAACTAAGATCCTGCAATACTCCAATTGATGGGGGAATTTCACCTCCCAACTGATTACCACCAAGTTGTAGCTCTAAAAGCTTTTCAAAATCAGATATAAAAGTTGGAATGCCCCCAGTTAAATGATTTTCACTTAATTTCAAAATGGATAGGCTTTTCCAGCTTCTCAAACTCGATGGAATAGAACCATTCAATAAATTGAATGACACATCAAAAACTTCTAAATTTTTGCATTTTGATACCTGAGATGGCAAAGAACCTTCCAAATTATTGAGTGAAATATTTAAAGTCACAAGGCTTACAAGATTTCCTAGCTCTTGAGGCACAAGCCCTGAAAGATTGTTACTGGAAAAATCAATTGAAGTGAGATTAATATTGTTGCCAATGCTCGATGGAATTGCTCCTGAGATATTGTTTCTGCTGATGTCCAGGTGTGAAAGGACTGGATTTTTGGAAAATTCTGGAAGAGCCCCTGTGAGTTGATTCTGTTTGAGGATAACTCTCCAGAGAGTTGGACAGCTCCCAAGAAAAGAAGGAATGGGACCATGAAACTGATTCTGACCCATATTCAGAACTCTCAATTGCTTTCCAAAGCAAAGATTTGGTGGGATTTCTCCGGTGAAGCTGTTATTGATAAAATCTAGCTGCATTAGGCTGCTGTTTATTCCCAGACTTTGAGGTATGACCCCAGAAAATTGATTGTTATATAGCGAAATGTTCTTCAGTTGCTTGAGTTCAGTCATCTCCAAAGGCAGCTTCCCTGAAAGATTGTTGTTGTACACAAGAAGATACTCAAGGCTTGCAATCCTCCAAATGCTAACTGGAAACTCACCGGTTAGACAGTTGTCAAAAAGTTCAAGATCCTGTAAATTACTAAGCTGCCCCAGTTCATCTGGAATTTCACCTTCAAGTTGGTTTGCATACAAGTGTAAAACTTTCAAGTACTTGCACTTCCCTAGTTCAGGTGGGATTTTCCCAGACAACTGATTTTCAGAAAGGTCAAGACTTGAAAGCCGAGCTAGAAGGCCAAAGGAAGATGGGATACTGCCTGTTAACTTGCTACCAACAATGTCTAGGTGTGTTAAGCTACTACAATTGCCTAAACTTGGTAAAATCCCTCCACTAAAACGATTATATGACAAATCCAAAAAAGTTAAATTCTTGCATTTTTCAGAACCAAAATTAATCCTACCCTCGAGATTGTTATCCCCAACATCTAAATAAACAAGGTTCTCAAGATAGCTTAGACTATCAGGCAAAAATCCCATCAGTTTGTTTTCATTCAAATAAAGTTCTTGCAACCTATAACAATTCCCGATAGACTCTGGAATGGTACCTGATAACCTGTTACTAAACAGCCATAAAGCCTCAACCTCCTTCAAATCACCAACATTCCTAGGAATAGAACCACTAAGGCTGTTATTGTTTAAAAAAACATACTGCAAGCCCAGAATTCGAAACAATGATTCAGGTATTTCACCATCCAACAAATTATCATACAAGTTCAAGTATTGCAAATTCTGCAAATTCTCAAAGCTATCAGGTATGTCTCCAGTAAACCCATTTGCAGACAAATCCAAGTATTCTAGTGCACTACAATTGCCTAACTTTGGTGGGATATCACCAGAGAAATTATTAGAACTCAAGTCAATGGTCTGCAATTGACTCAAATGACCAATTTCAGGCCCAAGCTGACCAGAAACCCCATATCTTGAGAGATTAAAAGAGACCACATTATGAGCATCATCATCACACTCAATGCCAACCCATTGGCAAGGAGTGGAATCTGAACTATTCCAGCTAAAGATTATCAATGGTGGCACAGAAGTCCAGTGCCTCATTAATGACAACAATGCCACCCCATCACCATTCAAAGCATTAACACTACGTAAAGATAAAGCTACAAACGAGCTGAATAAAAGCAAGAAATGGCAAAAGAGAAACCTCATGCTGATGATGGGGTTTAAAAGGTAGTTAAAAGCAGTTACAAATACTTACCTCTACATCAAGCTATAGCTAGAAAAGAATCTGAGCTTATGAATTATGAGCTTTGAACTTCATATGGATGATGGGGTTTGAAAGGTAATTAGAAGTAGTAGCAAACAGTTACCTCTACATGAAGCTATGGCTAGAAAAGAAGCTGAGCTTATCACTTATGAGCTTTGAAGTGTTTGTGAAGTTCAAAGCTAAAGAATCTGAAAAAAGTCTAGAAACAAAAGAGTATGAAGGTGAACGTTGAGTTGTGAAGGAGACAGAGCCTGTCTTCTCTTCTTGTTTGTACTAGCAATAAAGGCCAAGTGTGAAATGGATCAAGTGACCAAACATTTCAACACGGCCTCAGATTTTGCCACGAATTTTCAAGCACTTTTGGAAATGCTTCGGACGTCACTTTGAAGTCCTTAATTATTAAATAATTGGAGAGCTAGTGGGTTTAATTTGCTTTTGGCCAGAACCAGAGGAGGCTTTGTCCTTATCCAGTTGCCTCGGATTGCAGTTACACACTTCCAAGCTAACGTACTTTTGTCACGCGGTAAATGGTAATAACATTGGAGTCCTTTTCGATAACTAAGATCTGAGTCCTCGAGTTTTAGAAAAATAAAAATAGAGATACATTTGTACTTTTCTCACCCGAATCCCTACAGCTAATTTGTGTTTACTGTTTATTTGGTTAACCATTGTTTTTATTCACTTCTTTGTAGATGATTAGCCAAAAGTGCTATTGCTAGGATTTCTAGTCCACAAGAGAAGATGACTCTATTTTGATTATTTTATAGAAAGTATTAACAAATAACAACCACTATAGGAAGATTGAGCCTAACCTCAAAGACAAGAGTAAGGATATATAACACTAAGTTAAATAGTTAATGAGTAGTTAGTGTATCAATGTCAATAAGTTTTAACAAAATTATTTGTATCCATAATTATAATTTATACCTCAGCGGTGGTTACTAGGACCCTAATAAAGTAAGGACATGAATGAATAATAATGGGAAGTTGGTGGACTCGCATGAAAAGAAAAGGGTAAATTCAGATGACACTAGCCTTTCTATTTTGAAAATTTCTTCGCTCTTTTCTTTTTCCCCCCAATAAGACCTCATAAAATAACATTATTGGATGGAGCCCAAATATTATTATTACTCTAATTCTTTATCATCACATATATAGGTGTCATTTGGCTTTAGATTGAAGAATAGAAAATTATAAACTTGAAATGCAGACAAGTGTTGGCTAGTTGATTAACTAAAAGGATTATGGACTTTGATTATGTTGAGGATTAGAATATTCAATTATCTTATGTTCAAAACAAAAGATTTAGCCGCCACGTTAATCACTAAAATATTTGCCCCGTTCACCCACCAAAGTGCATCATACCAACTACCCTTGGACCCTTTAACCTTAAAAAGTAGGCAAACAAATTAGTAATTCAAGAAATAGGTTGATATTGGTGGAATTTGATAGTTAGGTCTAAATTTTTGTTAGACCTAAAATGTAAAGTAACGAAGAAAAATGACATTTCTTGAGGGCATGCATCGCCTTTTTAAATTCAAAAGATGTTTATATGTTCCAAAGATAATATGTGTGATCTTTTTAAAAAGAAGAAATCTTCATTAAGAGTAATAATCGAGTTACAATAATTTTGTAAGAATAAGAGTATATAAACTGACGTGGCACGATAAAATTTATTGTATAAAATTATTGAATCCTTATAATTTAAAAAATAATTGATTTATGACTTTTCAACCAATCTCTTTATATTATATTAATTTATACACAGTAATTTTTGAAAAATTAAATATGACTCTATTATCATTGCTTCGAGATTATTTCAACAAACTATAGTATGTGATATTCTTTTTCCCTCATAAAAATGACCTTGAATTGTGAGTACCACTTTAAACTTTGTAGGCAAAGAGTGGACCACACCATTAATGATGAAGTTATGAGACCTTACTTTCAAAAATAAAATAAAATCTTATCTTACCAGCCCACTTTAAGAATTGTGTTAAAAAAAAAAAAAAAAAAAAAAAAGAAGCACCATGAGTCAACGAGGTGCATGATCACGATCAACGCAGTGTTCACGCGGCACTCACTGCACCCGTCTGAAAATGTTAAAGGCTTCAAAAGTTCCACTGCTGTAGTGCGCTCATTTCGTGGAGCATTCATTAGGAAAAACGGGATACACATTTTTTTTGGAACGGTAAAAGAACAATGGCATCTCATAATTTAATTAAATAGTCACATAAATTTTTGTTTAATAATTATGTTTAAACAAAATAAAGCTGAGTCACCATAATCAAATGAACTTTCCTAAAAGGAATTTCTATGATCATTTTTAAAAGTAAAAAATCTTCATAGCCATTTTGTTAAATTACAAAGTTTAACTACCTTTTCTTTATTTTCAAATCAAATAACCATGTTGCATTAGATTTGGTGTTACAAACAAACGACGGAGAATTCAGAACTCTGAATATACAAGACACATCCCACTTAAAAAGGTCATTGTAAATATTCCCCTAATAGAACCATCCAATTTCAACATGTCTTATAAATACGAAAAGGGATTCCAAGTTCTCATGTGCAGGAAATTTCTTCACAACTTATTTGGAGTCAAATTTCTGAACACCCCCTTATTGCTGTCTGCTGTAACTCCGGTAAATTTAGCATTTAATCTTAAGTGACTATTTACTAGTAGTCATGGACGTTGACTTGGGCAAGACAAGGTCAATTTCACGCCTAAAGAACGTACAGTGTGTGCGTGTGGGTAGTTTCTCAAGCTTGCCTCAGAAAATGTTAATTGAACTCAACCTTTCAACGCAGCTTCAAAATTTTGCCTAGTTTTCACACTCATTTTGGACTTATTTTGCATAGTTTTCACACTCATTTTGGACTTGTTTTGGACCTGGGGTCTTTATGGTTGAAAAGAATATTATTCCCACATTATAAATTTTTCGCTCATTAAAAAACTATAGTTGCTTTATTCAATAAGTGGTTATCTGATTAAAAACCTTAAGCCACTGGCACCTAAATCAAAATGCAACTACTCAACCCAAGCCAAGATCAAAAGTGCAGTTCCCCCCAATGCATCCGAATAAAACTCTTCCTTTTTCACCATTTGACAACATACTGAACACAAAAACACACTTCATCAACAGTTATTACATCAACCAAACGTAACAAGAACCAACTCGAGACTAATTCACCTTTAAAAGAGGGGAAAAAATTCATAAAAGTTCTTCGGTGGAGGATCACCTAAAAGAATATAAAAGGCAGTGGAAAAGAAACATTAAAAGAACCAAGGGTTAAGAATCCCATGTAAAGTTAGATAGTTTAACTAGTGAAACACCAGAAGTAAAATGTTTTTGTATTGCTATTTCCAATCTTCTATCTCTTATCACCATATAATGCTCTACAGCCACAGATATTTCCAAATCGACCCAGGTGTTTCTCCAAATCAGTGCGTAGAGCCCCACAGATTATAAGACGGCAGTTAAAAATTTGGCACAAAACGTATCCACATTGGTGAGTTCAGGTCAGCCACAGTTGAGACTCAACAAGACTGCTTAACCCTCCTAAGCAGTCAAATTCACATAAACACAAGGATGTTTGACACGCTTTCTTCCCTAGTTGAGAACACAGTTACCTGACAAAAAAGCAGCTACAGCTCTTGATCTCCTCAAAAGATCCTGCAAATAAAGATCACAGCAGATTGCAATTTTCGGGCATTCCTCAGCTTATCATGTTTCTAAGAGCCTGGATGTTAAAGCATCAATAGAAGTTGTTTGCTTATATGATGGATTCAACTTACCAATTAGAACTATAGCGAATGGTGATGGCAATGGCAACGGTAAGAAACTTTAATTAAACAAAATGATCAATGGTGTGATTTCCTAGTTTTCCTGTACCATAATAAACTCGTGCCATGGAATGAAACTGAGGATCACCTTCAGATGTCATGTTTGGTAATGTTATGTAATTGAACCTTTCGATCCAACCCAGATACCTTGTGTTGTGATGTCATGTTAAGCAATGGAATGCCATTAAACCTACTTTACAAATATAGGCAGTACAGGAAGATGTTCTTAAATAAGCATCTTAATGTGCAAAATGATCCATGTAAGGGTAATGGACAATAAATCTAACAAAACCGCAGACCCATGCACCAGTACTACAAATCAAGTGACATCCAAGTCCCTACAAATATATCCAGGCATTAACACATGCTGCTGACAAATGCACGTCACAGATAATACGCATAACACAACAATGGTATGTTCATGATACCACTATGTGCATTCTTTCACATGAGAAAAGATGCTAATGCTGATGTTGACAATGAAATGGATGCATGCAACAGCAGCAAGATGCATCCTATCATGTAGTTGAATTTGCCGGAGCATAAAGAACAGAATACATTCCCTTCAAGCTCAACTACTGGTAGCTCAATGCTGGTGGAACTCCGTTTGCTGCTGGAGAAGCAATAGTGTGGCTTCCATCCTTCCTTTTTCCAAATGGATTCTTCGAATATGTACTTCAAAGTCAAGATGAAACAGAATACATTGATTTTACAAATGCGCCAATGTAGAAAGCTACCAGCAAAAAATCATACAATAGGGTTGATTGGTCAGAGAGACAAATCTATCTTGAGATCTAAACATGCATATCAGAGGTATCAAGAAAGTAGGGAAAGGTACTGGGCAGGTAAATATTTATATGACAGGAATTAAGACAGATATTCACATAGGCAAGTTTGCACATGCTCACATTTTGAACACCAAGCACAGATAAGCCATCAAAATAAGACTTCTACATAGTTACACTATCTTTGTATTAGTTAAGTTTCATACAAATCTGATGCTTTCGATTAGCCAGTTAACATTAAATATCTTTTACTTTCAATATAAAACACACCACACAGAGTGTCATGTTCTCATACGAAGGTGAAAGACACAGCAACCCTCGAAAATCTAGATGCAAGAACACAGCCAAACACATATAGGTTCACGTCATGATACGCAATATACACTGTCATCATAAGTTTGATCACATACCGAAGTTATCTACTCACACACGTGAAATTTCATAATTGAATATGTATGAATGCCAAATATATGAAACATGCGTCTTCTAAGGAAAATAAAGTGCATTATCTTACATTATGCATTAGTGTCAGAGGCAACTGGATGCTAATGTCAAGTACTTGTGTTTAATATGCCAAATTTTGGATAGTGCTGTCTTAAAAATCTTAGGCAAGCATGTAAAGTGATAGCATACTCATATACTTCTAGGTGATACTTCGCATTAAACTGATAGGTACGACTTTTCTAGTTTAGAATCCTTGCTCTAGCATATATTACCATGTCGATTTAGAGAAGATGAGAATCTAGACTTTAGATCCCCAAGGTGAATCTCAACGTTTACCCAACATTTGGAGGAGAAGAAAAAAGGAAACAATCAGGAACAGCAAAAACAAAGAAAAGGATATTGTATGCGCATGCCAACAGAACCAGAACTGGGGATAACAGCCCCCTGCAAATTATGGTGCACATTGGATGCACTGTTCACATCCTGCAAGTTGGTGAAATAAGCTTTAAGCAAAATTGATAAAATAAAACCCAGAAAAGAACCTCTGGATGATGTTCACTGAAATGAAAGCATCTTTGAAAATGAACAAAGGAAACCTACTTCAAACTCAATAAAGCAAACAGTATGTCTCTCTTGTCTCAAGACCTTCATTTGCTTGAAACCAGGTTGGCTGCACCCAAAAGTATTGATGAATGACACTTGTCAGTCATGCACACCCTTAAAGTCACACAAGAAATAGAAAAGCTCAATTAAATCACGGCTAAGACATCCTTACGCGCTGAATAAGCCCCTCAGCTCTTCCTCATTTATACTCTCTCCAAGATTGCCAATAAATAAGGTATTGCAAGGAGGGTTATCTTTTGTATTCTGGAAGAAAGTTAGGTGGAATATTAAAATGGAACTATACAAAGCATATAAAGTAACTTATTACGAAAAGACCAAAAACAAATGAGAGAAAAAGGAAAAAAAACAAAAAAGACAGAGCTACTTTCGAAACTTAGCAATATGGGGGCGTTGACAGGTTTACCAGATGCAGCATCGTCTGGCTGTTGCGCAATTACATGAACCATCATAGCACTATACCAGACACAGGCTGAAAAGTGGAAATTACTTTTGTTTTTTATGACGTTCACTAACGATTTCTAACAGATTGAAAAACTTCGCATGGTGTACAACATTTTCATTAACAGTAAAGCATCCAACTTAGAAAATGATGATTGAGTGACAGGCTCAGGACTTGGCAATGGAAATTACTTTTCTTCATTATGCTTTTCACGAAAAATTTCTAACAGATTAACAAACTGCACATGGTATACATCATTGACATATATGGCAATAACAGAACCCAACTTTAAAAAATGATGAATTGTTGCTGATTGATGAGCAACACACTGAGAGCTTGGGTTTGTTAAGATTGGAAATCACTCCCCCATGCCCCACTCTATTTATCCTCATTCTTTGAAACCCCTAACAGAAGTTTTAAAAACAATTATTTGATGAGCTGAATTTGAAAAATAAAAGTTAGATTAAAGTACTTCACAATGGATCAAGGAGAATCCCAAATTTTCCCCAATGACAAGCCAAGAATTCAGACTTCCCCAAGATTTTTAAATAATGATAATAAAAATAATTTTTTTAATAGGAAAAGATAAATTGTTTAAAATAAAAGAAAACACTTCCACCCTAAATATGTTTTCTAGTTGGACAAAACACAAAAGGTTCCACAACACCTGAGTTTTTCTGTACCCCTAAAACCTGAACTCAGAATTTTTCTCCTTATCTGTTTTATAATAGAGCTTTGATCTCCAACAATGCACATAATCCAAGATAGTTTCAATATACCTTGTTTTGTAGGTGAAGATGTATTCATGAAAGAAAAACCAATGGAAACAGAGGTCAATCATGATAGATAAGGGACGTGTGTATAAACATCTTAAATCCTATCATCAACATAAATGATGCAATGTGAGGAATGAAGAGAATAAAAAACCATAGAATGAAATAACAAGCCCATCAGCGAGGAGAAAAGAATACTCAACCACTTTACTTTGTCTTCCAAAAGACCACACACACACACACACACAAAACCAAAAAAAAAAAATTTAATTGATACAGACCCATGCAATAGGAAAAAGGCGTTTGAGCATTACCTGAACAGGTACATAACTGCTAGGTGCAGGAACAGGAGCAGGGGCAGGCATTTGTACAGGAGGAACACCATAGCCACCATATGGATCATAGGGAGGAGGGGGTGGAGCCATATACCTAAATGCAATATGCAAGAGAAAATCAGAGGATATGCAAGCTATTAACACGTAAATACTTAAAATTTTCACCCTACTAAGAAGAGCATGACTCACTGGTGTCCAAATATCCTTCCCTATTCTAAGTTGTGTGAATTGTCTATCATTGGTGGATAAATATACTTCCTATTCTAAGTTGTGTGAATTACGGGTCAAATGAAGCAAAATTCATGCAAGGAAAAAGTTTCTCACCCATGTGGACCCCAAACAGGAGCTGGAGGAGCATGAAATGGAGATGGAGCTGAATAACCAGTATGTGTATAATCACCACCAGTTCGCAACCGTTTACTTTGATCATATGCATTAGTATCTGCAACTATTCCTGTGGACAGAAAACAGAGCATATCACAAGACCTTAACAGCCATTTAACAACCAGGTTAAACACCAGAGACCACCCAGAAACATGAAACATCATTCTTCAAAAGCTTACAAAAGAAACATTCTCAAAAATACTGGAAGATCAGATTAATAGGTTCTCATTTTTATCTTATTTTTAAGCTCAAACTTTATCAAGCAATTCCTTGAAAGGCCAAAATATCAGCTTCTTATAAGTTGCTCAAGGTTGGTGATATTTTTGTTCCTATATTTATATTTCTTGGTTCTATCCACAAGTCAAAACATCCTCTTCATTAGCATTCCTCCTTATAACATATGTACATATAGATAATATAATGAAACAAAAGCACGATCAGCAACCCCTCTTTGGGACAAGTGGCACTCTTCCTTTCACACAAATTTTGCACCACTGGATTGTGAACTGTCAACACTGGGATTACAATTGTATGCAAAACTAATGTACATTAAAAATAAAATGTCATATTTACTCTCAGCAATATAAAGTACACTAATCTTCTGGTCCATTAGTTTGTAAAACAATTACCGTTTGCTGATCCTAACCTAATTAAATATAAAAGAAAATTCATTATATTCACAGTCAACTTTAAACATATAGTTGAAAAATATCATTATTTTAAACCTCAAAAGCATACACACACAATTCTGAAAATAAAATCTTTTAACAAGGCCAATCAACAAACCAGACAAATTGACAACAGTATCATCTAATTTTTAAGCGATAATGGTAAACAAGCATTAGTTATCTTCTCCTGTTACAAGACCAAGAACCTCTTCTCAGGAACAGATTAAAAATTTACCACTAACAACTCAAAATGTACCACATGGTATGTTATATTCTTTCCTGCTACAAGATCAAGATCCTAAATCTATGGAACAGATTAAAGTTTAACCCTAACAACTCAAGATGTACCACATATTACTACTTATATCCAAGTCCTCTCACTTTCTCTGCATTATAAACCATTGACTACTCAAAAAAAGCTTCTCTAAAGGTTGATCACCAGCAACCATGAGTTATTTTATTTGAGGGGATTAGAACATCATCATCTACTAAATTGACCAGAGTAACTCCTGTACAATCACAACAACAATGCAAAAGTTTCCCCAAACAGCCATCTGAGAGCCAGTTTCCAAATAAAACTTGCATAAACATAGGTTTTGATATATTGTCATATACTCATTACCAATTTTTCCTAAGGAATTGAGAAATTAGAAACACAAAGTCCAATAAAAAAGCAAAGAAGCACCGAATTAGATAAAGCTCACCTCTCTTGACAAAAAGGTTTTTCTTCGCCATTTCTGTGTGCAGCACAGACTTTGTTTCAGCATCAAATATCATTTCCTAAAACCCAAAAAAAGCTCAAATCTTCATCAAATTGAAAGTAACTAAACTGGTAAATCAAAAGAAGACAGTGATATCAAGAAGATAAACCTGAAGGGCATCTTTGGCAGCAACTGCCAGCTGGGCAGTCGAGAAGAGAGCAAAACCCATGGGTTTTTCTCCCTTATAGTTCACTTGTGAAGCCTCATAACCAGGCAGCCATCTCAGTAAGTTCTGCAGTTCTCTCTCCTTCACATCATCAGGCAGACCTGTAATGAATATCGTGCGCACCTAAATAAAAAAAACCATAAACAAGCATTTCTTTTTAGCAGTAATTAACAAGCATATGCGAGCACATTATCAGAGAAGGGTAGAAGAGTCAAAGATAAAACAAACAGAAGTGCACAATATTCTTAAGATAATCTCAGTTCTGTAAATATAAAAAAATAGAAATTATGATAAAATAAAACAGAAAGCCACTTACAGCCACAGGAAAAGCCACCAACCAAAACAAAACAAACAAATGCCTTATAGAAACCCCCATCTGTCATATAATTCTGTATTTTCTAGCATCTTCTTTCACAAACTCCAACTAGCCACTTCTACTCTCATTCCAAACACTTGATCCTTTGTTTTCTAAGTTAAACCAAATTATCTTGAATCCTGTGGCAATGATAATTTCCATAAGTGTCAATTTGACAGTAACTTCATCCTTACTGCAAAAAGAACTCATTCCTTTCTCTAAGTAATCATCTAATCCAGCTCTTCATCACAGTTATCCATAATTTCTGTAGTGCATACACACACAGCTGAAGCAAAGGTCTCCTAATTCTTGAAGAAAAGGAGCAATCGTACAACCCGAAAACAGAAAGGGAAATCCTTTCCACATCACCCTAACTTTTGCCAAATGTCTATTTCTGTACAAACTGTGAAAAGAAACTGTGCACTAAGCATAATGTCTGCAAACCACAATGCATATGTGTCCAATTTAAGTTCAGGAAATATTCCTTGCAATATTATTCCATGTTTCAGAAAAATTTGAAACTTCGGGGAGAGACAAGTTACAACCCACAAATTTGATATCTCGAAAAAGTGGAAGATCCGACAACACCTCTATCTGTTTATTGGGTCCTTATGAACCATTGGATGAGATTGGATAAGGACAAGGTGATCATACCTCGTCAATGATTGACAATATGCCTGACAGTAGTATCAATACCGCCAGTACCCTATACCAACCCTAAAAACATGAATATTTATCCATGCTATTGCTACTCAATTAAAGTACAGCCGCTAATATAAATAAGATCTCATACATTCCTCACAACACAAACATTTTTCTGGATTACAATCAGCAGCCGTGGAGCAGCATGTCATCTAAAACTTCCAATTTGAATGCATCAAACGCATTAATTAACAAATTGAGGTTAAAAAACCAAATTTTTAATTCATTCTGACATTTGAAACGAAATAAAAACCATGGATATTGATCATTCCGTCACAATCAGCTAACCAATGACAGATCCTAAATTTTCCTATAAAATTAAAGATAAATAGGCAAAGCGACAAAGAGAATTATACCTCATCGTGAGCGATCCGGTTGGTGTTATCGTAGGGAACGGGGGGAGGTGCTGCTGCTGCTGCTGCGGCGGCGGCCGGAGGAGGCGGCGGAGCTGGTGCCGGGGGCCATTGCTGGTGATAAGTGTGGAGTCCAGCGCCTGCCATGTCGTAGATGTTACGCACGTGAGAACCAAACCCTAGAAATTAGCTAACTTAACAGAGACGGTGAGACGGCGTAGAGAAACAACGCGATAAACTTTTGTGGCTCGAATTTGATTTAGTTGCCTGTACAAGTCCGGTATTCTCTCTTTTTCGTTCCGCTCCACAAGCTTTTACTTATTTTTAAAAACTTCCCCACTAACTTTAATATTTTTTTTTCGCATACTAGCATTCATGGTACGTTTCCTTCATAGATTGAGGAATCAGAATAATTGATGACGTTTATTTCACAAAAATAGAATAGGAATCGGAATCGGAATCATAGAGTCCGCCATTATTTAGGAATGAGGAATGGGAGATTGATTCCCATGAGAGAGGTGGGAATCAATTTTCCATTCCCTGAAATTCCCATTTTGTCCCTCCCTAAAATTAAAAATACCTACTTCACCCTCATTTGTAATTAATTAATATTTTATTATAATTAATTAATTAATATATTATAATTAATTAATATATTGATACATTATTAACAATAATTATCAATAATTATAATTTTTTAATAAATAATCACAATAATTAATATATTATTATTAATATAATATTATTATAGTTAATTAATTAATATAATTATTATAACTAATTAATTTATTGATACATTATTAAAAATAATTATCAATAATTATAATTTTTGAATAAATAATCACAATAATTAATATATTACTATTATTATAATAAATAATTAATATAAAAATTACTATTAATTATTATATTAATACATTATTAATAATAATATNTTAATAATTGTAGTTTTTGAATAAATAATTGCAATAATTAATATGTTATTATTATTATAATTAATTAATTTACTATTATAATAGTTATTAATATAATTATTATAATTAATTCATATACTATCATCAAGTAATTCATATAATTATTACTATTAATTAATACATAAATATATTATTAACAATAATATATTAATAATTATAGTTTTTGATTAAATAATCGCAACAATTAATATATTACTATTATTATAATTAATTCATTTATTATTAATAATAAATAATTAATATAACAATTACTATTAATTATTATATTAATACATTATTAACAATAACTATTAATAAAAATATTATTTTGACTAAATAATCACAATAATTAATATGTTATTATAATAATTAATAATATAATCATTATAATTAATTAGTACATTATTAAAATTAATTAATTAATTTTACAATTAATTAATATATCAATATATTATTGACAATAATTACTAATAATAATAATTTTTTAATAAATAATCACTATAATTAAAATATAAAATAATGATTATGACAATAATTCATTAAGTATTTTTTAGTAATTTGTTACAATCTAATTCATTCCGATTCCGATTCCGATTCCAAGACAAAGTAAACTCATCAATAACAATCCAGTTCATTTCGATTTCGATTTCTACAGTTCAAATAAACAACTTATTTTTATTCTCATTCCTTATTTCTATTCTAGCCCATTCACATTTCTGCCCGTTCCGATTCCAGCTCATTCCGATTCCAGTTTAGTAAACGCAACATTAGTTTCTATCTAAACTCTAGTGAAAACTGAATTTGTAGGAACCCGAGAACCGAATTGAACCGTTCGGGTTGGTTAATTTTTCGGAGACTGTCAAAGTCTTGAATAGTCCTCAAGTCTCAAACAGTCAAACTGAGCCGGATTCAATTGCACCAGGTTACCAGCATGGTGCTCACCTCTAAATTTTTAGCATCAACAGTAAAGGAAATTTTTTATTTGTCTAGTGCCTTAGAGAAATTATAATTAGACGAGCGATAGAGTTATTTATACTCTAAAATTTTCTTTAAATACTCATTTACATTGTATGCTCTAAGTAATAATTTTAAAATATTAATTTTTACTTAGAACATTCTTTTAAATTTTTATATTGTCCTCATTACTCATTTCTTTAATTATTTTCTTACCTCTTTATAGCCAACAAAATATTCATCATCACAAACAAAATATCTGATTTTTTTCCATTTTTATTGACTTTTATTTTCCTCTCAAAACAATTTCGAATTGAAAAAAAAAAGGCAAGCAACATACGCTAAAACAGACTCTGCTAATTTAATAACCCAAGTTCATGTGAACAAGGCATTTAGCAAAGTAATGCATCACTTCTTCTCTCCACTCCAATGGCCCTCATCCTGCGGAGTACATTAGACACATCCCCAGGCTTCATCTTTGCCCTCTTGTGAGTGCAGAGCTTTCTCTTTGCAAGCTTCAGTGCCCTCCTGTCCTTGCCGACTTTAAGAAGCTCATCGATCCTTTTCTCATAAGGTGCAAAGCCAGCAACTTCCCTAATCACATTCCTCTCAAAGTGGACCCTTTTGCTTGTTTTCCTTTTGCGATCTACTGGGCGTAGCGGTAGTTTCTTCTTAGTCACAATATGACCATTGCTTAATCCAACAAATAGACTACTATTTGTTAGTTTAGGAGCCATCACTTCCAACGAAACCGAGATGATGCGGAGATCTTGTCTCACTTTTTCATGGTTGGTGTGGATTATAGTGGATAAAATATGACTATTTATTGGATAAAAATTTATCAAATTATATTTTATTAAATTGTCCTTAATGGTAAATTATATTAAGGTTAATTTAATAATATAAAAAATTATTAAAATGTAAGTGTTCAAAATAAATTTTAGAGTGCAAATAGCCTCACCCTTAAATGAGACTGAAACAATTATTTGTCTCATAACTTTGCTGCTCTATGTACATACTTTTATTTATTATATTTTTATGATAAAAAGAATGACAACACTCCATAATTTAATAAAATAGCTTTGGAGATTTCTCTATTTTTGAAAATAGTTGCACAAACAAATTTGCCAAACACAAATACCTTTGTATAGGTGTTAAGAAGAGTTGTACCAATATATAGAAAAGAAGATTGCATGTCTTCATTTTATGTGAGTATTTTTGAAAATAATGGGTTTCATGACTATTTTTAACTTTTTTCTTTTAAAAGTAATAACATTTGGCCCGTCAAGTTATCTCTTTAACCCCACTTTTCAATTTATCGTATCATGTTTTTTACAATTATCCTTATTAAATTAAAAAAGTATTAATTTATTTTATTGTCTCTTAGCATCTCCTCACTCTTTCTCTATTATAAGTGTGTAACCATCGCCCCTACTGCTTCATCAGTAACAAGTTTATCATCACCACCACCACCACCATCATAACCTCTTATCTTCTTCATCATCAATCCATCACCTCCACTAATATATGAGAAGTTTCAATGTAGGCATTTGTTAAATTTTATAAACAAGTGGTGAGTTTTGTTGTTTTTTATGATATTGATTTTAATTTTGTGTTAGAATCTAAGATTTTATGTAATTTCAATTTAGGATTTTGATTAGGAGTCACTCTTTAATTCAAGTTGTGAATCAATTAAAAAGGTGAGATAGATGTGAGAGATAAAAATATAATTTATAGAGAACTAGAGAGAAAAAAAATATTTTAATTTTTTTAATTATTTTTATTTTTCAATGAGGACAATTTTAAAATAAATAATATAAATAAAAAATAAAAAAATGTTGGTGAGATAAATTAAAGGATCATATATCACCACTCTTTTTCTAATTTTTGAGTCATGGTTAAAATAGCGCTCTTAGAAATGAGAGATGATATTTGACTCGTAGCACATGAGCATGCCATGGATAAGCCAAATATGCCTTTTTGAATTGGAAGCAGCCAGCTACACACTTCACTTGTTTGCCTGAAGCGATGCTTATATATATATTAAACATTGAGAGCTACTTGCTTGGATTCGTTGGCTGTTTGGTGGCTATATAAAGTGTAAAATTATTGACTACTGCTTCATTTATGGAATTGCTAATTAGAGCAAAGTAAAGACAGAGGAAATTGAAAGAAAATAAAAGGAAGAAAGAAAAGAAAAGAAAAAGAGAAGAGAAAAAAGAAAGCAAGAAGAAAGAAAACAGATGCTGAGAGTGAAGGAAAAGAAAGAGAAATAAGAAAGTTACAGGAATTGAAATTGGATAGTTAAAATTATATCCATTAGATTATTGGTAATAGATTTATGAAATTTAAATAGCTATAATTTAGATTATGTCATACGAATAAGTTTTTATATTAGTTCTAACAATTAATTTTCTGAACTTTGTATTTTAAGAGAAATCCAAGAATTAAAAAACTCACAGGAACCTTAAAAAACCCCCAAGTGAAATTGTGAATGGATTATTATTATCATTATTATATGTTCTGTAAAGCATTTATGTTTACTAGTATAATTTAGTATCATGTTATAATTATATGTGCACACATTATATGATTGATTGAGTCATGGGATGTGATTGTGAGTCACCATATGTGTATCCTTTGTCATAGACTTTACACATGTGTATTGAGAGTTAAATTACTCTGCTCGTGCGACGTAGTCAAATTTCACTGGGTACTTAGAGGTTCTTCCTCTGCTCTACTCGTTGATGATGATCCTAGTGAGTATGATTGTTATTCCTTGGGTACTTTTTGATGCAATTTGTATGTATGTATGTATGATTTTTTATGTTTGCTTATATATTATGTTCATTGTATAGTGATGTCATATGATTATGTATAAGCACTGATACACTACTTTATATATATATATATATATATATATATATATATATATATATATATATATATATATATAATTATAATTATATCCACTCACTAAGTTGCAAGCTCACTATTTTCCTATTTACCACATTTCTACTAGTTTTCCACAAGATTTCACATAGTTCAATTTCTAATCAATTGAAGTTGAGCCATGAGACGCATTTGTTGTTGATTTGCAATTTGAGCACATTCATGTTTATATGTATATATTTGAAGTGTATATATGTATAGTGAGATATAAACTGTGCAAGGTTTAAATATATTTTCAAATGAGACACAAATGTTCTTATATAATTGTGGTAGAGGGTCGAGACTAGTTTTATATAGTTATGAATTAAGTTTATGTCGTAAGTTTTAGATATTAGATCACATGATTCATCTCGAAATCGATAGATGGGTTGGGGCAAGTCATGTCATGACCCCTCCATTTACCTCATCAACTTCAATTTCTTAATTAACTCCATCAAAAATTTTAAAATGAACTTCTCTCTCAATTTATTCTTTTAATCATTTTTCGCACACGCATTATTTTCCCTCAAAATGCCTATTAAAGACCTGCCTTTTAACATGTCTAATAGGTTCTATAGTAGGACCCATAAATTAAATAATATAATTTTATACATTTTTTAAACAAAAAATTTCTAGGTCCCACTCATGGAACCCATTGGTAGTGTATCAATTGCTATAATCATGTTGTGTTCTTATTGTGTCAAATTTAATCAAACAAGAATACAACCCATTTATTAATCATGTTAAAACATCAAAACATGGATGCGTTTGTTAATTATGTTAATTAAGTTTGACCCATTTAACATATTTAATACCAAAAAAAATTGAAAATTAGTTTTAAAAAATAATAAATATGTCAATATTATTCTTAAAAATAGGTAAAAATAAGTTGACATATCATATACATGATATAAATAAGTCAATAACACAACATGAACATGATATGAGTAATTAGTTTAGCATTTAATATATATATATATATATATACATTTGAGTCTGTTAAAATGAAGGAAGTCCTTCAGAGCACCATTTTTGGGATCCAGATCTGATACTGTGTATGCTTAGTAGCCCACCTTAATGCATGTTTAATTTCTATAAAGCCCTGTTGCTAGGCCTGCTTAAAACAACAGTTAAAGGTATATCGGCTGGAAACCCAGACGTGCGAGCTAATTGATCTGTTCTAAGTCAGATCTGGGCTCAAAGGTAGACTTGTCTGCATCGACTTGGTTTAACAACGCCACGTGCCATTAACGCCTGTAATAATAAAAATAAAGTTTATATTTCATCCGCTGTAATCACTTCCTACAAAACCAATAACTTTTTAAAGTCTGGATTTGTAATCCTTCTTAATTCACACACACACTCCACATAGTCATACGGTTCCTTTAGAAATGTATTACCCTCGATCCCTCAGCTGGAGGTGAATGGGAATTATATACCCAAAATCCAAATAGTAAAGTGCTTCAGCTTCGCTACAGTTGGTCTTCACGTGTACTGGTGGAAAGTAGATCAGCCGATAATCACGGGAGACAAACCTGGGTGCTTTGGACAGAAAGTGGATTCTTATCCCCTTAGCTTTTTTCTTATGATGAGAATAGTGAGTGAAGGGGGATAGAAACAAAAACGTCAATTGACAAAAGGAAAATACAAGAAATTATAATAATTACATGGAAATATACAGGAAATTTTTTTTTTTTTTACATATAAATTCTTTACAGAAAATTAATGCTTGATGGGTGAGAAAATGCCGAAGCAGTCATTTTCATTTTCGTCACCAAGGGAGATGAACCGCTCTTCTTCATCTTGATCAGAAGATTCTACAACAGACGGTTCTGATCTTGAGACCAAGAGTTGTTTCATGAGCTTGAAATATTCCTTTTCGGACTTTGCACTGGCCAACATAGATTGGGCCTTTGATTTTTGGGAGAGGAACGTGCTTTGGGCTTTAACAGACTCAATATTGGGCTTTAGATGTCCTTTTGCGGCAAGCCAACCTTGGATTAGGTGCTCGGTTAACTTAGCGCTTTCATTGATTTTATTCCACCATTTTACTTTAAATTCTCTTATTGGGATTACCAACAGGCATGGTACAATACATTCTCCTGGTCTTATTGGTATCAGAGCCAAGGGAGAATAGTGTTATATGGTTAAAGCTTTTGTGTTTGAATAATTCCTTGAAGTATTAAAAATTTGATTAAATCAGTAATGGGTTTACCTTCGGGTGCTTAGGTAGCTTATGGTCATAAGTCCCGTCTAAGTGTTTAAGGGCAACAAAACCATTTCTTAGCCTAGGATTGATTTACTGTTTTAAAAGAATTTTTAAGACCTTTAAAGGATTTTCATACATGGATTCTTTACTCCATAGAACATCATCTTTCTCTAGCTCTTACTCCAGGAGGACTAATGTTTCAAAGAATGTTGTGAATTCTGAGGAATTCATAATTGCAGATTTTGATAAAGCTATTGATTGTTGGGAACTTCCAAAGATTTCTAAAGATAAGATTTATAAAATGAAAAGACTTGACTTCTTAAAGACAGATTATGTTATAAAGACTGAAGAACGAGACATAACCCTTTCAAAGCCTTTTGAAACAATCCATTTGTTTACAGAAAAATCTTTAAAGCAGTTAAAAGAAAAAGGTTTTAATTATGTGCATATAGGTCTAATCCAAGTTGGCATAAAACCTTTGACTAAAGAATGACTTGATACGTCCATATTAGCCGTCCTCAGAGATGGGAGGTTTATCTCCTTTGATGATTCCTTACTCAGTAGTATTGAATCTAGTCTCTGTAAAGGACCCATTTCATTTGATTGTTATCCAAACATAACAGTTTCCCTTAAAGACAAAAACATTCTAAAGAGCATGATTCTTCAAATCAAGACCCATAACTACCACATGATTGAAGGATCAATCCCAGTAGCCTTGATCTACAAAATCTCTTACAAAGCAATGCATTCTGCGTTCAATACGCAACATAAATTCCAGTAAAAAAGAGATGAAACTCTTCTCTTACAAACTGACTTGTCTAAAGCAAATACTGTCATTCCAAAACCTATCCAATGGAAAGACATTCACCTTCCAGAAGAATGGATTCTGGATGGAGCCACTGAACCAGTGATTCCAAAACGACTTGAGCCAAACACAGAGTTGCAAAATGTGACTCAATATTCTGATGGTAGAGTTAAACTATCTTTTAGAAGATCTACTTCTTCCAAATATTCTGATAAAGACTCTGTCTCTAGTTTTCCCTCCATGGAAAGAAGGTTTTCTAAAATACTATCTGTCGTCAATCTTCCTTTCCAAACTACTAAAGATCAACCTAGGTTTTCTACTTCAGATATACCTAGTTCTTCTATTCGTTCTGTAGGTTATTCTGCTAGTGTACCTCACCCTATATACACTAGCCATCCACAAGAACAAAGATAGGAAGAGAAAGAACCTTCTCCTCCAACATCTCCCACATTTTCAGCAGTCACTGAAAACGTAATAGGAGTCATAGAAAAAGATTTTGAACTTGATAAAAATCTTTTGCATAATGATTTCTATTCAGAAAACAATAAAGAAAAAAGACTTTGGTTTTTTAAACATTTTCTAAACTAAAGAAAACAGATTCAAGAATTTTATTATGAGTTTGTAAATTTGCACAAAGTTCATATTTTATTTTTTGATTGGTTTGAAATGTATGCTTCAGACAACAACATTTCCTACCCCTTCAAAGAGTCAAATCCTATCACAATTAGAAAGAAAATTCCAGAATATAACCTTTCGATGGTGGATGTAACCATATAATCAACATCCTCCCCTGGGCAGGAGTTTAACATGTAGAACATGGTGAACCCACTGTTCAGATTAAAGCATCCCCTTATAAAATTCATAAAGCCAATAATCCAGAGTCAAATTTAGATAGCATTATTCAGCAGAATAATTTCTGTAATGCTAATCTAAATACAATAGGAAAACGGTTGTCTCGTATGGAAAGACAGATCCAACAAACAACCATCTCTGTTTCTCCTATTGCAAAGTCTATTCCGACAAAGTCTGATTCCTTGAAAAAGCTTAAAGAGCCTATTTTCAAACCTTTCCAGATTTCAAAAACTAGTTAAAAGCTTGTTCAAGAATCAAAATTAGATTTTGCTAAAGCCATTAAAGAACAACTTGATAGAATAGAAGCATCCTCTTCTTCTGCTTCTACTTCTAGAAACCAAATTGCTCCTGATACCCAATCCAAATCAATTGGAGTTTTGGATCAGGATCAATCATCTATTGCCTCTTCTGATTTAGAAGCCTTCAAAGAAGAACCAATTTCTAAAGCTAACAAAATTCATTGGGAATTAGCACTTCCTGCTAGTTCTCGTTCTCCTCCTGATTTAGCAATTGATAATAGGCCTAGTGCAATAAACCAATCACGGTTTAATGCATCTTCTGTCTATGAGTGGAACATAGATGGAATGTCTGAGTATAATATACTTGGCCTATTACAACAAATGACTATGGCAGCTAATGCCTACAAAACCCAATCAGAGACTTCTGACAAGGCCATTGCAGAAATCCTTATTGCGGGTTTTACAGGTCAACTTAAAGGTTGGTGGGATCATCTCCTCACTAAACAACAACAATTAGACATTTTGAATGCGATTCAGGTAAATGAGGATGGAACACCCAACTTTGATGAATTTACTAACCCCATTCAAGATGCAGTTGCTACTTTAATTTTAACCATTTCCCTTCATTTTATTGGTGACCCTTCTCATTTAAGGGATAAAAATGTTGAGTTACTACATAATTTGAGATGTAGGAAACTTAGTGATTTCCAAACTTACAAAACCACTTTCTTTACTCAACTCTTTCTAAGAGATGATGCAAATCATACTACTTGGAAAGAAAAATTTCTTGCAGGATTACCTACTCTTTTGGGAGAAAAGGTAAGAAATTCTATTAAAACCTTATATGACAATCGTATTCCTTATGATGAACTCACCTATGGTGAACTTGTTAGTTTCATCAACAAGGAAGGTTTAAAGATTTGTCAAGATTTGAAGTTACAAAAACGTCTAAAATGGGAGCTTAGAAAATCTAAGCAAGAGCTAGGCAGTTTTTGTAAACAATTCAATTATGACCCTTTTAAAACTTCTACCTCAAAAGACTGTAATTGTAAGTGTTCTTAAAAAACTTACAGAAAACATTATAAGTCAAAAGGACATAGAAAATTCCTTCATGAACTTAAAGAACCTTATTATAAAAAGCCCTCAAGACCTTATAAAAAGCCCAACTTCTCAAAAAGAAAACATTCTAAACCCACTTCAAAACCTAAAACCTTTTTTAACTACAAGGAAGCTACTTGCTATAAATGTGGAAAGAAAGGCCATACTGTAAAATATTGCAGAATGAGCAAAAAGCTTCATGAGCTTGGTCTCGAAGAAGAAATTCTTTCTAAAATAGCATCTCTTCTTGTAGAATCTTCTGATTCTGAATCTTCCATGACTGGAGATAGTGAGCCTCTACAAGTTGATGAGTTAGTTGACTCTGATACTTCTAATTATTCCGATAGTGATTCTGAGTCAAAATCCTATCTAAAGAAAATCAATGTTTTGACTAAAGAACAAGAAATATTTCTTGAATTAGTCAAACATATCTCTGACCCGACTCTTCAAAAAGAGTATTTAGATAAACTTCTAAAAACTCTTGAACTTAGTGAAAAACCTGAGTCGTCCAAAGCCCCTATTGTCAAAAAGCATGCATATGATCTTACTGAAATTCTTGATAAAAAAAAAAGGCTAAAAAACTGGCCCCTTCTATTCAAGATCTTCAAAAAGAAATCAAAGATATTAAATCTGAGATTAAGGAATTAAAAGAAAAATAAAAAACTGATTCTGACACTATCCAACTTCTTTTACAAAAACAGTTGGAAGAACATTCTGATAAAGAATCAGGTTCCGAAGATGGTGATAATCAAAACCTTGAAAACATTGAGTCTTTGCCCAATGATTTTCTTTTTGTTTTAAAACAAATCACCACTAGGAAATATTTTATTAAAGTAACTATAATTTTTTCTAAAGATTTTGAATTTGACATTGTCGCCCTTTTTGACACTGATGCAGATTTAAATTGCATTAGAGAAGACATTGTCCCCAGAAAGTTTCATGAAAAAACAAAAGAGAGACTTTCTGCCGCCAATAATTCAAAATTAAAAGTCAATTTTAAAGTTGATGCATCCGTGCATAATAATGGTTTTGATTTCAGGACTTCCTTTATTTTAACAAATGACATACACCATGCAGTCATTCTAGGAACTCCTTTCATAAACCTCATCACTCCCTATACTGTCAATTATGATAGCATATCTTTTAAAGCAAAGAGTGAAAGACTTGTTTTCCCTTTCATTGAAAAACCTAAAACAAGAAATTTAAATATTGTTAAAGCCTGCTCAATATACCAAAATCAAATTAATGTTTTGCTCAAAACAAAACATAATAACTTGGCATGTTTAAAGAAAGATTTAAACTTACAAAGAATTGAAAATCAACTTCATAATGATTTTTTAAAAAGAAAAATTTCTAATTTTAAAGCCCTAATTGAAAAGGAAATTTGTGGTGATTTACCTTCTGCTTTTTGGGAAAGAAAACAGCACATGGTTGATTTACCATATGAAAATTCTTTTGATGAAAAATAAATTCATACAAAAGCTCAGCCTATTCAAATGAATATGGAATTAGAGCAACATTGTAGAAATGAAATCGAAGATTTAGAATCTAAAGGTTTAATTGTGAAATCAAGGTCTCACTAGTCTTGTGCCGCTTTCTATGTCAACAAGAATTCTGAAATAGAAAGAGGGACACCTAGATTGGTGATCAACTACAAACCTTTGAATAAAGCCCTAAAATGGATTAGGTATCCAATACCTAACAAAAAAGATTTACTCCAAAAACTTCATTCTGCATTTATATTTTTAAAATTTGATATGAAATTTGGTTTTTGGCAAATCCAAATTCATCCTAAAAACCGTTATAAAACTGCTTTTACTGTTCCATTTGGACAGTATGAGTGGATTGTTATGCCATGTGGTTTAAAGAATGCTCCTTTAGAATTTCAAAGAGTTATGAATGATATTTATAACCATTATTCTGAATTTTGTATAGTCTACATTGATGATGTATTGATCTTTTCCTAAACAATTGATCAACATTTCAAGCATTTAAAAACTTTCTATTTTGCCACTAGAAAACCAGTAAAGCTCTGATACCAATAAGACCAGGAATCGTGGAGTGTGTGTGTGAATTAAGAAGGATTACAAATCCAGACTTTGAAAAGTTATTGGTTTTGTAGGAAGTGATTACAGCGGATGAAATATAAACTTTATTTTTATTATTACCGGCGTTAATGGCACGTGGCGTTGTTAAACCAAGTCGATGCAGACAAGTCTACCTTTGAGCCCAGATCTGACTTAGAATAGATCATTTAGCTCGCACGTCTGGGTTTCCAGCCGATATACCCTTAACTGTTGTTTTAAGCAGGCCTAGCAACAGGGCTTTACAGAAATTAAACATGCATTAAGGTGTGCTGCTAAGTATACACAGTACCAGATCTGGATCCCATAAATGGTGTTCTGAAGGAAGGGGAAGAAGAGAAGTTACAACTGAGGGGAGAGATCAGATCTCTATGCCTCAGAGGAAAGTAGCAGGTATTATGACAGATCTGATATAGATCAGTCTACAGATCATACAATGAAACTTTAAAAATTTAAATTGCAGAAAATATAAACTTTATTACAGGCTTGCTTTAATTGAATCACATATAAACTTTAAAAATAAAATAATTAAAAGCTTACATCTGTTGGTTTCTTGATTCCAGAAATGCTTTAAGAAAAGGAGAAAGATGAGAAATTGATCTTCAGACGGGTGTATTACCCTCAGATCCCAGATTCCCAATCTTTGAGAGAAGTTTAAGAGAATTTTAGAAAGAAAGAGAGAAAGAGCAAAAGAAACTAGATGGATCCCTCAGCTGGAGGTGAATGTGAACTATATACCAAAAATCCAAATAGTAAAGTGCTACAACTTCGCTACAGTAGAAATGCTACAGCTTCGCTACAGTAGAAATGCTACAGCTTCGCTACAGTTGGTCTTCACGTGTGCTGGTGGAAAGTAGATCAGCCGGTAATCACGGGAGACAAACCTGGGTGCTTTGGACAGAAAGTGGATTTTTATCCCCTAAGCTTTTTTCTCGTGATGAGAATAGTAAGTGAAGGGGGATAGAAACGAAAACGTCAATTGACAAAAGGAAAATACAAGAAATCATAATAATTACAGGGAAATATACAGGAATTTGTTTTTTTACATATAAATTCTTTACAGAAAATTAATGCTTGATGGGTGAGAAAATGCCGAAGCAGTCATCTTCATTTTCATCACCAAGGGAGATGAACGGCTCTTCTTCATCTTGATCAGAAGATTCTGCAACAGACGGTTCTGATCTTGAGGCCAAGAGTTGTTCCATGAGCTTGAAATATTCCTCTTCGGACTTTGCACTGGCCAACATAGATTGAGCCTTTGATTTTTGGGAGAGGAACGTGCTTTGGGCTTTAACAGACTCAATATTGGGCTTTAGATGTCCTTTTGCGGCAAGCCAACCTTGGATTAAGTGCTCGGTTAACTTAGCGCTTTCATTGAATTTATTCCACCATTTTACTTTAAATTCTCTTTGGAGAATTAATTGGGAGTCTTGAGTGTGGTAGTTAAGATGCCACATCCAAACCCATGGTAAAAAGAAATTTGTACAGAAGCAAAGGAAAGGAGAGAATCTTGCTTCTAAGGCTGATGGAATGTAATGGGCTCTAAAATAATTTAAACAGTTGGTGGCATTGGGAGTTAAGATCTCTGGGCAAGACCCAAAGAAAGTCCACCAGTGCTTGAACCAATTTGGAAGGCTTTGTATGGTTATTATAGAATTGAAGAAAAATAACTAGGAATGAGTTTTCTTGGGGTTTTGGATAAAGAATGTATTATACCATGCCTGTTGGTAATCCCAATAAGAGAAAGTACGGCAATGGTCAAAACTGGTTTGGAAATTTAAAGGGAAGGCTTTAGCTTTGTGGAGTTGGTCACCCAACTAGTTTGGGCTTAAGACTTTAAGAATAGTAGGCGTTGAATAGGCTGGTTCTTTATGGGCTTCACTGAGGAAGAAGTGTTTAAACTTGACTGACTCGGTGAATTCCAAAATATCATGATAATAGGACTATGGTTTTGTTAAATCCCATGGTTTAAAAAACCAGCCCTTGGGAAAAATCTTTGTAATTGCTTGAAATGGGTCAGCATTATAAAATCCATCTTCTAAGGTAAAAATGTTTTGATGATGGGGTTTATAATACCAATCCGATCTTGGAGAAAGCTTTGGTTGGGAAACCACAATCTGGGAAGATGATCTTCCACTTGAAATTAATTCTTTAGAAATAGGAAGCTTGGAGATGCTTTAGAAATCTGTTTTTCTTCTTTCTCTAGAATTGGAGAAAGAGTTTGTGAAAAGATTTGTAATGCTAGCATAATTTCAGGGGATTTAGAAATGGATTTCATCCATTCATTTACCTGTTCCTGTAATGTTAATGCTTTAGACTGGGCCTCTTGGGCTTCTTGAGTTTCAACTATATCAATCCATGACTTTATGGGTTTTGCTGACGAGATTGCTGAAGATAGCAATTTCTCTTTAGGAGAGGAGGCTTTAGGAGGAGGTGTTTGGGACACAGGGTCTTTGAGAATCCCTTTCCCTTTGTCTGGTTTCTTTTTGACTGGCATTTATCTGTTTTGCAAAAATTCTCTTGTTAGAAAATCTGGAACAGAATTTCTGTCTCCTTTTATAAATTCAATATCAAAATAAAAAATGCTTAAAATTGCTTGCCATCGAGCAAAAATTTGTTTAGAGGCAATGTTTTGAACATCTTTTTCTAAAACATGTTTTGCAGCTTTGCAATCAATTCTAAGTAAAAATTTTTGATTCAACAAATCACTTTGAAATTTAGAAATGCATAAAACAATTGATAAGATTTCTTTCTTTATAGTAGAATAATTTTTCTGACATTCATTCCAATGTGCAGAAGCATACTGTACTATTTGTTCTTTACCATTATAAACTTGTTTTAAAATTTCTCCATATCCTAAGTCTGATGCATTAGTTTCAACAACCTTAGGTAATGCAGGATTAGCAAGAAATAAGCAAGTGATATCTTTAACAATGCTTTTTATTTGTTTTATAATTTTAGTATGCTCTTCTGTCCATGCAACTGGCTTTTTCTTTAGTCTGTCATGCAAAGGTTTTGCAATCCTATTTATATTAGGACAGAAATCAAGAACATAATTTAAACTTCCAAGAAATCTTTGTAATTGGGTTTTGTCTAATATTTTATCAGGAAACTTGTTAGTAAATGCAAGTGACCTTTCAATGGGTGTTATGGTTCCTTTAGAAATGTAATGTCCAAGGAACCTGATTTTCGTTTGAAATAAAGAAATCTTTGAACTAGAAACAGCTAGACCAGCTTTTCTAGTGGCAAAATAGAAAGTTTTTAAATGCTTGAAATGTTGATCAATTTTTTTGGAAAAGATCAATACATCATCAATGTAGACTATACAAAATTCAGAATAATGGTTATAAATATCATTCATAACTCTTTGAAATTCTAAAGGAGCATTCTTTAAACCACATGGCATAACAATCCACTCATACTGTCCAAATGGAACAGTAAAAGCAGTTTTATAACGGTCTTTAGGATGAATTTGGATTTGCTAAAAACCAGATTTCATATCAAATTTTGAAAATATGAATGCAGAATGAAGTTTTTGGAGTAAATCTTTTTTGTTAGGTATTGGATACCTAATCCATTTTAGGGCTTTATTCAAAGGTTTGTAGTTGATCACCAATCTAGGTGTCCCTCTTTCTATTTCAGAATTCTTGTTGACATAGAAAGCGGCACAAGACTAGGGAGACCTTGATTTCACAATTAAACCTTTAGATTCTAAATCTTCGATTTCATTTCTACAATGTTGCTCTAATTCCATATTCATTTGAATAGGCTGAGCTTTTGTATGAATTTGTTTTTCATCAAAAGAATTTTCATATGGTAAATCAACCATGTGCTGTTTTCTTTCCCAAAAAGCAGAAGGTAAATCACCACAAATTTCCTTTTCAATTAGGGCTTTAAAATTAGAAAGTTTTCTTTTTAAAAAATCATTATGAAGTTGATTTTTAACTCTTTGTAAGTTTAAATCTTTCTTTAAACATGCCAAGTTATTATGTTTTGTTTTGAGCAAAACATTAATTTGATTTTGGTATATTGAGCAGGTTTTAACAATATTTAAATTTCTTGTTTTAGGTTTTTCAATGAAAGGGAAAACAAGTCTTTCACTCTTTGCTTTAAAAGATATGCTATCATAATTGACAGTATAGGGAGTGATGAGGTTTATGAAAGGAGTTCCTAGAATGACTGCATGGTGTATGTCATTTGTTAAAATAAAGGAAGTCCTGAAATCAAAACCATTATTATGCACGGATGCATCAACTTTAAAATTGACTTTTAATTTTGAATTATTGGCGGCAGAAAGTCTCTCTTTTGTTTTTTTATGAAACTTTCTGGGGACAATGTCTTCTCTAATGCAATTTAAATCTGCATCAGTGTCAAAAAGGGCGACAGTGTCAAATTCAAAATGTTTAGAAAAAATTATAGTTACTTTAATAAAATATTTCCTAGTGGTGATTTGTTTTAAAACAAAAAGAAAATCATTGGGCAAAGACTCAATGTTTTCAAGGTTTTGATTATCACCATCTTCGAAACTTGATTCTTTATCAGAATGTTCTTCCAACTGTTTTTGTAAAAGAAGTTGGATAGTGTCAGAATCAGTTTTTTATTTTTCTTTTAATTCCTTAATCTCAGATTTAATATCTTTGATTTCATTTTGAAGATCTTGAATAGAAGGGGCCCGTTTCTTAGCCTTTTTTTTTTACCAAGAATTTCAGTAAGTTCATATACATGCTTTTTGACAATAGGGGCTTTGGACGACTCAGGTTTTTCACTAAGTTCAAGAGTTTTTAGAAGTTTATCTAAATACTCTTTTTGAAGAGTCGGGTCAGAGATATGTTTGACTAATTCAAGAAATGTTTCTTGTTCTTTAGTCAAAACATTGATTTTCTTTATATAGGATTTTGACTCAGAATCACTATCAGAATAATAAGAAGTATCAGAGTCAACTAACTCATCAACTTGTAGAGGCTCACTATCTCCAGTCATGGAGGATTCAGAATCAGAAGATTCTACAAGAAGAGATGCTATTTTAGAAAGAATTTCTTCTTCGAGACCAAGCTCATGAAGCTTTTTGCTCATTCTGCAATATTTTGCAGTATGGCATTTCTTTCCACATTTATAGCAAGTAGCTTCCTTGTAGTTAAAAGAGGTTTTAGGTTTTGAAGTGGGTTTAGAATGTTTTCTTTTTGAGAAGTTGGGCTTTTTATAAGGTCTTGAGGGCTTTTTATAATAAGGTTCTTTAGGTTCATGAAGGAATTTTCTATGTCCTTTTGACTTATAATGTTTTCTGTAAGTTTTTGAAGAACACTTACCATTACAGTCTTTTGAGGTAGAAGTTTTAAAAGGGTCATAATTGAATTGTTTACAAAAACTGCCTAGTTCTTGCTTAGATTTTCTAAGCTCCCATTTTAGACGTTTTTGTAACTTCAAATCTTGACAAATTTTTAAACCTTCCTTGTTGATGAAACTAACAAGTTCACCATAGGTGAGTTCATTATAAGGAATACGATTGTCATATAAGGCTTTAATAGAATTTCTTACCTTTTCTCCCAAAAGAGTAGGTAATCCTGCAAGAAATTTTTCTTTCCAAGTAGTATGATTTGCATCATCTCTTAGAAAGAGTCGAGTAAAGAAAGTGGTTTTGTAAGTTTGGAAATCACTAAGTTTCCTACATCTCAAATTATGTAGTAACTCAGTATTTTTATCCCTTAAATGAGAAGGGTCACCAATAAAATGAAGGGAAATGGTTAAAATTAAAGTAGCAACTGCATCTTGAATGTGGTTAGTAAATTCATTAAGGTTGGGTGTTCCATCCTCATTTACCTGAATCGCATTCAAAATGTCTAATTGTTGTTGTTTAGTGAGGAGATGATCCCACCAACCTTTAAGTTAACCTGTAAAACCCGCAATAAGGATTTCTGCAATGGCCTTGTCAGAAGTCCCATATTGGGTTTTGTAGGCATTAGCTGCCATAGTCATTTGTTGTAATAGGCCAAGTATATTATACTCAGACATTCCATCTATGTTCCACTCATAGACAGAAGCTGCATTAAACCGTGATTGGTTTATTGCACTAGGCCTATTATCAATTGCTAAATCAGGAGGAGAACGAGAACTAGCAGGAAGTGCTAATTCCCAATGAATTTTATTAGCTTTAGAAATTGGTTCTTCTTTGAAGGCTTCTAAATCAGAAGAGACAATAGATGATTGATCCTGATCCAAAACTCCAATTGATTTGGATTGGGTATCAGGAGCAATTTGGTTTCTAGAAGTAGAAGCAGAAGAAGAGGATGTTTCTATTCTATCAAGTTGTTCTTTAATGGCTTTAGCAAAATCTGATTTTGATTCTTGAACAAGCTTTTGACTAGTTTTCGAAACCTGAAAAGGTTTGAAAATAGGCTCTTTAAGCTTTTTCAAGGAATCAGACTTTGTCGGAATAGACTTTGCAATAGGAGAAACAGAGATGGTTGTTTGTTGGATCTATCTTTCCATACGAGACAACTGTTTTGCTATTGTATTTAGATTAGCATTACAGAAATTATTCTGTTGGATAATGCTATCTAAATTTGACTCTGGATTATTGGCTTTATGAATTTTATAAGGGGATGCTTTAATATGAACAGTGAGTTCACCATGTTCTATGGTTAAACTTCTTAGAGGAGGATGTTCAAATTCTATGGTTCTGTCACTATCAGAAAGGTTTTATTCTAGAATTCTCTTTCTAATTGTGATAGGATTTGACTCTTTGAAGGGGTAGGAAATGTTGTTGTCTGAAGCATACATTTCAAACCAATCAAAAAATAAAATATGAACTTTGTGCAAATTTACAAACTCATAATAAAATTCTTGAATATGTTTTCTTTGGTTTAGAAAATGTTTAAAAAACCAAAGTCTTTTTTCTTTATTGTTTTCTGAATAGAAATCATTATGCAAAAGATTTTTATCAAGTTCAAAATCTTTTTCTATGACTACTATTACGTTTTCAGTAACTGCTGAAAATGTGGGAGATGTTGGAGAAGAAGGTTCTTTCTCTTCCTGTCTTTGTTCTTGTGGATGGCTAGTGTATATAGGGTGAGGTACACTAGTGGAATAATCTACAGAACGAATAGAAGAACTAGGTATATCTGAAGTAGAAAACCTAAGTTAATCTTTAGTAGTTTGGAAAGGAAGATTGACGATAGTAGTAATCTAGAAAACCTTCTTTCCATGGAGGGAAAACTAGAGACAGAGTCTTTATCAGAATATCTGGAAGAAGTAGATCTTCTGAAAGATAGTTTAACTCTACCATCAGAATATTGAGTCACATTTTGCAACTCTGTGTTTGGCTCAAGTTGTTTTGGAATCACTGGTTCAGTGGCTCCATCCAGAATCCATTCTTCTGGAAGGTGAATGTCTTTCCATTGGATAGGTTTTGGAATGACAGTATTTGCTTTAGACAAGTCAGTCTGTAAGAGAAGAGTTTTATCTCTTTTTTACTAGAATTTATGTTGCGTATTGAAAGCAGCATGCATTGCTTTGTAAGAGATTTTGTAGATCAAGGCTACTGGGATTGATCCTTCAATCATGTGGTAGTTATAGGTCTTGATTTGAAGAATCATGCTCTTTAGAATGTTTTTGTCTTTAAGGGAAACTGTTATGTTTGGATAACAATCAAATGAAATGGGTCCTTTACAGAGACTAGATTCAATACTACTGAGTAAGGAATCATCAAAGGAGATAAACCTCCCATCTCTGAGGACGGCTAATATGGACGTATCAAGTCCTTCTTTAGTCAAAGGTTTTATGCCAACTTGGATTAGACCTATATGCACATAATTAAAACCTTTTTCTTTTAACTGCTTTAAAGATTCTTTTGCAAACAAATGGATTATTTCAAAAGGCTTTGAAAGGGTTATATCTCGTTCTTCAGTCTTTATAACATAATCTGTCTTTAAGAAGTTAAGTCTTTTCATTTTATAAATCTTATCTTTAGAAATCTTTGGAAGTTCCCAACAATCAATAGCTTTATCAAAATCTGCAATTATGAATTCCTCAGAATTCACAACATTCTTTGAAACACTAGTCCTCCCGGAGGAAGAGCTAGAGAAAGATGATGTTCTATGGAGTAAAGAATCCATGTATGAAAATCCTTTAAAGGTCTTAAAAATTCTTTTAAAACAGTAAATCAATCCTAGGCTAAGAAATGGTTTTGTTGCCCTTAAACACTTAGACGGGACTTATGACCATAAGCTACCTAAGCACCCGAAGGTAAACCCATTACTGAATTAAAAAAAGGACTTGATACGTCCATATATTGGTAAACCCATTACTGAATTAAAAAAAGCTCTTATATGGTCAAACACAAAAGCTTTAACCATATAAGACTACTCTCCTTTGGCTCTGATACCAATAAGACTAGGATATTTATATATATATACAGGAGATTTTGCCGCAAAAGGACATCTAAAGCCCAATATTGAGTCTGTTAAAGCCCAAGGCACGTTCCTCTCCCAAAAATCAAACGCTCAATCTATGTTGGCTAGTGCAAAGTCCGAAGAGGAATATTTCAAGCTCATGGAACAACTCTTGGTCTCAAGATCATAACCGTCTGTTGCAGAATCTTCTGATCAAGATGAAGAAGAGCCGTTCATCTCCCTTGGTGACGAAAATGAAGATGACTGCTTCGGCATTTTCTCACCCATCAAGCATTAATTTTCTGTAAAGAATTTATATGTAAAAAAAAAAAATATCTCCTGTATATTTCCCTGTAATTATTATGATTTCTTGTATTTTCCTTTTGTCAATTGACGTTTTCGTTTCTATCCCCCTTCACTCACTATTCTCATCACGAGAAAAAAACTGAGGGGATAAGAATCCACTTTCTGTCCAAAGCACCCAGGTTTGTCTCCCGTGATTACCGGCTGATCAACTTTCCAACAGCACACGTGAAGACCAACTGTAGCGAAGCTGTAGCATTTCTATCAGAAATAAGTCGTAAGACTTTTACTATTTGGATTTTGGGTATATAGTTCCCATTCACCTCCAGCTGAGGGATCCATATAGTTTTTTTTGCTCTTTCTCTCTCTCTCTCTAAAATTCTCTTAAACTTCTCTCAAAGATTGGGAATCTGGGATCTGAGGGTAATACACCCGTCTGAAAATCAATTTCCCATCTTTCTCCTTTTCTTAAAGCATTTCTGGAATCAAGAAACCAACAGATGTAAACTTTTAATTATTTTATTTTTAAAGTTTATATGTAATTCAATTAAAGCAAGCCTGTAATAAAGTTTATATTTTCTGCAATTTAAATTTTTAAAGTTTCATTGTATGATCTGCAGATTGATCTATATCAGATCTGCCATAATACCTGCTACTTTCCTCTGAGACATAGAGATCTGATCTCTCCCCTCAGTTGTAACTTCTCTTCTTCCCCTTCCTTCAGAGCACCATTTCTGGGATCCAGATCTGGTACTGTGTATGCTTAGCAGCCCACCTTAATGCATGTTTAATTTCTGTAAAGCCCTGTTGCTAGGCCTGCTTAAAATTACAGTTAAAGGTATATCGGCTGGAAACCCAGACGTGCGAGCTAATTGATCTGTTCTAAGTCAGATCTGGGCTCAAAGGTAGACTTGTCTGCATCGACTTGGTTTAACAACGCCACGTGCCATTAACGATGGTAATAATAAAAATAAAGTTTATATTTCATCCGCTGTAATCACTTCCTACAAAACCAATAACTTTTTAAAGTCTGGATTTGTAATCCTTCTTAATTCACACACAATTCCTTGAAGTATTAAAAATTTGATTAAATCAGTAATGGGTTTACCTTCGGGTGCTTAGGTAGCTTATGGTCGTAACTCCCGTCTAAGTGTTTAATGGCAACAAAACCATTTCTTAGCCTAGGATTGATTTACTGTTTTAAAAGAATTTTTAAGACCTTTAAAGGATTTTCATACATGGATTCTTTACTCCATAGAACATCATCTTTCTCTAGCTCTTCCTCCGGGAGGACTAGTGTTTCAAAGAATGTTGTGAATTCTGAGGAATTCATAATTGCAGATTTTGATAAAGCTATTGATTGTTGGGAACTTCCAAAGATTTCTAAAGATAAGATTTATAAAATGAAAAGACTTGACTTCTTAAAGACAGATTATGTTATAAAGACTGCAGAACGAGACATAACCCTTTCAAAGCCTTTTGAAACAATCTATTTGTTTACAGAAAAATCTTTAAAGCAGTTAAAAGAAAAAGGTTTTAATTATATGCATATAGGTCTAATCCAAATTGGCATAAAACATTTGACTAAAGAAGGACTTGATACGTCCATATTAGCCGTCCTCAGAGATGGGAGGTTTATCTCCTTTTTATGATTCCTTACTCAGTAGTATTGAATATAGTCTCTGTAAAGGACCCATTTCATTTTATTATTATCCAAACATAACAGTTTCCCTTAAAGACAAAAACATTCTAAAGAGCATGATTCTTTAAATCAAGACCCATAACTACCACATGATTGAATGATCAATCCCAATAGCCTTGATCTACAAAATCTCTTACAAAGCAATGCATGCTGCTTTCAATACGCAACATAAATTCTAGTAAAAAAGAGATAAAACTCTTCTCTTACAGACTGACTTGTCTAAAGCAAATACTGTCATTCCAAAACCTATCCAATGGAAAGACATTCACCTTCCAGAAGAATGGATTCTGGATGGAGCCACTGAACCAGTGATTCCAAAACAACTTGAGCCAAACACAGAGTTGCAAAATGTGACTCAATATTCTGATGGCAGAGTTAAACTATCTTTCAGAAGATCTACTTCTTCTAGATATTCTGATAAAGACTCTGTCTCTAGTTTTCCCTCCATGGAAAGAAGGTTTTCTAAAATACCATCTGTCGTCAATCTTCCTTTCCAAACTACTAAAGATCAACCTAGGTTTTCTACTTCAGATATACCTAGTTCTTCTATTCGTTCTGTAGATTATTCCACTAGTGTACCTCACCCTATATACACTAGCCATCCACAAGAACAAAGACAGGAAAAGAAAGAACCTTCTCCTCCAACATCTCCCACATTTTCAGCAGTCACTGAAAACGTAATAGGAGTCATAGAAAAAGATTTTGAACTTGATAAAAATCTTTTGCATAATGATTTCTATTCAGAAAACAATAAAGAAAAAAGACTTTAGTTTTTTAAACATTTTCTAAACCAAAGAAAACAGATTCAAGAATTTTATTATGAGTTTGTAAATTTGCACAAAGTTCATATTTTATTTTTTGATTGGTTTGAAATGTATGCTTTAGACAACAACATTTCCTACCCCTTCAAAAAGTCAAATCCTATCACAATTAGAAAGAAAATTCTAGAATGAAACCTTTCTGATAGTGACAGAACCATAGAATCTGAACATCCTCTTCTAAGGAGTTTAACCATAGAACATGGTGAACCCACTGTTCAGATTAAAGCATCCCCTTATAAAATTCATAAAGCCAATAATCTAGAGTCAAATTTAGATAGCATTATCCAGCAAAATAATTTCTGTAATGCTAATCTAAATACAATAGGAAAATAGTTGTCTCGTATGGAAAGACAGATCCAACAAACAACCATCTCTGTTTCTCCTATTGCAAAGTCTATTACGACAAAGTCTGATTCCTTGAAAAAGCTTAAAGAGCCTATTTTCAAACCCTTCCAGGTTTCAAAAACTAGTCAAAAGCTTGTTCAAGAATCAAAATCAGATTTTGCTAAAGCCATTAAAGAACAACTTGATAGAATAGAAGCATCCTTTTCTTCTGCTTCTACTTCTAGAAACCAAATTGCTCCTGATACCCAATCCAAATCAATTGGAGTTTTGGATCAGGATCAATCATCTATTGCCTCTTCTGATTTAGAAGCCTTCAAAGAAGAACCAATTTCTAAAGCTAATAAAATTCATTGGGAATTAGCACTTCCTACTAGTTCTCGTTCTCCTCCTGATTTAGCAATTAATAATAGGCACAGTGCAATAAACCAATCACGGTTTAATGCATCTTCTATCTATGAGTGGAACATAGATGGAATGTCTGAGTATAATATACTTGGCCTATTACAACAAATGACTATGGCAGCTAATGCCTACAAAACGCAATTTGGGACTTCTGACAAGGCCATTGCAGAAATCCTTATTGCGGGTTTTACAGGTCAACTTAAAGGTTGGTGGGATCATCTCCTCACTAAACAACAACAATTAGACATTTTGAATGCGATTCAGGTAAATGAGGATGGAACACCCAACCTTGATGAATTTACTAACCCCATTCAAGATGCAGTTGCTACTTTAATTTTGACCATTTCCCTTCATTTTATTGGTGACCCTTCTCATTTAAGGGATAAAAATGCTGAGTTACTACATAATTTGAGATGTAAGAAACTTAGTGATTTCCAAGCTTACAAAACCACTTTCTTTACTCGACTCTTTCTAAGAGATGATGCAAATCATACTACTTGGAAAGAAAAATTTCTTGCAGGATTACCTACTCTTTTGGGAGAAAAGGTAAGAAATTCTATTAAAGCCTTATATGACAATCATATTCCTTATGATGAACTCACTTATGGTGAACTTGTTAGTTTCATCAACAAGGAAGGTTTAAAGATTTGTCAAGATTTGAAGTTACAAAAACGTCTAAAATGGGAGCTTAGAAAATCTAAGCAAGAACTAGGCAGTTTTTGTAAACAATTCAATTATGACCCTTTTAAAACTTCTACATTAAAAGACTGTAATGGTAAGTGTTCTTAAAAAACTTACAGAAAACATTACAAGTCAAAAGGACATAGAAAATTCCTTCATGAACCTAAAGAACCTTATTATAAAAAGCCCTCAAGACCTTATAAAAAGCCCAACTTCTCAAAAAGAAAACATTCTAAACCCACTTCAAAACCTAAAACCTCTTTTAACTACAAGGAAGCTACTTGCTATAAATATGGAAAGAAAGGTCATACTGCAAAATATTGCAGAATGAGCAAAAAGCTTCATGAGCTTGGTCTCGAAGAAGAAATTCTTTCTAAAATAGCATCTCTTCTTATAGAATCTTCTGATTCTAGATCCTCCATGACTGGAGATAGTGAGCCTCTAAAAGTTGATGAGTTAGTTGGCTCTGATACCAATAAGACCAGGAATCGTGGAGTGTGTTTGTGAATTAAGAAGGATTACAAATCCAGACTTTAAAAAGTTATTGGTTTTGTAGGAAGTGATTACAGCGGATGAAATATAAACTTTATTTTTATTATTACCGGCGTTAATGGCACGTGGCATTGTTAAACCAAGTCGATGCAGACAAGTCTACCTTTGAGCCTAGATCTGACTTAGAACAGATCAATTAGCTCGACGTCTGGGTTTCCAGCCGATATACCCTTAACTGTTGTTTTAAGCAGGCCTAGTAACAGGGCTTTACAGAAATTAAACATGCATTAAGGTGTGCTGCTAAGTATACACAGTACCAAATCTGGATCCCAGAAATGGTGCTCTGAAGGAAGGGGAAGAAGAGAAGTTACAACTGAGGGGAGAGATCAGGTCTCTATGCCTCAGAGGAAAGTAGCAGGTATTATGGCAGATCTGATATAGATAAGTCTGTAGATCATACAATGAAACTTTAAAAATTTAAATTGCGGAAAATATAAACTTTATTACAGGCTTGCTTTAATTGAATTACATATAAACTTTAAAAATAAAATAATTAAAAGCTTACATCTGTTGGTTTCTTGATTCCAGAAATGCTTTAAGAAAAGGAGAAAGATGGCAAATTGAACTTCAGACGGGTGTATTACCCTCAGATCCCAGATTCCCAATCTTTGAGAGAAGTTTAAGAGAGTTTTAGAGAGAGAGAGAGAAAGAGCAAAAAAAAAAACTAGATGGATCCCTCAGCTGGAGGTGAATGGGAACTATATACCCAAAATCCAAATAGTAAAGTGCTACAGCTTCGCTACAGTAGAAATGCTACAGCTTCGCTACAGTTGGTCTTCACGTGTGCTGGTGGAAAGTAGATCAGCCGGTAATCACGGGAGACAAACCTGGGTGCTTTGGACAGAAAGTGGTTCTTATCCCCTAAGCTTTTTTCTCGTGATGAGAATAGTGAGTGAAGGGGGATAGAAACGAAAACGTCAATTGACAAAAGGAAAATACAAGAAATCATAATAATTACAGGGAAATATACAGGAGATTTTTTTTTATATATATATAAATTCTTTACAGAAAATTAATGCTTGATGGGTGAGAAAATGCCGAAGCAGTCATCTTCATTTTCGTCACCAAGGGAGATGAACGGCTCTTCTTCATCTTGATCAGAAGATTCTGCAACAGACGGTTCTGATCTTGAGACCAAGAGTTGTTCCATGAGCTTGAAATATTCCTCTTCGGACTTTGCACTGGCCAACATAGATTGAGCCTTTGATTTTTGGGAGAGGAACATGCTTTGGGCTTTAACAGACTCAATATTGGGCTTTAGATGTCCTTTTGCGGCAAGCCAACCTTAGATTAGGTGCTCGGTTAACTTAGCGCTTTCATTGAATTTATTTCACCATTTTACTTTAAATTCTCTTTGGAGAATTAATTGGGAGTCTTGAGTGTGGTAGTTAAAATGCCACATCCAAACCCATGGTAAAAAGAAATTTGTATAGAAGCAAAGGAAATGAGAGAATCTTGCTTCTGAGGCTGATGGAATGTAATGGGCTCTAAAATAATTTAAACAGTTGGTGGCATTGGGAGTTAAGATCTCTGGGCAAGGCCCAAAGACAGTCCACCAGTGCTTGAACCAATTTGGAAGGCTTTGTATGGTTATTTTAGAATTGAAGAAAAATAACTAGGAATGAGTTTTCTTGGGGTTTTGGATAAAGAATGTATTGTACCATGCCTGTTGGTAATCCCAATAAGAGAAAGTACGGCAATGGTCAAAACTGGTTTGGAAATTTAAAGGGAAGGCTTTAGTTTTGTAGAGTTGGTCACCCCACTGGTTTGGGCTTAAGACTTTAAGAATAGTAGCCGTTGAATAGGCTGGTTCTTTATGGGTTTCACTGAGGAAGAAGTGTTTAAACTTGACTGACTCGGTGAATTCCAAAATATCATGATAATAGGACTGTGGTTTTGTTAAATCCCATGGTTTAAAAAACCAGCCCTTAGGAAAAATCTTTGTAATTGCTTGAAATGGGTCAGCATTATAAAATCCATCTTCTAAGGTAAAAATGTTTTGATGATGGGGTTTATAATACCAATCCGATCTTGGAGAAAGCTTTGGTTGGGAAACCACAACCTGGAAAGATGATCTTCCACATGAAATTAGTTCTTTAGAAATAGGAAGCTTTGGAGATGCTTTAGAAATCTGTTTTTCTTCTTTCTCTGGAATTGGAGAAAGAGTTTGTGAAAAACTTTGTAATGCTAGCATAAGTTCAGGGGATTTAGAAATAGATTTCATCTATTCATTTACCTGTTCCTGTGATGCTGATGCTTTAGACTAGCTAAAGACTTTATTTGGGCCTTGGCCAAAGTTTAGAAATTTTATATATATATATATATATTAGTTAAATTATCACTAAAAGAAAAACGTCTTTAGCCACCAAAAATATTATGGCAAAACACTCAAATTTTGTGGCTTAATCTTTTTTCACTACCTAAAAATGTTTTTTTGGCATTTCGTCACCCTATAATTGTGGCATTTGATATGTAGCCGCGAATAGAGATTTCATGGCTAATGCGTATTAGCAATGACAAATTTTTGTAGTAAAAGGCCATTACAAGTTATCTACGTCATTGTTTAATAAAAAATATTTGTCTTTGTCTTAGTAGCTAAAAGTTGGTTAATGGCTAAAAGTATAACGTTTACCCATGAAACTAGTTACGGCTGAATGTGATAAACTTTGGCCACAAAGTGATTTTGTCATCTCTATGTGGCAACGCTAATCGTTGTGGTTAAATAGCAGGTTTGTGGCTGATTGTAAAATCTATAGGCAAGAAATGTTTGTAGCGAATTTGACAACTTTTGCCGACGAAGTTGTTTTGCCACCAATTACTCTGTGTGGCAACACTAATCATTCTCGCTAAATAATAGGTTTGTAGCTGAATGTAAGACCAGTAGCTATGAAGTGTTTGAGGCGAATTTAACAACTTCTAGCCACGAAGTTATTTTGTCACCAATTACTCTATGTGGCAATGCTAATCACTGTGGCTAAATAATAGGTTTATGGCTAAATGTGAAACCATTAGCCACGAAGTTTTTGTGGCAAATTTGACGATAATTTGCCACGAAATTTATTTGTGACTAACTAGCTTCTTTGGGCTTCTATTTGCTATGAAAATGCAATGTTTTAGCTATGAAAATTTGTATATAATTATTATTTAATAATTGAGCTAATTCGATATTAAAATTAATATAAATTTTTAATATTCTGTTATGTTAGTGTCCATATCTTTTATTTATCAAATTCTTTTTTACAATTAAGAATCGATATTTTAAAATCAAATCACAAAATTCATCACACGTAAACGAAAATGGATATAAGTCTAATAGACATAATAGAGAAGTCCATCACCAATAAGGCAATCGCCAACGATTAGTTTTTCAATCGACTAACAAAAATCCTTATAAGCATAGTACACAAATTAATTAAGGTTCTAAGACACACACACTAAGTAGTAATAAATCCAAACTGCATGCAAGAGTGGACTAGAAAGTTATGGTTCAAATTGCTGAACCGATGGCAAACTTGAAGCATTAGGATGACCAGATATACAAGATCTCATGAGAGTTTCAAATTGGCTACGCCTACTAGACAAATCATCCATGGTAATCTTAGTTCATTGAAGCTCATTCTTAATACCTTGAAGTTCTATCTATGTGGACTCTAACTCGTTGCACAATACTGAATCATTTCATTAGATATTGAAGCTTGTAAATGATGTGGTAGCTTATGTCCTCTAAGCCTAGAAATATAAATAGATTTCTTACCACGCACTGCTTGAGATAGTTGTTCACCACTAAGTGGCTCAGATCACTCATTAGATTTTGTTCATGACTTCTGTGTTATTGTAGCAAGTTGTTAATAAAGGATTTAAGCCGCTTAGTGATAAACAATTATAAATTGGATCATTTTCTCTTTAAATAATGATATTAAAAAAATAATTACTTTAAAATAATTTAAGTAACGTAAAGATTTTGAGTTTAAAAATTAAATAAAAATCTTATATAGACCACATGGTTTACTTTCCTTTTTCTTCATCCTTTCTCTTCGAAGACACTCGAGTACCTGTCCTGTTCGATAACATACAGATTAACCTCAACCTTATCTTGTACGTCACATGTTCCCTTACTTTGCATATGCACTAGGACTTTTTTCTTACCTGTTATAATCTAGGTTTTTAATAGCCATTTTCTTTAGTTCTCTTGTCCTATGTACGAACTTGTCCTAGTTCTTCATACATAGGACAAATGAATTAAGTGACTCCCTGTTGTAGCTTATGTTTCATCAAACCTAATGTGTTACTACAAGGAACCAAATATGACAACAATTACTGTTGGGTCCATCTCATTGGGTGGACCAAGTCCAAATTGTATTATTTTGGGCAAGTAAGCAATTAAAAGAAACATGAAAGGCGTAAATGAAAATTACTATGATATTTGCCCATATAAAGAATATAAAATGGCAGTAACCCTAGTGAGTGTATGGCACAAAAGACGAGAGAAGAAAAGAAAGAGCGATGGAAGTTGTTATAGTTTAGGGACAAGATTTTAATTTTTAATTGGGTAATCAGAAGGTAAAATTAATTTCATTTTCTCTCAATTTTTGAGGGTAAGTTCCTGGCATCGCTCTCTACAATCCTACTGGTCTTGATTTTTATTTTATCCTCTCATTGGCTATTATTTGATATATCAATTTGTTAGAAAGACAGATATTAGGTTGTTACTGTAAGCCAACGATATTAAGATTCTTGATGTCTTTAGCCTCTAGTATAATCTAAAGAAGAATTTGTGTTATAATCCCATTAATATAGTGGAAGATTTTATCAGACTACGATCCCGTGGTTTTTTACTACTTTGGGTTTTCCACGTAAAAATCTGTGTCTCGTCTGGTTGGTTTATTGCTTTGGATTTTATTGGTTTACTTTCTGCCTATTTATTTGTAGTACACATCATATTTTTATCATATAGAGAGGAAAAAAGTTTATTTTCGCTTAATTCACAGTTACTTGTGATTCCTTTCCCTAATAGAGTGGTATCAGAGCACCAGGTTATGTGTTTTTATTACTTGTGTGGTTGAAATGAAGGAATTCTCGACATGCATGATTAAATTAAAATCATGGAATTATAGTATTTGGAAGTTTAGAATGGAGGATTTGTTGTATATGAAAGAATTACGTGAGCCCATTGAAGGTGAAGAAGCTATTTCAATAGGCTCACGTAATTCTTTCATATACAACAAATCCTCCATTATTTTAGGGTTTAGGGTTTAGATGATAAGAAATGGGCTCAACTAAACCAAAAGATCGTGGGTACTATTAGGTCATAGATTGATCAAAGTGTGTACCACTATGTCGCAAAAGAATCCAGGGCTGATATTCTTTGGAGAAAATTAAAGACAATTTATGAGCAGCCAACAGCACAGAATAAAGCCAATTTGATGAAAATGCTTGTTAACTTGAAGTACAAGGAAGGGTGCAATATAATTGAACACACTAGTGAGTTTTAGGGCTTAGTTGATCAGTTGACTATTATGAAAATTGTTTTAGATGATGAGTTACAAGCATTGTTGTTGCTTAGTTCTTTACCTTACAGTTAGGAGACATTAGTGGTGGCAGTGAATAATTCAGCAGTGAACGGAAAATTAACCTTGGATATGGTTACAGATAGGTTAAGAAATGAAGAATCTAGAAGAAAGAATGTTAAACCAATTCCCTCTAAGTTAGATGCACTTGTTTCAAAAAAGTAAAAAGGGTGGGGGAGAAGCCAAAACAGAAATTCTCGCCAGCAGAACAATGATAACCCCAAAGGATGATCTAAGTCCCAGAGAAGAAATCTTAAATGTTTTCATTATCAGAAAATGGGTCATGTTAAAAGGAAGTGTAGATTGTGGAAAAGAGAATAGACAAAAAAAAAGGATGATGCTAAAAAAAATGACAAAAAGAACACTGCAGTCATAGTTGATGGTGATATGGGTATTGTTTATGATGAGAGCTCTGTAAATCTCATTTACCACACCAGTGATTGGGTGATTGATTTGGGTGCTTCGTTTCATGTTGCTACGCATCGTGATTACTTCACATTCTATATTAATGGTGATTATGGCCATGTTCGGTTGGGAAATGAAGGAGCATCCAAGATTGTGAGCATAGGAGATATTTGCTTAGAAACCAACATTGGTTGTAAATTGTTGCTTAAAGATGCTAGACATGTACAAGATATTTGCCTTAATTTGATCTCCACATGCAAGCTTGATGATGATGGTTATACTAACCAATTTGGTGAAGGAAAATGAAAGCTCACCAAAAGTTTCCTAGTGTTAGCTAAGGGAAGGAAAATAAACATTCTCTGTGTGATAAAAATCAAGATCAAGAAAAAAGATGTGAATGTAGCTATAAAAGATTCTGACATTAAGACATTGCATAAAAGACTGGGTCATATTGGTGAAAAAAGGTAGGAAACTCTTGCTAGAAAATTATTTCTACCCAGCTTCGCAGGTATGTCTCTTAAGACTTGTATTCATTGCTTGGTTGAAAAAACACACAGAGTAGCTTTTAAAACTTTTTCTCTATTTAGAAAGTCGCAAATCCTTGATTTGATTCACACTGATATTTGCATAATGCAAAGTATATCAATATGGGGTGCACTTTATTTTGTGACTTTTATTGATAATTATTCTAGAAAAGTGTGGGCTTTTGCTTTGAAATCTAAAGACCAAGTGTTGATATATTTAAGTTCTTTTATACTTATGTTGAGAGAGGGACAGGAAGAAAATTAAAATGTGTCACAACAGATAATGATGGTGAGTACAAAGGATCATTTGAGTAGTATTACAGATCTCATGGAATTAGATTTGAGAAGCCTGTACCAAAGACCCCACAGCAGAATGGTGTCGCAGAAAGAATGAACAAAACAATTGAAAAGAGGGTTAGGTGTATGCTTTTGCTGCTAAGTTTCCTAAATCTTTTTGGGCAGAGGCTATGCACTATGCAGTTGACTTGATTAACCTTTCTCCTTCAGTTCCATCAGATGGCGATGTACCTAAGAGAGTTTGGACTAGGAAAGATGTTTCATATAAACACTTAAGAGTGTTTGGTTGTAGAACATATGTTCACATTCCTAAGGATGAAAGATCGAAACTTGATGATAAAGCCAAGGAATGTATTTTCTTAGGCTATGGGCGTGCAGAATTTGGGTACAGATTATAGGATCTGTTGACAAGAAAATTGATCAGAAGTAGAGATGTGTTGTTTTTTAAAATCAAATAGTTGGTGATGTAGAGAAAAGTGATGAATCTTAGTCATCTTATGAGATTCCTATCATTCAAACTTTAGTTTCTCCACCTATAGTTCATGATGATCATGGGGGAGCTGAAGAGAATAATAATGATGGTCCAACAAAACTAATTAAGCAAGCACCTCCAAAATTACCAGCACCACCAGTTGAGCCAGAATTGAAAAAAACTATTAGAGAATGGCGACCTTTCACTAGATATCCTCCACATGAGTTTGTGGTACTTATAAATAAAGGAGAGACAAAATGTTTTAAAGAAGTCGTGTCTCATTAGTATCAAAATGAGTAGGTTAAAGCCATGCAAGATGAGGTGAAATCATAGAATGAGAACCATACTTATGACTTAGTGAATCTGTTTAAGGGAAAGATGGCACTAAAGAAAACATGGGTTTACAGGTTAAAGACTGAAAATAACTCACAACAGCAGTATAAGGTTAGATTGGTTATGAAAGGTTTTGGTCAAAAGAAAGATGTTGATTTCGAAGAAATATTTTCTCCTGTAGTGAAGATGTTTTTGATCCGAGTGGTTTTAGGATTAGCAGCTAGCTTGAATTTGGAGATTCAACATTTCGATGTAAAAAAAATATTTTTACACAGTGACTTAAAAGAGGAAATATATATGGAGCAACCGGAAAGGTTTAGTGTCAAAGGCAAAGAGGAACTTGTGTGCAAATTGAAGAAAAGTTTGTATGGATTGAAATAAGCACCAAGGTAGTGGTACAAGAAGTTTAATTCTTTTATAGAGAATTATGGCTTCCGCAAAACTACGTGTGACCATTGTGTTTTCGTGAAGAAGTTTGGTGATAATGATTTTATCATTCTTTTGCTCTATGTAGATAACATGTTGATTGTTGGCCAGGATGCTAGTAAGATTAACAATCTGAAGAGAGATCTTAGCAAGTCTTTTGCAATAAAGGACTTAGAATAAGTGAAACAGATTCTTGCCATGAAGATTTGCCGCTATGGAAAAGCTAGGAAGTTATAGTTATCTCAAGAAGTATATATTGAAAGGGTTCTTGAAAGATTTAACATGAGCAAGGCAAAATCTGTTTGTTCTCCATTTACAGGCCATTTCAAGCTTACCTCTGAGTATTGTTCTACAAGTGAGAAAGAGAAGTAAGAGATGAAAGGAGTTCCTTATGCTTCAGCTGTTGGTAGTTTGATGTACGTTATGGTTTGTGCAAGACTAGATATTGCTCATGCAGTTGGTGTTGTAAGCTGGTTTCTCTCCCATTCAGGCAAAGAGCATTAGATAACAGTAAATTGGATTTTCAGATATCTTAAAGGCACTTCCAAGGTATGTTTATATTTTGGTGGTGACAAACCTATGTTATAAGTGTACACAGATGTAAATATGGCAAGAGACGTCGATTCAAAAAAATCTATATCTAGATATTTGCTCACCTTTGCAGGGGGAGTAGTCTCATGGTAGTTTAGACTTCAGCAATGTGTTGCCTTATCTACCATTGAAGTAAAGTATATCGCAATCATTGAAGGTTGCAAAGAAACCTTGTGGATAAAGAATTTCCTACAAAAGTTACGTGTGAAGCAAGATAGCTATGTTGTGCATTGCGATAGTCAAAGTGTCATTCACTTGGCAAAGAATTTGACATACCATTCGAAATCCAAGTACATTGATGTAAGGTATCATTGGATACGAGACGTGCCTGAGGAGAAACAATTACAGATTGAGAAGATTCACACAATGGAGAATGGATCAAATATGATGACAAAGTTATTGCCCAAGGAGAAGTTGAAAACCTGTGTGCAGAAAGCGGGCTTGGCGGCACCCCCCACATGATCTGGAGGGGGAGATTTGTTGGCCCATCTTATTGGGTGGCCCAAGCCCAAATTGCATTAGTTTAGACAATTAAGCAATTAAAAGAAACATGAAAGGGGCAAATGAAAATTACCATGATATTTGTCCATATAAAGAACATAAAGTGGCGGCAACCTAGTGAGTGTATGGTACAAAAGATGAAAGAAGAAAAGAAAGAGCAGTGGAGGCTTTGACAGTTTGAGAATAAGATTTTAATTTTTAATTAGGTGATCAGAAGGCAAAATTAACTCCGTTTTCTCCCAAATTTTGAGGGTAAGTTCTTGGCATCGCCCTCTACAATCCTATTGGTTTTGATTTTTATTTTATCCTCTTATTGGCTATTATTTGATATATCCACTTGTTAGAGAGACAAATATAAAGCTATTACTAGGGGTGGGCAAAACCGAACCAAAACCGAAAAATTTGATTCGGTTCAGTTTTTTTCGGTTTTGATTTGGTTTTTTTAAGACAAAAAATTTGAATTTATAAATACTAAACCGAATGGTTCGGTTCGATTCTATTTTCAGATTAAAAATGATAAAACCCGAACCGAACCGAAATTTAGGCATTTTCGTAATTTTCCTGCAACATATATATAGAAAAAGTGAACATAGAAGAAATTTTTGCCGTTTATCATTTTTCATCAACAAATCGGAAAACTCCCATGACATAAATCTAAACTCCCATCCACTTTTAGCTCATTCACTATCTCTTCGCCGCCGTCCTACTGATAAAATTCCTTCTATCACTCTCTAAGTCAGGTATTTCACTTGCCCTGGTTTTTTTATTTTGTTAAATGGTTCGGTTTTCTTTTTTTAGAAATATACCATGAATCTTTTCTTATTTCATGTTTGCTTAAATTATTAATGGTAGATTAATAGTTAGTTTTGTTAGTTTTGCCTAGATCTGAGTATGTTACTGTATTTTTTTTATTTTTTTGTTTCAAATCTGGGTTGCTGACTTGCTGGCGAAGCTGGGTTGGAAGAAAGAAATGTTGATCGAAATGTTGAAGATGATGAAGGGATAATATCATTTGGCTCCCTTTACTTTATAAAATTTTATAACGACCCAATATTTAGAAAATGTTTGCATATAGAAATTATGTTATGATATAATTTGTTTTCAAATATTTCAAACTAGTCCTTGATCGAAGGTCAACAAGATAAAATATCATTTCAGTCCCTAATTTTTTGTTAATTTATATTATGGCATAGAAACTTATTTTATTTTATTTTCAGTTTGGGCCAAAATTTTTAATATTAAAAATAGTAACTATAATTTTGAAAATTCTTCATTTTAGTCCAAACTTCTTTCCTTTTTTTTTCACATATAAATTTGTAAATTATTTTATTTTTGTTTATTATACATTGATTATAGTAGGCCTTGTGCACAGAATGGAAGAAAATAATAATGTTGTCGAGGAGATTATGAAAGACGATTTTGAGGAGGATATTCAAAATGAAAAAATAGCCAGGCGCTTGAGATCAGACGTTTGGCAATCATTTTCAAAACTACCTGGAGGAAAAAAAGCGAAGTGTAACTATTATAAGAATGAGTATGTATGTGAAAGTATTAAAGGAACTTCTAGCGTAAGAAATCATTTGTTAAAAAGATGTCTTGTGTATAAAAAATTGAAGCCTAAAGAGGATGAAAATCAGTGTGCTTTAGCTCGTGAAAAGGGTGTTGGTAATGCTAAGCTTGTTTCTGTGGGTTTTAGTAAAAAAGCTTGTAGGAAGGCACTTGTAAAGATGATTATTAAAGATGATTTGCCCTTTAAATTTGTGGAGGCTGAGGGGTTTTTGGAGTTTATGGCCACTTGTTGTCCAAAGTTTGATGTGCCATCGCGGAGGACAATTACAAGGGATATTCTTCAATTATATGAGAATGAGAAAAATGTTTTGAAAAATTTGTTCATTGCAAATCGTCAAAGGGTATGTATCACTACAGATACTTGGACTTCAATTCAAATGTGTAATTATATGGTGATAACAGCCCATTTTATTGACAAAAAATGGAAGTTGCATAAGAGAATACTTAGTTTTGCTCCGATTTTTAACCATAAAAGAGAGGCCATTGGAAAGCTCATTGAGAAGTGTATGATTGATTGGGGTATTGAAAGTTTATTCACAATTACCGTGGACAATGAAAGTGCTAATGAAAAAGCAGTCAATTACTTGAAGAAGAAGTTAGGAAATTGGAGTCGAGATTCGTTGGTTTTAAATGGTTTGTATATGCATGTGAGATGTTCGGCACACATAATAAATTTGATTGTGAAAGATAGGTTGGATGTGGTGAAGACATCAATAGATTTTATTCGCAATGCAGTGAGATACGTTAGATCTTCCCCATCGAGGTTGCAAAAATTCAAAGCTTGTGTTGATGAGGAAAAAATCTCGTATAATGGGTTTATGGTGTTAGATGTGTCGACTAGGTGGAATTCAACATTCTTGATGTTGAGATCCGCGTTGAAATTTGAAAAAGCATTTGATAGATTAAAAGACGAAGATGGGCACTATGTTAATTGGTTCGGAGCTGATGGAGAGGATGAGAACGAAAACGAAAAATACAGGGTAGGACCACCAATGGAAGATGATTGGGACAATGCAAGAAGGTTAGTCAAATTTCTATCAGTCTTTTATGATGTGACCTTGAAATTTAGTAGTTCTAAATTTGTGGCTGCGAATAATTATTTGAATAGGATGTGGAAAGTTCAAATTCATTTGAAGTCTCTTGATGATAGTGATGATATTTTGTTAAGCTACATGGTCCAACCTATGATAACAAAGTTTGCTAAATATTTGGGTGATAATTTAGAAAAGGTCAACATGTTGTTGATTTTAGCAGCAGTACTTGATCCTCAATGTAAAATGGACTTTGTTACTTGGCGCTTTAGTAGTTTGTATGATACCAAGAAGGTTGAGGAGTTGTGTAATAGGTTTAAAGAGTTGTTGATGAAGCTTTATCAAAGTTACAATTCTGGTGATCCAAACAGTGCTACTAAGACTAGTTGCATAGTTCAAACTAGTGGGATTAGTGAGTATGCTGGCTCTAGTTCTTTTGATCCTTTTGCACAATATAAAAAGATGAAAGCAAGTATACAAGATGGATACGGTGGGCAAAATGAGGTTGAAAGATACTTGTTGGATAAAACGGAGATGATGAATGACAACTTTGATATTTTGAATTGGTGGAGCTTGAATTGGCATAGGTATCTTATTTTGTCTCAGATTGCCAAAGATGTTTTGGCAATTCCAGTTTCCACCGTTGCTTCGGAGCCGGCATTCAGCACTGGGGGTCGCATTCTCGACCCATTTAGGAGTTCTTTGACTCCTAAAACAGTTGAGTCTTTGATTTGCACTCAAAATTGGCTTCAATCAACTCTTTTCGGAGATTGCATAATAGAGCCAACCGAGGAAGAAACTGAATTTTATGAACTTGTTGAAGAAGGTAATAACATGCTTTTGTTGACTTTTGATAATTTATTTGTAATATTTAATATTATAAATAATGATTTTCATATATCTATTTTATTTCTTTGTAGAATTTGTGAGACCAATGCTAGCACAAAAAGCACAAGCAGCAAAGGATCAATTGGCGATTGAGTGATGTTTACTTTAATCATTTTAATAAAAAGTATCATTTATATGAATTTGATATATTATTTTATAGTTATATTTATAGTACTTTACTCATTTCAATTTTATTTGTGTAGATTTAAGTTGGGAAGTGTGGATGTTAAAAGTTATTAAAATTGGAATAACTTGGAGGGAAAGAGGAGCAAAGTAATAGCATTTCTTATGGTTGATTTTTAATTTTTATATTGTATAAGTTACTTATTGTTCTGGATATTGTTTTGGATGTTGACAAGATGTTGTTGAGCATTTGACTATTTTTTATTTTGTTTTGTGTCATTGTTGGAATTTTTTTTTTTATGTGGTCATGGATTTATGTTATGGATTATATTAAGTTAATTTGGTGATGATGATGAATGATTTGGCAGTAGTAGTAGTAGATTATGATATATGTTGTGCAAATTTTATTGAACTCGCAAGTGCACGAATCTATTGTAGAATAGATTAATGGTGACGAGTGTCGATCCCACGAGGAGGTGGATTTTAATTATGTGTAGAATTAATTTTCTAAGTTGGTGGTTGGATTTATAATGACAATTATGTAGGCAATGTATTAATTTGAATTAAAGCTATTGGAATAAACTATTAAAATAAAATGCTTGGATCTCAGGATGCCTCAATACCACATGTACCATCGGCTTAATATTCATTATTAGTACCAATTAAATCATGAAGGGGGAACTTCCACTCATCATGAACCACACTTTAATAGATATGGTGCTAAGGGTTTCCGTGCCAAATAGTAATAACCTTGCTTGGGAGGCGGTTATTCAAAGTAGATATCCGCATGACAAGATTATTACTATCCTGTCTCACGAAAAGTCAAAACAACCACATAAATTAAAGGGGAAGGAAAAGTAAATTTACCAAATTAAGCCCATGGAGCATGTTGAGACTTCACCTTCAACCCAAGCTTGAAAGGAAATTAGCCACTCATATTTGAACTAGGGGTAAAATGGGAATTTTATTAAAATACGTAGAAAATACAAGATGGAGATGGAATTACAAAAAATGGAGTCCAAAAATGGATTCAGGGGTGTCAAATTAGGGGGGGGAGCCCCCTTTTTATAGATAAACTGAGTAAATCATGGCCATCGGATTAAAACAATTTGGACGCTCAGGATTGCGCCACGTGGCAAGTTCCTATTGGATTGAACACATCATCAGGGCTGTTATTATGTGTATATGCATGTACCGTACACACGTTTTTTTTCATCTACTAACATTCTGCCACGTCACCGGTCAACATTTTTGGTCCAATAAGCTCGTGACACGCCATCGTCGATCAACGCCACATCATCGATCAATGCCACATAAGCGGTCAATGCCACATCATTCGCCCAATCAAATGCCGCCACGTCATCGTATAGTGCCACGTCATCGCAGCTGCCACGTCAAAGATACGATACATGTGAACAGTCATCGTGAAGCGAATAAAAGCGTGTCGCAGACAAGATCAGTATATATCAACCGCATCAGTATGTGTGAAAGATCGAGTATATGTGAAGCGACCATTTTTCTTTTTATGCTCCTTCTAAGGTTTTCGACTGTCCTGAGTTCAAAAGTGTTGTCCGTTTTTCCATCTGATCTCTCGTTTATTGTGAAATGACCATGATATCCCCTAAAATTCATAAAATACTTAATTAAAATAAAACATACATAATTAAATTACAAAGGACTTAAAGACATAAAAATAGGGATGTTAGTGAGACTTGGAGTGTAAAATGATGTTTTTCTCCATTATAAATACACACTTTTTAATACTCAACAATATATTTTGATGATATTGTAGTAATTGATGAAATTGTAGATTAATTGATGAAATCATAGATTATACATACTTTGAATATATTATATAGGTACTGAAAATGAGGAAATTATTGTACAGAATTTGAAATAGAAAATGATCTAAAAAATCGAATAAAAAACCAAACCGTTAAGAGAATCGAAATCGATCCGAAACCGAAAACTAAAGCCGAACTGGAACCGAACCGAAACCGACCTATCGGTTTTGGTTCGGTTTTTTTTTTCATAAAATCCGAAAGATTTTTTTAAATTTCGGATCTGAACCAATCTGAAACCGAAAATTTATCTCGAAACCGAACCGATGCCCACCCCTAGCTATTACTGTAAGCTAAGGATATTAATATCATTAATGTTGTTAGCCTTTAGTATAATCTAGAGAAAAATTTATACTGTAATTCCATTAATATAGTGAAAGATTTTATCAGATTATGGTCTCGTAATTTTTTTCCGCTTTTAGTTTTGCACGAAAAAATTTGTGTCTCTTCTGATTAATTTATTGTTTTAGATTTATTTATTTATTTATTACTTATTTATTTGTAGTATACATTCTATTTAAATTACACAAAAAGAGAAAGAATTTATTTTCCTTAGTTAACAATTACATGTGTAAATTCTTTTCGGAACAATTACAATATCTAACTTTGAGGAGAAATTCTCATGCTCGTGTCTCTCGCACTCGTGTCTATGCGTCACCTCATAACTATTCGAAATACGATAAAAACTTTAAAGTTACCTCAATAAAACGGCTCGCGCCTATAAAGTGAAAGTATTCTGGCTCTCAAGCAAAAAGTAAACTAGAGTTCTTTCTCTCCTTTTCTTCTTTTTCCTTCAGTTGTTATTAACAAGGCCTCCGATTTCTGATTAAGGCCGATATTGGTTTCGGCACCCTTGGGATTCTCTTGTTTTACAGATTAAAGCGCCCGAGTTCTGAGTCATATAGCACTTTCGAGAGGCATTTTCTAGCTCAATCCCTTTAAAACCTGATCATATTGTTGAGCCAAATTTTGTTATATAAAATATATTCTTTTTACCTTTTAGATTTTCAAGAACATGAATTTCTATTGCTTATATTGCATCAAGCATACTTCAGTATACTTTTTAGTTATCTAAATATTCATATGTTTAAATGTATCAAATTAATAGGACTGGCACCTCAAAACTTAACTATCCTTACTATCCTATAAAATTAAGAGCACCAAATATTAAATTAATAAATCAATAAATCCAGAAAGAATTGACAAGAAAAAGTAGAGATGGACATTCAGTTCGGATCAACTTGAATTGAATCAAACCCAAATTTTTATTCGAATTTCGGTTCATTTTGGGTAAACCTGAAAACTGAATGGATTGTACTTTCAAAACTGATCGATTTTGCAATTTAGTTGAGGTTAACTGGAACTGAATTGCAAAATCAATCGAGTTTCACGCTTACAATTGAAAAAGAAGAAAGGCCAAAACAATCAAACCCAATCTCAAATCTCAAATCCCAAATTCCCAACCAAGGCCGTAAACAAAAACAAAACAAATTAAACAACCCTAGCAACAGCTACCAGCTCCTCGTCCTGAAATTAAACAAACTAAACTTCTTTTCCGCAAATTTCATCTATTCATTCTAAGAAATATAATAATAACTATGATCATTTTTACTTGCACATAACTCAGTAACTCATCTCTCATCGTCCTCGGCTCTTCCTTTTTCAAATCTGAAGCCGTTAGCTGTTGGCACGCTACTCCACGTCAGCACAACAGCATAGCCCATCATGACGGAGCCTCCGACAACCTCACGAGTTACGACGATAGCACAACCTCATCTCTCCTCTCTCAAATCAGCCCATGACTTCAGGTCGCTGTCGCAGTTCGCCGTCAGCTCTTCACGGCAACTTCAGTGATAAATCCTTTACTGAACGTTATTATGTGTGTTTGACAATGTGAGAGCGTGCAGATGTGAAACATTCACCGTGTTTGATTGGGTGTTGTCAAGAAAAGGGGAAAAAAGTTGTGTAATGAATCGGGTTTATAAATTTAGCAACCAGGAGCAATTACTTTTTTTTGTGGGGGGGAGGGGAAATATAATAATAAGGAAAGCATGCGTCCATAGTTTCATAAACTAAACATATGAATTTGTTTATTATGATTATACACGGATATAATAAATAATCCTAGAGTCCAGACATGTAATGTTTTGATGTAAAATTTATACTAACTACTGTGGTATATGAAATGAATCTGATCACATAATGTGAACATATTCTTGATTAAGTAGTGTGAACGTAAATTTTGCATCTAAACTAATTTGTAGCAATAGTTTGGGTGTTGATAAAACCTTTGTCCTTCAGAAAGCTAATGATTGTGCTAATGATAGCTCCGCGAAGAATCACACAAGACACAATTGGGGCATTATTTATTATTATTTACTAACAATAATACAATGATAATTGGAATGTTGTTGTTTTATTTTTTTTATTTTTGACAATTAGTAGCCCAATCCAAATTAGTAACCCAACCCGAATTATTAATCAAAACTATATTGCAACCTGAAATCAACAATCTAAAACTTAACCGACTTATAAACCCAAACTAAACTGAACTAAAATAATATTTTTGAATGGTTGCAAACCAAATCGAAGACCAAAAAAATTGAATTGAAAACCAAAATGTCCACCCTAAAAAAATTCAAAAACACAAAAAAGTTTTGCCAAAGAAAACTTCTTTTCTTTTAAAAGGGATACCTAAAAGTTTTGGTACTATTAAATAATAAGCCACTAGAGCTAAAAGGAAAAAAAACTATTAAATGTATAAATTATTAACCCAAACTTTATTGCAACTTGAAACTTGAAACCAACAACTTAAAACTCAATCGAGTTACAAACCCAAACCGAATCGAACTGGAATAATTTTTTTACCTCGTTTGAGTTGAATTCTTAAACCTGAATGGTTGTGAACCAAACCAAAGACTACAAAAATTGAATTGAAAACCAAAATACCCACCCTAAAAAAAGTCAAAAACACAAAAAAGTTTCGGTAAAGAAAACTTCTTTTCTTTTAAAAGGGATCACTAAAAGTTTTGGTACTATTAAATAATAACCCACCAGTGCCAAAAGGAAAAAAAATTATTAAATGTATAAATTATTAACCCAAACTTTATTGCAACTTGAAACCAACAACTTAAAATTGAACCGAGTTATAAACTCAAACTGAACTGAACTGAAATAATTTTTTACCTCGTTTGGGTTGAATTCTTAAACCTAAACAGTTGTGAACCAAACCAAAGACCAAAAAAATTGAATTGAAAACCCAAATGCCTACCCTAAAAAAAGTTAAAAACACAAAAAAGTTTCGGTAAAGAAATTTTGTTTTCTTTTAAAAGGCAGACATAAAAGTTTTGGTACTATTAAATAATAGCCCACTAGTGCCCAAAGGAAAAAAAAAATATTAAATGTATAAATTAATAGATCCAATGTGTGAAGAATGAAAACAATTCTAAATTGGGTTTCCCAATTCCATTAATGTTGTATTTACTAAATCGGAATGAGAATCAAAATAGAGAAATTAGAATAAAAAATTTGTTTACTTATTAAATTAAAGTTTGGAGTCGGAATGAGAACAGTGTCGAGCCCACAAATTTGGGAATCATTACCAAAGTTCTGATTTCCAAGTTAGGGGTTGGGAATCATCACTCTATTCCTAAGAATAACTATTTTACCCCCAACTAAACTTATTAATACCCATTTTATCATTGATTTAAATAATAACTGAAAATTAAAAAAATGAAATTAACAAATAATAAAAATAAATTAATAAATTATAATTATAATAATACTTTAATAAATAATAATAAAATAATAAAATAACAAAATAAATAAATTATAGTTATAGTAATAATAATAAAATTATCATTAATAATACATTTTAATTATAATAATATTTTAATAAATTATAAGATTATTACTTATTAATGTCATTATTATTATTATTATTAATTATTACTATTATTTATTTATAATTTTTTATTATTATTGTTACCAAAGGACTATGATTAACAAAGAAAATTTTGATAAATTATAATAGTTTATTCCGATTCCAAGACAAAGTAAATATATCAATGGAAATGAATCTCATTCCGATTCCAATTCTTATAACTCAAGTAAATAACTTATTTTAATTCTCATTCTTTATTCTAATTCTAGCCTATTCTGATTATTGACTAGTAAATGCACTATAAATTTATAGTGTACTTACTTTTCGAATTGGGGAATCAGATCATTAACAGTATTAACTTCAAAAAATAAGAGTGGGAATTGTGGGGCCCCCGCCAATTTGGGAATCATTACCAAAGGAGGGTTGGAATCAAACTTTAATTCCCAAAACTACTCATTGAAAATTCCCCAAATTGCCCTTAATTAAGTTCTGTCATTTTTGCATTTTAGTTCTTGTAGATTTATGAAAATACCTAAAAGTTTTATATTATTTGCAAATAGGTCTTTATTATTATTTAACAACAACAACAACAACAACAATTATTATTATTTTCAATTTTATTATTATTTTTATTGTTATTATTGTTATTGTAATAATATATTTATTATTATAATATATACAAATAATACTAGAGACAACAATTAATAAAGGATATTTTAGTAATTTGTAACAGTCTATTTTGATTATAAGATTAGTAAAAATGGGAATATAGTTCGTTATGATTCTAATTCTTACAGTTCAAGTAAACAATTGATTATAATTCCTTATTCTGATATCAGTTTATTCTAATTTTATTCCATTGTAATTTCCGTTTAGTAAATGCGACGTTAATTAGCACAAAGAGCCACTTCTTTTTCACTGCTACACTATCTTAATTACTAAATAAAGATTAGATTAAAAAAAATAAAAGCACTTTGATTCTTTTATTATATAGGCACCTACTAACAAACTATTTATATTTTTATTAAAAAAATTAATTTTTTTAATAATAAAATAAAGTTATTTACGTAAAGTTATATTAACAAAAGTATATCTGCCTCCTTATTAACCAGTACTTCTCAAAGTAACGTTATGATAATTATGCTCTTTAATAAAATTTTCTTATATACTATGTTTATATTTATACAATTAGTAATTTTTAAGAATTAGTACTTTTTTTTCATTCATGTGCGATATTTTGTATATATTTGTGGGTATTGATATTTTCTAATGATTTTTACGCAATACTTGTACATAAGTAATCGTTACTTGTACATAAGTAATTGTTGCTTGTAGATGAATTCTCTTTCTCAATTGTATCTTTTTGTTTTTGATATATATATATATATATATATATATATATATATATATATATATATTGTGCAGACAGTTAAAATTAATAATTTATGACTTTTTTTATGTTAATTGTTAACATAAACAAATAGTTTAACATTTATAAGTTCAAATGTTGTTCATATGCGTATAAAACGAAGTATATTATTATATGCATATATATGTACGTAGACCAATCCTACAAGACTCAATTTCTTAAAATATGCTAGTATTAATCAGCCTAATTATATTATGTAACACAATTTAAGATTCACCAAACATATATAATTATTTTAAAAATTTATAGCATTTTTAAAAATAAATTTTACCAAGCGTTTAATTAATTCTCTTAACAACTCATCATTTATACAACATAACTAACAACAATTATTTTAAAAGTAGTAGCATTACCAAACTAGTCCTATATGAGTAACACAATCTAAGATAATAATTTATAAGAAATATATTACGAATATGCTATAAATAATTTATAAAAAACTTTAAACGATATTTATTCTATCAAAAAATAGTATTTAGCTACAAAATATTTAGGGCAAATAGGTTACTTTAATATTTATAATTTCGCTCACAATATTTAGCGTGACATAGTATTTTCACGGCCAAATGTCATTGTAGGCCAAAAAATTTGCTTCAAGGCTAAAAAATTGTGGTAAAAGCATCTTCTACTTGTAGTAATTTTTTAAAAATAATATTACTATATATTAATTAATATTCGTGTTATAAACGTGTAATTGTGTTGAAATGGTCCAATACGGATACAACACTAATCTTCTGTGTTGTGTCAATCTATTATTAATAGTGTTAATATTTTTTAACACAAATACAAAAAAAAAATTATGTCGTATCCATATTGTGTAATGTAATCATTCGTGATCTAGTTTACCACTTGTCACGAGATGAGTATTTTGCGCAGCAAACCTGTGCGGCACTTAGTCAACTTCTAGCACTTGGGTCACTAAGTAAGCCTAGAACACTTCTCGAACTAGTTAAGAAAAGAATACTTGTGCAAGGGCTAGAGAGAAGCAAGAGCAATGTGGCCAAACTATAGAATTTTATTACTCACAAAAGTAATTTACAAGAGAGCTTGAGAGCTTGTGTGTGTTGTGTGTGCTGGAATTGTGGTGTGTTGTGTGCAAAATGACAAGGGTGGTGGGCTATTTATAGGCTTGGATGGAGGGCTTTAGAACCACCTAGCAACTTGCCAACTTGCCTAAATATCTAAGGACTAAAATGCTTAATTCTAGAGAATTCTAGGATATTTACAATTTCTAGAACTTGGGCTGGACTTGGCTAAGCGCACCCTGCATTTTTATTGAGTGAGCCCGCGCGCACAAACTTAGCCTATGATTGCGGGAGATTTGAGCGGTCCGTGACATTCCTCCCCCACCTATGTTCGCGGCGTCCTCGTCGCGTTCTCATGCTTGTAGTTTTGGACATATTCCGTAAATTGCCATAGGTCTTCCTCTCGTTCCCATGTTGCTTCGCTTTCGGGGAGGTTTCTCCACTTCACCAAGTACTCGCTGTATGTCGAAATGCCCTTCCTTTGAATGACTCGATCAGCGAGGATGTACTCCACATCCTTGTCGTATGCTGTGACAACGGCGGTTGGGGCACGTCTCTACTTTTCTCGATTGAGGTCTTCTGCATCTTCATGATATGGCTTAAGCAAGCTCATGTGGAAGACCGGATGGATCTTGAGTCTTGGCGGAAGTTGGAGTTGGTACGGGACTTTGCCAACACGTCGGATTACTTAGAAAGGCCCCTCGTAACGCCTCACTAACCCCTTGTGCAGTTTCCGTAACATCTTGAACTGTTGAGGTAAGAGCTTCAACATTACTCGATCGCCTTCCTCATATTCGACGTGGCGTCTCCTTGAGTCAGCCCATTTATTCATTCTCCTTGCGGCCTTGTCGAGATATGCTTGCGTGATGTCCGCTTCCTCGTGCCATTCGCGGGCGAGCTTGTGAGCCGCTGGGCTTTTCCCTCTATATGTCGAGGCTATGGCATTGGGTTTCATAGGCTGGAATCCCATGATGATCTCGAAAGGACTCTTGCCCGTAGCCTCGCTCCGTTGAAGATTGTATGAGAATTGAGCAACATCCAGCAACTTAGCCCAATCTCGCTGGTGAGCGCTTACATAGTGCCTTAGATACATCTCGAGAAGGTTGTTGATGCACTCGGTTTGGCCATCAGTTTGCGGATGGAAGCTTATCGAGAACTTGAGGTCAGTTCCCAACAAATTGAAGAGCTCCGTCCAAAAGTGGCCGGTGAATTTGGGGTTTCGATCGCTCACTATTCTCTTCAGAACTCCCCATAACTTCACAATATGCTTGATGAAAAGGCGAGCAGCTTTATCCGCTTAGGTTGGTGCGGCGATAAATGTCGCGTACTTGCTGTAGCGGTTGACCACGACCATGATGCTTCCACACCCTTCAAATTTGGACAATGCCGAGATGAAATCAATGGTGACATTTTCCCATGGCTTTGATGCTATTGACAGGGGCTCCAACAATCCTTTCGGTAGTTGGTGATCCGCCTTGTCTTGTTGGCACACAAGACACCTTCGCACATAGGCCTCGATGTCTTCTCTCATGTGCGACCAAAAGTACGAGACTTGGACAAGTGCAGTCGTGCGCTCTACTCCGGGGTGGCCAGCTTACTTTGAGTCGTGGCACTTCTTGATGACTTCTCTCTGTAAATTGCCCCACCTTAGCACAAAAATTCGATCTCCTTTGGTGAGAAGGATGCCTTCCTCTTGCCAAAATCACCTTGTCTTGCCTTCAAGAACTTTCCCGAATAAGTCTTTTGCGAGAGGGTCTTGTTGGAGTCCTTCCTTGATGCGTTCGACAAGGTCAGATTACAGTTGGCTCATACTAAGTGTTGCCAACTCCGCTTTGCGACTTATAGCATCCGCAATAACGTTGGCTTTGCAGGGCTTATACTCGAGCCGGTAGTCGAATTCTACAAGGAATTCCTGCCACCTTGCTTTCTTGGGGCTCAACTTCTTTTGCCTTTGTAAATAGCTCATGGCTACATTATCTGTTAAGATCACAAAGTGTGAGCCAAGCAAGTAGTGTTGCCACACGTGTAGGCAATGAATGATTGCAGTCGTCTCCTTTTCTTGCACTGTGTAGAGAGTTCTGTGTCGTTTAGCTTTCGGCTCTCGAACGCTATAGGGTGGCCTTCTTGCATAAGTACTCCACCAATGGCGAAGTCGGAGGCATCCATTTGCACCTCGAATGACTTTGTGTGGTCCGGATGAACGAGGACATGTTCCTCGGAAATTGCCTTCTTTAGCTCCTCGAATGTGTGCTGGCATTCCTCGGACCAATGCCATGTACGGTTCTTCTTAAGGAGGTCGGTCAAAGGTGCTGCTTTCGCTAAATAGCCCTTGATGAAGCGACGGTAGTAGTTCACCAATCCAAGAAAAGACCGAAGTTCGGGTACCTTGGTAGGAGGTTCCCACTCAAGGATGGCCTTCACCTTTGAGTTCTCCATCATCAACTTCCCATCCACTATCTTATGACCGAGGAACTCCACCTCTTGTTGAGCAAATAAGCATTTCTCCATTTTAAGGTAGAGTTCGTTCTCTCGTAGTACTTGGAAAACTTGCCGCAAGTGTTGTGCATATTCCTCAAGCGTGGTGCTATACACCTCTATGTCGTCCAAGTACACGATGACGAAGCAGTCGAGGAATGGTTGGAGGACTTTATGCATAAGAGTGAAAAATGTGGCTAGTGCATTAGTGAGACCAAACGGCATAACGAGGAATTTGAAAGATCCATACCTGGTCACGCAAGCCGTTTGTGGCTCATCTCCCTTGGCGATGTGCACTTGGTAGTACCCGCACCGCAAGTCAAGCTTGGTGAAGTACCGCGCTTGGCCAAGTTGGTCGAACAAGTCCGCGATCAACGGGATCAGATACTTGTTCTTAATGGTGATCTTGTTGAGCGCCTGATAGTCGATGCACGTCCGGAGAGATCCATCTTTCTTCTTTTGAAAGAGCACGGGTGCACCAAATGAAGCCTTTGATGGGCGGATGTAGCCCGAATCCAACAGGTCTTTGAGTTATCTCCGTAACTCCTCGAGCTCCGGTGGCGCCATACGATAGGGTGCCAAGGCCGGTGGCTTTCGCCTTGCTCCGACTCGATCTCATTATCCACATCTCGTCTAGGTTGGAGATTTTGTGGAAGCTTCGGAGGCATAACGTCCTTGAATTCGTTGAGGACTTCTTCGATAAGTGGTGGGACTTGGCTCAATGAGCTTGAGCGACATTTTCCTTCGTTCAACTCCTGGATGGAGACCAAGAAGCTACGATCCTTCCGAAAAGATTTCTTGAATTGCATGGTCGAGAGCGTCTTATCTGTGGTCTTAGAGTGCTCGACGGGAACCATACATGCATTACTCCCATCAAGGATGCTTAGAGAGTTCATAGCTGGTAAAGGAAAGGCATGTACCTTGTCAAAGAATTCCATGCCAAGGACCATTTTGAAGTCATCCATGGGCGCGACGGAGAAATCGAGCTTTCCGCTCCATGTCCCGAGTGTTACACACACTCATTGTGCAGTGCCCGCGATGGGCTTGGTGAGTGAGTTTACCTCCTTCATGGTGCCTCCTTCCTTGGTGATTTTGAGGCCTAGGCGCTTGGCCTCTTCTTCGGAAATGAAGTTGTGCGTGGCTCCGGTGTCGAGCAATGCACGAACGGTGTGGCCATTGATGTGCGCACTCACGTACATGAGCCCACTCTTCGTGGCTGCTGGTGGGTGAGTCTTGAGTGCTCCAAGACATTAGAGGGTACTTATGTTGTGTTGGGGCTCCTCCATCAAATGTGTGGATTGGCCCTTGAGCTGTGCGGTTAGGGCATTAAGCGACTTCTTCTCTGGACAGTCGCGTACCTAATGAGGGCCATTGCATATGAAACATGGGCTTCGAGGCTTGGGCGGCTGTTTGGCATTCGGTTTGCTTTACCCGCTTTTGCCGTTTGAAGGCTTTTTCTACCCTCAATCCTTCCGGTTTTGTCTCTTGTCCTTCCGGCCCTCTCCCTTACTTTTGCCATGGCTAAGCCTCTTGTCCTTGGATTGGGCAAAGTAATCGGAAAGTAATTCTGCAATGGCAATGGCTTCATCGAGAGTTTGTACACCACGCCTATCAAGTCTGCCTTGGCCCAATCCTTGAGGCCATCTTGGAAGTAAAAGAGAGAGTCCTTATCGGACATGTCAGTTATCTCAAGCATGAGGGTAGTGAAGTCGTTGATGTAATCGTGGACGCTACCTGTTTTCTTGAGCCGACGAAGGGGCGCTCGTGCTTCCTTCTCTGCGTTACTTGGGGCAAAGTGCTTGCGGAGTTCTCGTTGGAACTCGACCCAAGTGTTGATGGCGCATATGTCCTTGCCCATCTCACCATGTTTCCACCGCCACCATAGTTGTGCGGCACCTCGAAGAAAAATAGGCGTGATACCTACTTTTGATGCCTCATCACGAACACCTATGACATCGAAGTATTGCTCCATCCAAAAGAGGAAATTGCCCACGACAGTGGCATTTCGTGTGCCATCGTAGGTGTCGGGTTTTGGCACCTTAATGTGACGAGCATCACTTGTGCTTGTTGAAGCCGGGCTAGGCGTGAGTGTGTGCTTGTGCCATGCCCAATCCGAGCGGACTTTATCCACCTCCGCACGGATCGCTCGTAGCTCGCTTTGCATGAAGCTACGCAAATTCATCAGCTCATCATAGAATGCTCGAAACTCCCCTCGGAGAGAGTTGGCTTAGTCTTGAATGAGGGCCTTGGTGGTTACTGTGAACTCACCATACTCGCCCTCAAGACCATCCACCCTTACCTCCAAAGTATCGAGGGTGTCCTGGAAAGCGGACATAGATGTTTCAAGCGTGGCGACGCGAGGCTCCAAGGCGTCTACTGAGGCAGCCTTGGACTTGCCACGAGACTTAGCTTGTGCGCATCCCTCCTCGCGACCACAAGTTGGCTCAAGAGACTCCACACCGACAACTCCCTCTTGTGTAGTGCTAGGAATGTTGGCCATTGCTCGTGAGCTAGATTGCGTGGGTGCAAAACTTGGCTCTAATACCACTTGTCACAGGATGAGTATTTTGCGCAGCAAACCCTGCGGCACTTAGTCGACTTCTAGCACTTGGGTCGCTAGGTAAGCCTAGAACACTTATTAAACTAGCTAAGCAAAAAATGCTTGTACAAGGGCTAGAGAGAAGCAAGAGCAACGTGGCCAAACTATAGAATTTTATTACTCACAAGAGTAATTTACAAGAAAGTTTTACAAGAGAGCTTGAGAGCTTGTGTGTGTTGTGAGTTGTGTGTGCTGGAATTGTGGTGTGTTGTGTGCAAAATGGCAAAGGTGGTGGGCTATTTATAGGCTTGGATGGAGGGCTCTAGAACTACCTAGCAACTGGCCAACTTGCCTAAATATCTAAGGACTAGAATGCTCAATTCTAGAGAATTCTAGAATATTTACAATTTCTAGAACTTGGGCTGGATTTGGCTAAGCGCACTCCGCATTTTTATTGAGTGAGCCCCTGCACGCAAACTTAGCCTCCGATTGCGGGAGATTTGAGCGGTCCATGACACACTGCTACCCATTAATCCTTAGTCAGCGGGTACACCATCACAGTAAGTTGAGGTGGTGTAACTGCCCACAAAAAATTTCTCTCTCATAATAGACCTGCGAGCCTGCAACAAGTCCAAGATCGGGGTACAGATTCATATTTAGTTCAAATAGTGGCAAGGAACTCTGAGGGAAAGGCCAATTAAACCAAAGACATTGGTCTTCTTTTCCTTAAATAGAACAGCTGCAGTCCTGACTCTAGCTAGCGTGGTCTTTCAAGTTAGCGCACTTGCATCACATTTCGAGGGTGAAATCAAGTGGAAATAGAAAAACAACTTGATAACACGTAATTAGATTACATTTCTTAACAGCAATAGCTTTTTGCAATCATTACTTTTGGGAAGAAAGGATTCGTGGGTGAAGGTGAAGGTAATATGGAATAATCTCAACCGAGAGGGAGAGGAGCAGATGTCACTGATAAATAAGGACTGCGCTACGCTGAACATAGTGGAATGCCATAAATCACCAGATTGATTTTAAAATCATCAACAATTCAACAATACATTGTATTAGTCGTAGACTTTACATGATATGATACCTTGAAGCGAGGAATTGTTTGCTTGAGGAAGATTAGAGTTTGAATGCAATTCAATGTAAAAATTTGCTACGAACTCATAGTCCTTTACATAGTTCAAGATCATGGCTGATTTGAGATTCTAAGCTTTTCTGAATATTCGATGTCTTTTCTTTAAACAAAAATTAGAAACTTCCTTCTTTAATACTCTCATATAAAGATAACATTAGAATTATGACAAAAGTGATTATTGAGGGTTAAAGAAATAATTTAAAAGGATTAAAAAGTTGCGACATTTGCTCCCTCAATTTATCTTAGCAAAATTCATTCTTTTGTTCGTAAAATTTAATAAAATTCAATACTAAAACTCGTCATATGTTGGTGGAGGTGATGGAATGATGGTAACCAAAATAGGTAGTGGTGACCATGATGAATTTATTGTTAGTGAAGATAGGTGGTGGGGACAGAGTGCAAAGAGGAAAAATAATGTATAAATAATTTTTTATTTTTAATAAAAGTAATTTCGAAAAGTAATGAGATAAATAAAAAAGTAGAAGTTGTCGAAACAATTTAACAGAGTAAAACATCAATACATGATTGGGTTGGTCAGCCAGGCTGAATCCTAGGCCCAATTGTTAAGGGCTTCCTTTTAGAGGGGATTTTAGCTTAGCCTTAGCCGCAGTGCAATTGTTAAGGGTTTTGCTTTTGGCAAACATCTCTGTGCGCTTGGTTTTGCCTCAAGGTTTCTGCAGGGCAAGCGTTTGTCGAAGTGAAGGCGCAGCACCAAGTAAGCAAGAAGCAACCATGGCCAGCACCAAAGTCCAGAGGATTATGACACAACCCATTGTAAATTACTTTAAACAATATTAATAATATTGTTATTAATGATTACTATTTGATCATAATGTTAGCCACATAATTTTTTTTCTCTTAATTCTTGATTTGTGGTTGCAGAATCTGATTTTCAGGTTTCTTCAAAGTGTAAGTATTATTTTCAAGGTTTATTTATTTATTTTTTCGAATAAATTTGTCTTCTTTGTTTGCAAACTTTGGTGTCTTATGATGGTTTTCAAAATTTGTTGGCAGAAATCTCGCATTCAAATTTGGTTGTTTGAGCAGAAAGATTTGAGAATTGAAGGCCGTATTATCGTATGTTCATTTCATTTCTTTAATTATTGCTCTTATTTTTTTATCTCTAGAGACACCTGCGAAACCCTTAATGAGCTAAAATGATAAGTTGATTTGATTTTTAGATGCATGCGATGTGCTTGCCATATACAATTATATGTGCACAAGAAATGGCGAGTGTATTTTCATTCATATAAACTTAGATTTTTGGTTTTCAATAGGTTATCATCATGGGAATGATACTAACTACCCGTTTGTTGCAAGTAGAAAAAAATTAATGAGTTCTTGGTTTGCTAGGGGAGAGAGATGATGGACTCAGTATCTTGTTCAACTGTGATTTAGCTGACCATCATAGATCTTATGGCTCATAAGATGTTTATATGGTAAAATCTTAGAACGTATAGGCATCGTTTTTTCTTTGACTGGACTGCACCTCTATAACATGTTGCTGTTGTTTTAGTGTAATTTTGTTAGGTCTTCTTAAGATGCACCATAATCATCTCTTGATCACTTTGGATTAGGATACCATCAAATTTAGATAGGGTCTCAGTTTTTGGCTTATATATTTTGCTAATGCATCAATAATACAAATCCTCGAACCAAAGCCCAATAAAACATATGGAAATTTTTGGAGGGACTGCAGCCTTCCAAATTCTATTGAATACATTGTGACAACAAATAGCCTGAACTGGGTCCTCTATTTTTATGTATGGCTATGTTCTATATATAAGCTGAATGTTTCTTTTATTTTGTTCTAGTTTTTCTGTTTAGCATGTATCAACAGATGTTTAGGTTTAAACTTCAACATTTTTTTCTTTTATTTTTTTTTATTACCTATCGTGGTACTACAGAATAGTAGATTTAAGAGCCGTCCCCACCTGCACTAACTAAATTAGTTTTTAGTGATATAAGAAAAATAAGTAAAAACAAAAATAAGAGTATCCTCCAAATCACAAAATCTTATTACAAAATTGTGTTTATCTCGTTTTCTTCTTTTGCTATGTTGTTGAAGATGTAAAATGATTATACATACTGAATATTTTGATAACATGAGTAGAGTGGTAAAAGCCTGCTACAGATGACGGATAAAGCAAAATGGAAAAAAACCAAAAGAAGGTTAAGCACTCTTTTTCTCCACTTTGAATCCAATGCCCTGATGATTTCTGAATTCAAATGGATGCATAAACAATAATGGAACATTGTGCTTTTCTTATCCCTACTTGCCATAGGTTACTGTATGTGTTGTACTTTTGCAATATTCTCATGCATTATATTATAGCATCAGCCCAATATGCCTTTTCTGCAACATGTTCTTATTCTTTTACCCTGGATCAATGTAAAAAATTGAGTACCACATATGTTTCAGGGGTTTGATGAGTACATGAACTTGGTTTTGGATGAGGCTGAAGAAGTTTCTGTAAAGAAGAAGAGCAGAAAACCACTAGGTGAGCTGAAAATATTGCCATTTTTTTAATCTCATTTTACCATGTTAACTTAATTGTGGTTTTGTGCAGGTAGGATTTTATTGAAAGGAGACAATATAACTCTGATGATGAATACGTATGTCAATTCTCTCTCTTTTTTTCTCTCTCTCTCTAATCACACGAACAAATGGGTGCTCACCAACAGAATTTTCTTTTCGCAATTCATATCCATTGCATGAACTTAATTTTCTCCTCCAAAGTCATTCAGTACTCTCATGCACAAACATAAATACTTTGATTTCAGGGGAAATTGAGATGGTGCTGGCTTGGATTTGGGTTACCGTGCTGCTTATGTCAACGAATGTTGCTGGGTTCGTCCATTTTGATGCCGAATGTTATTTTAAATTGTCCTGGGGACTGATATCAGTAAATGGCCATTTGTATTATAGTTTGTACAAATCTATTGTCAAATGTTATTTCCCTTGTTCGCGTACATTTCAATTCATCTTTGTGCGCAAATGATCCACTGTACAATAGACAGTTGTATTATCCAGAACTAATATGAATGCTTGTCATGTACCCGTATTTCGGATTCTTATATAGCTTGACGGCGGCTCTTGAGACGAAATTTAGGGTGTAATAACACTCAATGTCTGGAATTTAAAGCCCATTATGTCACAGTACTTGCAGCTCTGAACGAGTAATAATGTGTCGAGAACTACATTGTGGTTGGTTGAGTGGATTTCATCTTCCCCCCTTTTTCCCCATCGGTTTATTGGTGGAATTCTCTCACAAATACTCGGAGATTCGAACCTTTTGCACGAGGGAAGAGAAGGTGAGAAATTTACTTGAGCACGCCTGAGGCATGCTTCCATTAAATAACTGAAATTACTCAACTGAAGTTTTCCCTCTACTCAATTGAAGCAAGCTAAGCCAGAAACTAGAATTATGAAAGACTTGCAAACACCATTTACAAGTACTACAGGTGCTAGTAGCTTAACTAAACAGCTGTTACTAAAAAAACAGAAACATTAACGATAGCAAATGTTTTTTTTTTTTTGAGAAAGGAAAATTTTCTATTAATTCAAAATGGACAGCAACACTCTAATCTGAGTTGGAAACCCCTTAATCCAAATAACAGGATTAACAAAGTCTAGAGCTATCTTAGCTATGGAGTGAGCCATGCCATTACACTTTCTAAGCACATGTTGAATAGAAAAACAATTTTGATTTTTCATCCGTGCTTGGATTTCCTCTATGTTCCACCAAATTTCACTTTTGCTACTCCTTCTGTTCATTAAGAGCTTTACCGCTTCCTTAGAATCAGATTCAATTATCATTGGCCCACAATTTGCTTGGTCAGCCACCTTAATCCCAAATAACACTGCTTCCGCCTCCATATTTGCTACATCACCTTTATAAGGGATTCCTTAAGCTGCTACTGCAACTATCTTGCCCATTGAGTTTGTAATTACTGCCCCTAATCTTGCCTTCATAGCTGGAGTGTTGATGGCTGCATCCACATTCACTTGTATCTATCTTTTGGTGGGGGCATCCATGACATTTGACTATGTGGTTGAAGAGATGGGCCATGATTTCTAGGAACTTTAATTCGCCTGTAAGAATCCACCACTGCATTTGCTTTTGCTGCTGTAGCTTTAGGGTCTTCCTTCTTCCCTTCTATGATAAAGCAGTTTCTGCCATGCTAGACAGCCCAGCAAATGCCAATTATTTGCTCTAAATCTTTTTTCGCCCTCTTCTTTGCTAAATCTTGCAGCACACTCAACATATCATGATGCACCATCCCTTTAATATCATCATAAAAATCTGTCATCTTCCACACCCTATTGGTAGCCTTGCACTCTATCAAAGCATGATAAGCATCTTCACTTTTATAGTAACATCGCTGACATAATGGGTTTGCTAGCACTTTTTTCTTCCATAAATTGTCCGCTGTTGGAAAAATATTCTTTGCAGCCCTCCACATGAAAATTTTCATTTTTTTTGGAATTTTTGTTGCCCAAATAACCTTCCATTGAGTTTTCGTGCTGTCTGAATTGCTTGGAAGGTCTGGAGAGTTTAATTTTGCAGCTAACTAGTATTCGCTTCTGACTGAATAATTGCTGTGTTTATCAAAATGCCAAATCAACAAATCTTGCTTTTTGGTTTTTGGAAGAGGAGTTCTCAAAATTCTCTCTGCAGCCTCTTTTGAAAAGTGTTGAGTAACCATATTAGCCTTCCATTGATGGTCTTCATTAATAAAATCTACCACAACTGCATTTGGTTGCAAACCAGGTTGATTTGTTTCTTCAGATATTTCCCAGCTTTGGATCCAATTATTTTTTCCAACTGGAACCTGACTCTCTTTACCTATCCTCCATCGTAATCCTTTGTGCAGCACTTGTCTACCCCATATGATACTTCTCCAGATAAACGAAGGAGTGGACCCCAACTTTGCCTCCATAAATCCAGCATGCTTAAAATATTTGGCTTTCAGAACTTTAGCCATCAGTGAGTCAGGATTTTGTAATATTCTCCACCCTTGTTTTGCTAGAAGTGCCTGATTAAAGTTGGCCAAATCCTTGAACCCCATTCCTCCTCTTATCTTGGCCTGGCATAATTTTTTCCAACTAGCCTAGTGTATGCTTCTATGATTTTCTGAAGCCCCCAACCAAAATCTAGCCACTGCCTTCTCTATATCATCACAAAGGGTTTGAGGAAGTTTGAAAACACTCATCGCATATGCTTGAATTGCCTGCACCACAGCTTTAATAAATATTTCCTTCACTCCACAAGATTGAGGAAGTTTGAAAACACTCATCGCATATGCTTGAATTGCCTGCACCACAGCTTTAATAAGTATTTCCTTCACTCCACAAGAAAAGTTTTTACTCTGCCAACTGGATAACTTATTTAGCACCCTTAGCTTTATGCTATTGAAAAATCTAATCTTGTTTCTTCCCACCATGGACTGCAATCCCAGGTATTTCTCGTGTTTCGAGACTACATTCAGTCCAAAAATGCTTTTAATCTCTTCTATTTGACTGTGGTTTGTACCTGAATTGAAAAACATGGAAGACTTTTCATAATTGAAAACTTGGCCTGAAGCTGCTACATAGCCCTCAAAGATGGCCTTCAAAATGCTGCAATCTGTGTTTGAAGCCTTTGTGAACACCAGGTTGTCATCCGCAAAAAGGAGATGCGTGACTGACAATTCTCTATTAAACTTCAGCCCCTGGATAAGCCCTCGCTTTTCTGCATGTACCAACATATTTGAAATAATTTCTGCACACATAATGAAAATGTAGGGGGAAAGCGGACAACCTTGCCGTAAGCCTCTTTGCGGAATAATGAAATCTTTTGGCACTCCATTTATCAACACTGAAATTTTTGGTGTAGAGATACAATTCATAATTAAGTTCACCCATTTTACAAGAAATCCCATTTTTTGCATTACACATGTGACAAAATCCCACTCAACTCTATCATATGCTTTGCTAATGTCTAATTTCAAAGCCACCAACCCCTGTTTCTTACTTCTGTTAAGCCTAATCTTATTCAAACACTCATACCCAATAATAATGTTATTGGTGATGAGCCTATTGGGTACAAAGGCACTTTAGGTAGGGGAGATAATTTCATTTAAAATTTGCTTGAGTCTATTAGCCAAAGTTTTTGCTATGATCCTATAGATGACATTACAGAGACTCATTGGCCTAAAGTCAATAACTTTCCTAGGCTTGTACACTTTTGGAATCAAAGCTATATATGTATGATTCAATGGTGTAAGATTACCTCCCTCGTTCAACACGTGTAGACATGTTATGATTACCCCTTCTCTCACTGAGCTCCAATGTTTTTGAAAAAACACAGCAGGGAACCCATCCGGGCCTGGTGCTTTAGTTGGACACATTTGAGCAAGAGCTTCTGCAATTTCCTCTTTTGAAAATGGCTTCTCCAAGTCCTTTGCCATCTCCTCTGTAATCTTCGCATGCAAGTCTGAAAGAGTAGTATTTATATGCTCTCTTGAAGGATTAGTTGTTTTAAAAATGTTTGTAAAGTACTCACAAAACATCTTTTCCACATCCTCCCATTTCTCAATCCAATTTCCATATTCATCTTCCAAACCCCTAATTTTATTTTTTTCCTTTCTTGTCGAAGCTTTTAAATGGAAATACTTGGTGTTCTTGTCCCCTTCACTCAGCCAATCAACCATCGATCTTTGTTTTCAGTAGATTTCCTTATCTAAAAGAATACTGTCTATCTGATTCTTTATCCTTTGCACCTCCTCTCCGCTTTGAAGATGATTGGAACAGCTTCTTAATTCCTTGAGCTTGTTCTTTAACTGCTCCATCTTCCTTTTTCGATCACTGAATTCTTCTCTACTCCAAACCTTCAATTTGGCCAGCGAGTCCTTTGAAATTTTCTTAAACATGTCCACTGCATTGCCACTGCTCCAACATCTCGCTACTTTCCATTCCTGCTTAACTATTTCCTTACACCTCTCATATGGACTCCACATATCTTCATAGTGAGCTCTGTGGAAAGTTCTCTTGCTAGTTCTTTCTTCCCTCCCTTTTTCTAACACCTCCATCAAAATTGGGGTATGATCTGAGCTCTAAGAAATTAGGTACATTGCTACCTTTTCATGAAAGTAGTGCTTCCAAGCACTATTGCCAAGAAATCGATCCAGCTTCTCTTTAATCATGTATTCCCCAAACCTTCTATTTGACCATGTGAACGGATAACCGATACTCCCCAAATTTGATAAATCACACTCCCTAATTGCTTCCCTAAAATCATTCACCATACTAACCCTCCTGTCTTTTCCCCCTTTTTTCTCATTTAGATCTAGCACCTCATTAAAATCACCAAAGCAAATCCATGGTAAAGAGGAAAAATTTGCTAACCTTTTCAACAGCTCCCACGTAAATTGTTTCTGATCTGTTTCCAGATGGCCATAAATTCTTGTGCACCTCCAATCTCTGCCAGCCTCACTATGAACTACTACATCCATATGATGCTTGCTAAACGATTTGATTTCCACATTCACTTCTGAATTCCACAGCAACGCCAACCCACCCCCCATTCCTTCTCTATTAATCGCCATACAGTTCTGGAACCGTAATTTATTTGCTCTCACTTGCATTTGCTTTACCGTCATCTTTGTTTCAATAAGAAAACAAATTTGTGGCTTATGCTCCTGCAACAATAGCTGGCCTTCTCGGAAAGTTTGGTCATTCCCCAGCCCCCGAATGTTCCAACTTAATATTTTCATGGCTGTCGGCGGTGCTGGCATCCGGCAATCGCCGATATCTCATTTTCAACTTTTGGAATTTCCACTTCATCATCACCCTCATCATTCGCAAACATCAGTTCTGTAACTACTGTTTTTGCCTCTTGAAGCTGTGCAGATATGTGAGTGTTTTGGGGGCTGTTAAATTTGCTTTTTTTTGTTTTTGGGCTTTTCCAGCCCATAAAACTGCTGAGCCTTTTAACTTTTATAACCCCTTCTGTTTTTTACTTTCTCTTTTCAATTGTCTGCAAAAATTCATATTTCAGGGTGCCACGTTGTAATTCGATGTAGTATAATTATAGGCGGATGCAACTAAAGCTCAGGAGGAGCTTTAGCATCTTCTACGCCATTTTTTTTTCTTTTTAAATATATCCTGAACCGTTATTGAAAGAGACAATAAAAGAAATTCGACCATATTCAAATTCAACAGAATGTTTATAGTTCAGTAGTAAGAGTTCTACCTTTTGATTTTGAAGACTTTGATCTAAATCTCTGCAATCACATAATTTATTTTTTAAAAGATGTTTACCCATAGTTCCTTTGATTTATTATTATACTTTTTAAAATTAAATAGAAAAGAATAAAATCTGAATATTTATGTAGATTTCCTTTAATTTATTACTATTACTTTTAAATAAAAAAATAAATAAATCTTAGTTAAGCGAACAATTTTTTTAAAAAAAGTTCCCCAAATTAAATTAAATTTTTTGAGTTACGTCCTGCGTAATCGAATTGGTTAGGTGTACCACTAAGTACAGTAAGGGTACTCTAAATTCTCTCCTTTAATTTCAAGCTGGTTAACAATTTGTCTCGAAAACTTAAATAATTGCAATGCCAACGTTAGTATTAAAGACAAATTTAAGAAACTTTAAATTGTGAAACATAACCGGGCAACAATGCCACTCTCAAGTGCCCTTACCAAAGCATCTCCATCAATTAAAAAGACCTCTAGCAGCATTCGTGCCCACACCTTTTGCTCTTTTTGCGATTTCAGACCCAACGTTAACAAATCCCATTGTTGCTAGTGTCTTTCCCAGTGATTACATCCACATTCTTCTCAGCCGTTCTCCTGCCACACTTGAGGCAAACGTATTAATTAATGTTGATTAATGTTGGCCAATGCATTCGTAGCGTAGATTTATAACAAATTAATGGAAATTTGAGGCAAGAATGAATGTTTTGAGGTCGTTTATTAAAGCTTTTATAGTTTTACTCAGTTCCAAGTAGTATTCAAAAAGAGTAATTCAATGATAATTGAGTTTGTATTAAAATTTGTGCATCTCAAATGATGCGACATCAATTGAGAGTGCATATAGTATTGGATTTAGATTGTGTCGAATGGGAGTTTTTTTTTCCCACTAAACTTGCGACACACCTATGATAAGAATGCACTGATCTTAGTTTTTGTCTTTCAAATTGTCTTGCAAAGCATCTTGTCATCGTATCGCCAGGCAAAATTCCTGCTCCTGGTCTTGGGCTTTCTGTAAATACCAACATACTTAGGTTAGTTTTCAACATTTCAACTTCGACGCTAAGAAACATACTAGCTAGAATTTATATACAACGAAGCTCATTCATCATTTTTGCCTTCTGGGCTTCAATCTTGGCCGCCTCTCTAGCGACCCTAGCCTTCATCCTCATCGATCTACGACTCCGCCACTGCCGTTGCCGCCAAAAAACCAACTTACCGCTGGGCCCAAAACCCATGATACTATGTTTGCTTATCAACCGAAAATGGCCGCGTGCAATTATACAGGCTACAATTTCTCAAATGTGACATGGCCATCCTATGGTCCTTACTTTAGTCAGGCACGTAAAATATGCTCGATGGAATTGTTAAGTGCCAAACGCCCGAAATCACATGTAATAGAAGAATTGAATTTGCTTCTTAAACACTTATATGAATTATCTGAAATTGGCAAGCCTATTAGGTTAAAGATCTTCTTGCGGATGTAAGTCTTCACATTATAAGCTGTACGGTGTTAGGGGAAAAAAAATACAAGAATGAGCATTACTGTGGGATAATTATTGAGACACGACAGGAGTTTAAAGAAATGGTCGATGAATTTGTTGCTCTTAATGGGGTTTTTGATATCGGGCAGTCGATTCCATGGCTAGGGTTCTGGGATTCGCAGGGTAATATAAAGAGAATGAAGGACATGGCCAACGAGTTTGACAGGTTATTGGAGCATGTGGTTGATGAACACAACGCTAGACGAAAAGGGGTCCAAAGATGGTTGATGTGCTTTTGCAGCTTGTTGATGATCCTACTCTTGAAGTTAAGCTTGTAATGGCATCAAAGGCTTTACATTGGTTTTTAATTATTCTTGACACATTATTTTTATTACTATTTTTAAATAATATATTTATTGATATTTTATTTGCTACTGTTTAGGCGATACTGGTTCAACATCTTCAAAACTATGCTCTTACCACTTGAGTTGGGTCTTCGCTCCTGACGAAACGAAAACGTAAAAGATTGAAAATAGTTGAAATAAAAGTTTCGGAATAATGGAGTTTATTAATTAGTCTACCCTAAATATGTGAATTTACCAAAATAGGTAAATTCAAAATATTATTTATAATAAAATACTCCTAATTTATATTAAAAATAGGAGAACAAATAGTGTCCACATCTAAATTTTAGAAAAAAAAATATAAAAATCCTAAAAGAAATAGGAAAAATAGAAAAAATATCTAAAATTTAAAAAATATTAGGAAAGAAACAAAATTTTCAATACGATAATGGGGCAGAATAACACCAGCATTCTAGGTTTGATTTATCTTATCACGAGCTTTAAAACAATATATTACACCCCAAAAACGGACATTTGTATGCCAAGTTATACCCTCTAGAAAATATCCCACTTGTAATACACAACCATTCTACATCAGTTGCGCATCTAACTAGTAGCACATAACTTGCTAAGCATCAATAATGATACTATGATCAGATCCAGAAATTGCGAAAATGCAATTCATATGTGTATTTTTTTATTCAAAATAAATAAATATGTTAAAGAATGCAATCGATCGATTTTAAAGTCAAGTTCTGCAAGTGAGAGCCAAAGTTAGAATACAAATTAATCATAAGACCTCCTTCACTGAATTGTTGAAAAATCCTGAAATTTACGACAATGTAACAAAAGAACTAGACAAAGTAATTGGAAAAGAAAGGTCGATTGAAGAAAAAGACATTGTTAATCTCCCATTTATTGATGCCATAGTTAAACAAACGATGAGTTTGGACGCCGCTCCGATGCTTTTGCCCAGAATGGCTTGAGAAGATTGCAAAGTTGTGGCTATGACATACTAAAAGGCACTCGGGTCCTAGTTAACTCATGGACGATAGCGAGAGACCCTGCTTCTTAGGAAAACCCTAATAAATTTTACCCCGAGAGGTTCCTTGGAAAGTCAATTGATGTCTAAGCGAATGATTTCGAGTTGCTACCATTTGGAGCGGGGAGAAAATGTGTCCAGGTTAGAGTCATTGGATAAAGGTGATTCAATCAAGTCTAGCTAATCTTTTGCATGGATTTACATTGAAGTTGCCTAGGAATATAGGTAATGAGGAGCTTAATATGGAGGAAGTTTATAAGCTTACTAATCAGGAAAAATTTCCACTCGAAATTTTTATTAGCTCAACCAAGACATTCTGCACGTCTTTACAATTTGTGATTATGGATGCCAAAGTAATAAAATTATATGGCTTGGTCGTATTTGCTTATATATACCTTTTATATCTTTTAATTAAAGGACTTGTTTCCTGTTTAAAATAACTTATCTAATAGACATAAGTTCTTATTTAATTTTATAATTTTTTTTAAAATTTTTTTTTTCTGTTATTTAATTTTTTTTTAGTAGAACTTTTGAAATTAAATAAGCTATCTTATCTTTGCAAACAAAAATTTAAGTTTTGAGTTTTTGAAAATACAGATTGGATTTTTTTAAAAAAATATTAAAGTATCTAAAATTTTATTTACTTATTTGATAATCTTATTTCATTGTTTTCATAACATAATTTTTTAAAAAATTACCTATTAAAATAACTTTATAATTTTTAATAATAGTTTCCATTAACAACCAAATAACTAAAATCTTTTTAATGAAAGCTTTTGCCTATAAGGGCTAGAGAAGACTGCAAAGTTGTGGGCTAGATGTCCTAAAAGGCACTCGAGTCCTAGTTAACACATGGACAATGGTAAAAGACCATATTTCTTAGGAAAACCCTAAGGTGATGTTTGGTTGCGAGGAGAGAATGAATGAGAGGAAAGTAATTTAAATTCTATTTTTATTTCCATTGTTTGGTTAGACAAAATGTATAAGAATATAATTTCCATTAGAATTTAATATCCATTATAATGTGGAATTTGAATTCCACCCCAAGAAGTGAAGAATTCAAATTCCTTTTATGTTGGAAACCAAAACTTTTCAAATTACCCTTCAACTTTTTAACTTATTGAATGCCATTAATAATTATTATTTATAATTTTATTTTATCAATTTAATATTATAAATAATTTTATATTAATTAAATTTAATGAATGCTTTAAGAAACTTAACAAAATAAATGGACTTATTTATTTATTTATTTAATATGAAAATATAGAAATATAAATTACCAATACAAGAGAGATGTAATTACAAAAATAGAAATTTCAGATTTTCACTTAATTAATTTTTTTTTTCTGAAAAACAAAGATAAAAGCAATTTAGGAAAGAAAACTAGAATTTCATTATTTTAATGTTGAAAACTAGCAATTGAGGAAAGAAAACTAGAATTCCATTATTTTAATGTTGAAAACTAACTGAAGATTATCTTCTATATGATGTATATTTATTTATACTTTTATTTGTAAATTATAAACGCAGAAAAATTAACAAAGATCAAATCAGTTCATAATAAATTTTCTTTCAATTCTACTTGTTTTAATTTTCTATTTTTAGATTAAGTTAATTTATAATTTAATATTTTTCCAAAAAAATTTCAAATCCCTAGATAATATAATTGAATAATAATTTAGACTTTTTTCTTATTATGATTTTGTAGATTTATTTTGATTTTTTAACTTCACTTAATATCAAATATTAAAATCTTAACACAAAGGGTTAAACTATCCAAATAAAAAATAATCAATCATTTTTCATTTAGAATTTCTTACCAAACCAAATAATGAAATTTGAATTCATTCTCCTCTCTTCTCCACTCCTCTCCTCTCCTGTCCACTCCTCTCCTCTCTAATCATTTCTTCAAACCAAACACCACCTAAGATGATGTTTAGTTGGAATAAATGATAGGAGAGGAGAGGAATGGAAACGAAAGAATAAGAGAGAAAATGAATATAAAAAAGAGTCAATCTCACTTTTCATTATTTGGTTGGATATGGAATTCATTTTTTTTCTCCTTATTTATTTTCCTTCTCCTCTTTTCCTCTCCTCTCCTCTCCTTATATATATTCAAACCAAACATGTCATAGTAAGTTTTACCCCAAGTGGTTTCTTGGAAAATCAATTGATGTCAAAGGGAATGATTTTGAGTTGCTCTCATTTGGAGCAGGGAGAAAAATGTGTCCAGGTTAGAGTCACTGCCTAAAGGTGATTCAATCAGTAGCTAATCTTTTGCACGGATTTACATTGAAATTTCCTGGGAATGTGAGTAACAAGGAGTTTAATATGGAGGAAGCTTTTAAGCTTGATAATCAAGAAAAAATTCCACTCGAATTTCGTAGCTCAACCAAGGTTTTCACCACATCTTTACAATTTGTGATTATTGATGCCAAAGCAATAAAATTAAATGGCTTGATCTTATTTGCTTATACCTTTTAATTGAAGGACTTAGTACTTGTTTGGTATGGCTTGTTTAATGGGTATAAGTAATTATATAATTACATAAACTCTTTTCATTTTTTTTTTGTTGCTTAGCTGTTTTTTTAGCAGAGTTTTTAAACATTAAATAAGTTATTTTGCCTTTGCTAGTAAAAGTTGAAATTTTGGATATTTTGAAATGGAGATTAGAAATTTTTTTTAAATGTTAAGATATTTAAAATATTATTTATTTATTTATTTAACAATATTATTTCATTCCTTTAGTAGTATAATTTTAAAAAACTTACCTATTAAAATAAGCTTACAATTTTTAATAAACGCTCTCATTTACAACCAAATAATTAAAATCCTTCTGATGAAAACTTTACTTGCAAAGCTTTATTGACAAAAATTCTACTAAAATGAGCTCTATTTGAAGAGTTATACTAAGGCTCCATTTGGTACAACTTTTTAAATATAGCTTTTGTCATTAGAGCTTTTATAAATAAAGCTTTTAGCAAAAAAATTTTAGTTGTTTAGTTGTCAATAAGAGTTTTTATTAAAAATTTATGAAATTACTTTTATAGGTAAGGTTTTTAAAATTATGTTATGAAAAGAATAAAATAAGATTATCAAATATGTATGGGATATTTTAGATATTTTAACATTTAAAAAATATTTTTCAACCTTTACTCCCAAAATCTTAAAATTTAAGCTTTTGCTAATAGAAGCAAAATAGCCTATTTAAGCTTTAAAAACTTTACTAGAAAAACAACCTAACAACAATAAAAATTATAATAAAAACTTATGGGATTAAATAAGCACTTATAACTATAAAATAAGTTATACTAAACAGGCACTAAATGGAGTCTTACCCACCTACACTAACAGCTTACTTAGTTTTTAAGGGTATATGCTTTTTATCCAAAAAATAAAGATAAATGATCATTCAGTCTCTATATTTTAGTTTAAGTGTCTATTGCATTCCTATATTTTGGAAAATACCTTAAGAGACCCCTGTGTTAAATATAGTACATGCCATTGCTTTTTCTTTGCTTGTAAAGTAATATACTTACAATAATATTCTTGAGGATATCAATTAATTTATCTATAAAAAATTTAATTAACAAATTACCCTTAAAAGTAAGTAAAAATACATGTAATTTTTTATTATTTTACTTTTAGGATTAACTTAGTAAATTAATTTTTTTATAAATAATTATTAGCAAGATTATAAGTGCAAGGATATCAAATATTGCTTAAAGTTAGCTACTATTAATTTATTTCAAATAATTAGAACATTATTGTAAGGATATGAAAAATATTAGTTCATTCAAATTAATAATTATTAGTTAATTTGTTAACAAATAATTATATTTTTATTTGTTAATTAACTTTTTTCCATAGATTAAAAATTAATTTCTCCAAAATTATAGTAAAGGCATTATTATAAAAGAAAAGAAAAATATGAGAAAGAGTGTCACATATTCAGTAATAAGAGCGTTTTGAGACATTTTTCAAAATATAAAAACTAAGTGAATATTTAAACTAAAAAATAATGAGCATTCGAGCACTTGCCCTTGTTTTTACCCTAGTTTTTAGTGGAAGAATAAAAAATAGGTGAAAACAAAGATAAATAGTATTCTCCAAATCATGCAATCTAGTTACAAATCGTACTTAATTATCTTGTTATATTCTTCTGCTATGTCGTTAAAGATGTAAAATGATTTGCTCAAACCATACATACATACAGAATATGAACTGTAGCCCAATTTGCGCAGTTTTATTGTCAAAATGTGATCTTTATTTCCTTTTTCGTTTACATTTCAATTCATTTTTGTACAAAATTCATATTATTTATACTTCAATTAATTGATTTGAGGAAGAAAGTCTCAGTGGGTCTAGATACTAGACAGTATGTTTAAATGATCAAATCGTTTGTGACAATATCTACAAAAATAGTCAAATTTTACGTGACTAATAATTTGAATATATAGTCAATAATTTACATGCTACTCATATAATTAATATTTTACATGTGTTTGCACGAAATTCATAGTATTTTCGAAAATTAGTAGCATATATACCATGTATACTTCAGTTAATTGATTTGAGGAACAAAGTCTCAGTGGGTCTAGCAGATTTAATGTAGATAGTATGTTTTAAATGATCAAATCGTTTGTAACAATATCCATAAAAATAGTCAATGTTTACGTGAATAATAATATAACTATATATAGTCAATATTTACATGCTACTCAAATAATTAATTTAATGATCATTAATATTTACAGGGCAGTAATATAAAAGTAGTCAATATTAGGTATCAATAATATAATATTTACATCCGAATAAAATACAAATTGTCAACATTTATGCGCAAATATGAATATATTTAATCATCTATAAGGCATATATAACAGATGAATTCTGAGTACTTCACTTTTAATTCACTTTCTCAAGGACTAAAAGCTCTTTTATTCCCTATATTATGATATTAGTACCCATTTAATTTTTTTATTTTAAAAAATATCTCAAAACATTACTGTTGTTAAACTATTAACACCTTTACCATTATTTTTTTTTCTTTTGGCTTGCATTTATAATATTACCCTCTAATAATAATTTTTTTAGGCATTGATAAAAAAAATTAAATTACCAATTTAACCACAAAAAATAAAATAAAAATAAAAAGAATGTATATTAATGTTTGTGGAAGCTCATGTATGTCTACAAAATTAATATTGTAAAAAAATGAATTATCAATTTTTTTGGACATTAATAAAAAATTAATGTATTAACTTCCTAGCAGATATATATTCCTTTTGTTTCTATTTTTTTTTTTTGGGTTTAATTGGTAATTTAATTTTTTTATTTGTTAATGTTAAAAAAAGAAACATTATTGTAATAGGGTAATATTATAAAAGCAAGTTAAAAGGAATAAAAAATAATGGCAAGGGTGTCAATAACTTAACAGTAAGAATGTTTTGAAATATTTTTAAAAGTAAAGGAACTAAATGAGCACTAAACTCAAAATATAAGAATTAGACGAACTTTTACTCATTTTTCTAGTATACATTACAAGTTTGTTCGATCTTGAATCTCTGACAATAAATCATAATACATTAAGCATTAAATATAGTCCTTAAAAGACTTTTTAGTGTCATACTACTATCATTACGAAAATGATACTTATCCAACCAATGGAACCCACTTAAACTTCATCAAAGCAATTTTTAGTTTCCTCAAATTTGTTTACCTAATGGTCATTGATGGGATGCTTGTTACTCCAATAACAAATAAGGTCCTGTTAAGTTGCATAAGCCGTAATACATCTAATTCAAAATAATTTTTTTTATATGACTAAATTATTAACAAACAACCAAGAGAATATGGGAGATTAAAGATGCATTTGTATTGATTTCCAATTAATGTTTCTTATATTTGTTTTAGAGAATGAAAATTGTGTTTTTGACATGATACTTTAAAAAATTAAATATGCATTTGGTAACTTAATTCAATAGCAGTATATGAAAATAAAAACAGTGAAAATATGTATGGTTGTTTGTATAAAAAAAATTGGAAGAGTGAGAGAGAGAGTAAATAATTACTTATTATTAAATGATTTTTTTTAGAGTTGCATTAAATTTTTTGTGAGTTGTTGTCATAAAGTGTCATTTTTTTAAAATGGTCTTTTGTTATTGTAGAATTTACTTTAGTAGATAAATATAAAAGTGTTCTACATAATATCAATGTAACATAATAAATATAAAAATATATTATGTCATTAAAAAATTTATTTAGTTAGGAAATTATGATTATTGTTTATTACTTTTTAATTTGTTATAAATATTACCAAAAAAAAATTAATTTTTGTACTTTCTGAAATAATAATGTATTTTTTATTGGTGTATATAAGTTATATTTATAACATAATAATAGTTAAGATTATTTAAATCAATTTCTCATTATATTTCATTTGTTTATATTCTTATTATATATTATAATAATGGAAAGAAGACATCTTTATTGCAGGACATTTATTGTAGAGAAAACAATTTTTCCGATATGGTGTTTTCTAGTTTCCTTTGCAAACTTTGAAAGAGAATGTTATAGTGCATTTCATGCACTAATTTTGTATTGTTTACTCCCTTTAATATCAATGTTTTGCACTTAATGGTTGTGATTTACTTGTGTTTTATTTTTGTATGTGCAATTCTATTGATTAGTGCTAAATTGAGCTACAAGATGATGTTTGAGGATAAATTGACTTCTTGGAGAAATTCTCAATTTCAGAAGAAGTTTATCGATAAGGCGTGGGCGCGGGCGCGTGGCAGTCGATTTCAGAAGAAGTTTGTTGATAAGGCATGGGCGCGTGCTATCAATTGCGGACTTGACGCTTTTATTTCTTTTTAACGTGTTTTATATTTTTGTTACTCTTGTAATCTTGAATTTAAATTTTAAATAATGTTTAGATAATATTTTAGATATTAGTATCTTTGTTCTCTTGAAGAAAACTATAAAAAGAGGATATTAAGAAGGATTAAGGATTTGATTTGGATTATTGATTAGTTTTATTTTTTTAGGGTTTTCTCTTTTTTTCATGAGGAACTAAACTCATTTTTCTGGTTGAAGGATTAATGAAGCTTTGATTCATCATTACTGTGGGATCTTTCTTGTGCTTTTAATTGCTTTATTGCTTTTTGGGTATTTGTTTATTTTTTGAATTATTGTCATGATTATGTTTGTTAATTAGATAATTGGCCACTATTTAATTATTAATTTAATCTACTGTCAATTGAAAGATTTATCATATGAAAATTTTGATGCTTGTGGCAAATAACATAGCAATGCGTTGTGTTATGAGAATAAACAATTTAATTTAAATGAACTATCGTATACGTTTGTTAATTGGGATTTGAGTCTCTCTAATTTTCAGGCTGTCAGTTGATTAAATCCTATGATTGTATCTAGGGTTGTCTATTGATTTGGGAAATAACCAATGGTCATACCTTGGTTATCGATTAATTAAGGAGAGATTGACTATTAAAGTGTCTCAATAGCTATAATCGGTCTATTCATAAGCAGTAATGATTTATAGTTGTATCGATGATCAGTAATCGAATCACAGCTGAGTTAATTCTTTCAACCAGAGTTTTCCCATTTTGAATTACACTTTTAATTTGCATTCTAAATATTTTTAATTTGATTTTCATTATTGTCAACAATCCCCCAATTTATATTTTTATTTTAAAAAGGATTTAGTAATTAACAGTCTCTGTGGACACGACCCTATTCAATCACTATACACAATCTTATTTAGAGTAGATTTTTATATTTGCTTACTTCGACACCCATCAGAGAAAATAATTCATTTCTTGCTATTGTAGCATTTTCCTAAAAAATGAGCCCACCAAGCAAGTTTTATTTATTTTGCTTTTCACAAAGTGAGAAACAACAAACTAAAAACATTACCAAACATACTCTAATTTTGGGTCAAATGTGGCTGCGTATAAGTACAGTAAAAACTTATTTTGTTCCTATATATTAGGAGTTTGATGTCTGTTTAATTTTTATATTTTTAAAATACCTCAAAACATTATTGTTGTTGAATAATTGACATCCTTGTCGTTATTTTTTGTTCCTTTTGGCCTGCTTTTATAATATTATCCTCTTATAATCATTTTTGTTTTTTTTGACATTAATGAAAAGAAAAAATTCAATTACTAATTTAACCCCAAAGAATAAAATAGAAATAAAAAGAATATATACTAATTTTTGTGGAACAATTCGCTAAAGAGTTGATATATTAATTTTTTTTGTTAATGTCTAAAAACATTTCTAATTTAATTTTTTCACAATATTATTTTTTTTTACATATGTGAACACTCTGCTGACAAGTTAATATATAATTTTTTTTATTAATGTCCAAAAAAATTGGCAATTAAATTTTTTTACAATATTAACTTTTTTGACATACGTGAGCGTCCACAAAAATTAATATAATTTTTTTCTATTTTATTTTTTGGGGTTAAAATGATAATCTAATTTTTTTGCTTTTTATTAATGTCTAAAATAAAGAAACATTATTGTAAAAGATAATATTATAAAAGTATGTCAAAAGGAACAAAAAATAATGACAAGAGTGTCGATAATTTAATGGCAGAAATATTTTGAGGTATTTTTAAAAAGTATAAAACTTAATAAGTACTAACATGAAAATATAAGAAATAAATGAGTTTTTACTCTTTATAAGTACCTTCCAAAAGAGTGCTTTAATTTCAACATCAACATACAATATTAGATAGTTTTCAACAACAATGGAGCTTATTCATCGTTCTTGGGTTGCAATCAAACTCTTCCCGCTCCATTTCTGCTGTTGGAAACTCAATTTAACATCAGCCCAAAATCCTAACCTATCATTGGAAACCTCAACCTCATCATAGGTCTAGTTCCCCATTGGTCCATGCATGCCCCATGCAAAAAATATGGGTCCATTATGCAGCTCAAATTTGGGTCATTCCCTGTTGTTGTGGGCTCTTTCGTTAAGATGGCTATGGCTTTTCTCAAAAGCCATGATGCTCATGTTTACTTATCGACCCAAAATGGCAGCTAGTAAGTACGCAGGCTACAATTACTCAAATATTACATGGTCACCTTTTGGTCCATACTTTAGTCACATATGAAAATATGCTCATGGAATTGTTTAATGCCAAATGCCTGAAATTATATGAGTGCATAAGAGTATAAGAATTAAATTTGCTTCTTAAACACTTGTATAAATCATCTGGGAAGTTTTTTACATTGAAAAATCATCTTGCAGAAGTGAGTCTTAACATTATAAGTCTTGTAATCCTAGGGAAAAAATATTCAAATAAGTATAAAAATGGATTTAAGATCACACGACATGAGTTAAAGGAAATGATTGATGAAATGATTATGCTTAATAGGGTATTTGATATCGGGGATTCGGTTATTTGGTGTTGAAAAGGTAAAGCTCAAATATGAATATGGGAGTTTGTTTGGCATGTCAGATGTAGGCGTGTGAGAGTGATGACATGTCAATCATAGCAATTCAAAGAGCTGTGTGATAGGATTAGAGGGTTAATTTCATCCTTCCCCTTATTAGATTGACATACTTCACCGCCAAAATATATGAAAACTTTAATTTAACCCCCAGAAACCGTTAACTCCCTGTTAGTTTTAACATCCAAAAGGATAAAATTATATTTATATACATACAGTAACCAACATTAAATATAGAGCCTTGTGCATGGCAAATCAATATAAGCAACATTGTACACATCATATATAAGCCCCTAATTTTTTATTTAGTTATTTTTAAAATAAATATTTTAAAAATAAAAATATTTTAATTATTTTGAACTATATAGCCATATGTTTGTATTTCGCGCGTTACTACATCTTTTTCACACGATGAATAGAGAAGATTAGAAAGAAATAGAGCATAATAAGTCGACAAGAAACAAGAGATTTCATTGCTAAAAAATGTGACAAGATCAAACATTGAAGGCTGCTACAAAGACAAAACACCTTTATGATGATTGAGGTTAGAAATTTCTATTAATCTCTTTTTTTTTTAAGGTTGAAGGGTGTAGTTAACATTCAAGAAATGGATCACAATATTGAGTACCAATAATCAATATGTTAATTGGATTGATTATTGTTGGATTGATAGTTGTAGAGAAAATTGATAAACAAACCCTAGGTTAAAAAAATTTGTGTTTTTTGATTTTATCAGTCATTTTGTTGAAATTAATAATTTCATTTGTGAAGGTTTGTTAGTAAAGAGAGGCTAATCATATTGGTGTTATTGTTACTGTTAATGATCTTGGTGTTTATAAGGCACTTTATTTGTAATTAGTATGATTATTTTTATTTTTTTTGAAGTATTTTGTTATGGGCTAAACTTCATACATTTTTTTTTGTATTTGTATTTGAAATTGAAGTTGTTTTCAATAAGCAATTGTATTTGCCAACTTCTTGCTAAAAATTCAGAGTATAGAGAAGTGCACTTTACGTTACTTATTAGGGTTTGTAAATTTAATATGAATATCATATTTAGATTTTGTTAACAGGGATTCTAGTGTTTTATAATGCCGATTTTTATGCTATTATTTATTTATGTTAGTATGATTTCTTTTGGTAATGTTATTGATTATATGTATGATTTTTATTTGTAGCCAAACTTTAGAGTGAAGGCCATTGTTAATTTTATTGGTGAAACACTTGAGGTTAGTTTCATTGACCTAGACAATCTAAGTAGAGTGGTCCTAATTAATGTTGCAGTAAAAATGTTGTTTGGTAGAAATAATTATAAAGCTAAGAGATTTATAATTGAAATAACATTGCCTTAGAATAGAGTGAAGGGACAATTGATAATGATCATGAACTTTATGAAATTTGTCATTTGTACAATAAAACAAAGTATACTAAGATTATATTTGATATGGAAATAATACTACTTAATATGCATAATGTCATTATAAGAAGGTTGTTTCAAGATGACATTGAAGATGTCGCTGCTAAACTTAATACTGAGGAGCCTAAAATTTTATGTGTGTTTCAAAAATAGCATAAGAGACAACAAAATGAATTAATGACAACGAAGGGCATAGCTTCCCCAGAACAGCATAAACAAGCAAGAAGTTGATAAAGTGGTCCCATAAACAAGTTATGGGAAGAAAAACAACAACAAGGGTGCATCATTCCGCCAATACAAAGCCTTTCATTCATCAACCTAAAGCTAAGCATGAACCTAAATTTCAGCCTCAATCCAAGCATAAACCTCTATTAGAGCTTCAGCCTTAATCCCAACCTCAGCCTCTACCTGAACTTTAGCCTTAATCTCAACATTTACCTCAGCCTCTTACTTAACCTGAACATAAACATCACCTACATCACCAAGACCCACCAATATTTGATAATGCATCTACTCTTGAACCACAAGGCACTCATAAAATACTATAAAAACTTAGGCCAGCAGTCTTTACTATCAAGAATCTAACTATCCAGTTTATTACTCCTACAAAAGAACTTGTTACAGAAATACCGACAACCGAACTACAATTTGACTATACCTTATACTTAATGCCTACAGTTAACCCTTCATTACAGTAAGAAACACCATGTAATGAAGCTATTGCACCCTTCAAACAAAACTGATGGATGTGAAGTTAATTCCTTCTACCTATAATGTAGTGACCATGTATATGACTTTGAGGTTGAGGATGTTGATGACTTGTTTGAGTTTTTTTGGTGAATGATGAGGATGATATTGATCTTGATAAGAAGGTTGTTGATCTACCATTATATCAGTTTTTTAAGTATTATCCTTAACAACCATTTTTAAATGATGCTATCCCTAAAGAACCTCAGGCAGAAACAGTCACACTAAGTACACAAGACTTGGCATTATAAGTTAATTAAGTACAGTCTTCTCAAAGAAAAGAAAAATATTGAGTGCTACAAAATGTATATTTATAAAGAGTAAAATCATTTTGTATTCCAACTCTACTAACATCTCTATTTTTATATGCTCAATTCCCTTATACTTTAATTGCATGTGTTTTATTATAATTTAAGTATTTTATGTATTTTAGGGGCATTTTGGTTATTTTACAACTAACGAGAGATCAAAAGGCAAAACGAATCGTATTTTTGAGCTCAAAATAGCTAAAAATCTTAGTGGAAGCATAAGGGTATACGATACTGCTCACATATATAGTGTTATTTACAAATACCAATTATGTGGCATTAACTGATTATGAGATGTTGATCGATGATGTGATATTAACCGATGATATGGCAAGATCTTATTAGATCGAAATATTGATGTGTCGTTGATCGAAGATGTGGCAGCATATTATTGGACCAAAATGCTATTGTGGCACTGACTGATAATGTATTCTAGCCAATCAAAGCTTGCCACATGGCATAATCCTGAGAGTTTGAGTTATTTTCATCTGATGACTATAATTTACTGGTTATATCTATAAATAAAGGACTCACCCCCAATTTAGTAGCTTTGAATCTATTTTTGAGCTTCATTTTCTATAATTCTCTTTCTATCTTGTATTTTTCTAAGTATTTTAATAAAATTCTCATTTTATCCTTAGTTAAAAAATGAGTAACTAATTTAATTCTAAGTTTAGATTGAAGGTGAAGCCTCAACATAATCTACATGCTTAATTTAGTAAGTTTATTTACTTTATCTATTTGATTTAATTAGTTGTTTTGACTCATTATCGACAAATAGTATATTAACTAAATTTTGCACAGCATACTAGCTCTCTAATGAAATATCGTTATTGTTTGGCAAGATAAGTACTTGGCACCATATTTACTAGAGAGAAAACTCCCCTTAATATTTTATGGGTCATCTTAACTCAGTGTTGATAGATAGTGCATCCATCCTATTTAGTGGATAGTCTTGCCACGTTGTTGATAAAAGGATTATTATAGTTTGACACAACGTGTTCTGGACATCATATTTAGCATAAGATCATTTGATACCATATTTATTAGAGTGCGAATTATAAAGAGTGGAAATACCCTTTCATAAAATAATTAGAACTAAAAAGGAATATTAAGTCTTGATGAAGTATTGAGTGTGAGTCTAGAGACTCAAACACCTCATTTTCATATTTTCATCTTTAATTTATTCTGCCCATTTTATTTTAAATCTTAAGATAAAAAAAATCACTTCCAACCAATACACATATGAACTTGGAAAATTAATTATACATATAATTAAATCTACCTCCTCGTGGCATCGATATTCATCACCACAAATCTATATTGCAATAAATTCATATGCTTGCCAATACAACAAAATTTGTATACTTCAAAGCAGCCATCACCTTCAAATAATGCAGTGAAAGCTTCATAAAAAGAAGCCACCGAAAGAAAGTCTAAATATGTCAAAATAAATGCTTCTCATAGGCAAATGAGTAAACGACAACCTACAGCTGATCCAAAGATGGTTTAGAATAAGAAAACAAAGAAGAGAAATGTTATAGATTCAGAGCATGTGATGAGTAGGCCCAAAACAACCAAAAAGAGGAAGTTAAGCATGAATACGAATAATGGTGATGGTCTTTAATCATGAATTATTTGTCATGATAAGGAGTTATTAGATGCAGAAGATGTTTTTTGAATCAGAAGATTATATTGATGATGGAAAATCTAGAAAACTAAAAACTCAATATCATGGGAATGATCATGATGCACATGATGACTTATCGAGTGAATATGAAAATGACAGTAAAGATTATGGGCCAATGTCACATTTTAAAAATGGGCAACCTTTTAGCAAAATGTCTCATATGTTGGGTGGTGAAATGTTTGTAAATAGAGAAAAATCTATTGAACTCAAAGTTGGACAAGTGTTCAAAAATTTTCAATCTTTTGCATAAGCTTTCAAGGATTATTATATACAACAAGGTTTTAGAGGCAAGAGAACTACGTTCGAGATAAGAAGAGTTGCATGTAAATGTTCTGTAGACAAGTGCCTCCTCAAAGCATATACAACACTTTAAAGATTTGGACAATGTTTTCAGATCAAGACCTTGCATAGCATACACACATGTGAGGGTCTTGTGAAAAATCTATATGTGGTTGTTGGCTGGATTACAAAAAAGTATAAGAATAAAGTGACAGATGATTAAAATATTGTTATGGCAATGTTGTTGATGATCTTAGGACAATGTATGGAGAATAGGTAGATCCCCAAAAACATTACATGGCAAAGAAAAAGATATTGGAGTCAGCTGCTGGTGGAGATCATGTTAAAGCTTTAGCATTGCTTAAAGTAACAAGAGAAGAGACACTTGCCTTATAGACTTCAAATGTTCATAGTGGGCTTTTCAGGTCTTATAGATGGCTCTAAGGAGGCGTTTAGGCCATTTTTTGTTCTAGATGGTTGTCATTTAAAAGGCCACTTTGAAGGTGTTTTATTGTCAGTTGTCACACTTGATGCAAATTAGGGTATTTTTCCGATTGTAATATATGTTTACAAGTTTGGAAACATTTAGAGTTAGACCTAATTTTTAAGGCATTTGTAAGTGTATGTGGCAAACATAAGTCAACTTACCTTTATGACTGATAGTTAAACATTAAACTAAGAATTTGGTACATCATATAACAGATTTTATGGAAGACATGTCTTCATCAATCTGAAAGCAAGGTTCCCTAAAGCTGAACTAAAGAATCAATATTGGGGGGCTTTTAGAGCATCAAATAAAAGTGCATTCATTGAAGCAATAAAGACATAGGATATTGATATTGATGCATTTGAATGGCTGAAAAAACTGAACCCTAAGTATTAGTGAGTCCATGTTTTTGATAGGTCAATCAAATGTGATTACATAACAAACAATATGACTAAGAGTTGGAATACATAGATTGGTGAAATGAGCAAGGTACTTACAATCACTTTGGTAGAGTACATTAGAAAAGTTGATAAGAGCAATAAATGATTTTAAAAAAACGTTCACAATGGAAAACTAATGTTCTTGTCTTCATCAACAACAAAATGAACCAGACACTAAATAAGAAGAGGAAGCTTAGGGTCATACCAATAAATAAGGTGCTTTTTTAAGTTGAATCTATTACAAAGTCATAAGTTTTCAACTTACAAGTGCACACTTGTGATTGTGGGATATAGAAAATTAGTGGCTTACCTTATAGCTATGCATTGCCCTGCATAACTGATATGAGAAGTATTTATCAGAAGTTCATTGCTCCTTGTTACTCAAAGTAGGCATGTTTAAGATGTTACTCAAGCATGATTCATCTTTTGCCTGACAAATCTAAATGGCCATGTTTAAAAGTACATGAAATCTTGCCTTCAAAGGTTCAAAGACTATTTAATCGGCCCAAAACATGTAAAAGAAAGGAGGTTGATGAACCACTAACTCATATGAGACGTTTCATTACATGTTGTAAGTTTTGTAGAGTTATTGGCCATAATAAAAGATAATGCCCTACTAATCCAACCAATGCACACAAGAAGACAAAGAACATGTTAGTAAGGTAGTGGTTAAAACATTCTATAATTTTGTATAACTGTCTAATATATCTTTTCATTTGTGCACAAATAATAATGCAAATGTTGTTCAAATTTTGTTTTATGTTTAAAGAAACATAAGAAGAAATTTGTAACAACTTTAAGCTTAGGTGCATTAGTTACAGGAGACCATATTGCTAAGAACTCACAAAATGTTGTTGCTACTGCCAGTGGCTCTATACATGCTGGATTAGTTCATAATGGTACTTGTAAAAGTGTATCTCAGTTTGGTAGATCTACATCAGGTTCGTAATATTGTTCTTTTTAGCATGTAGCCGATATTTATGATTATTTGTTCACTGTTGTCAACATTCCCTGACTTCAAGTTTTGAAGTTGACTTTTGGTTGAAGGTTAGATTGATGTTTGTCAGTCTAGTTGGGGGTATTATAAACTATGTCAATCTAGTGGGATGATGAATTGAAGTTTCTACTAACTGTTTAAATATCTATTTTTTTTATAAAGGCTCAGCAGTTCAGACCTCACCTTTGACATCAACACAAATGTCATGTCAAGTAACAATGGGTTCAGCAACTAGTAGAACCACAAGGAATACAACAACAATACAAGCAGGCGAAACAAATAATGTTGAGCCAGTACCTAAGACATATGTAAGAGAGACTCTCATTAGAGATGATTCAGCATTTGTAAGGGTTACTCCTCAATATGCACCTATAAGATTGAAAGAGTTGAAGGGTAAGGGCAAGCCGGTGCTTTAAAGTGCTTTAAAGTGGCTGATAAGCATCTCAGCTCACTAAATTACCTATGTATTTTTCTCTCAAAGGTTGTTAATTATACTGTAAATTATTTACTTGCTCATTTGTTGCTGTATTTTTAGGCTTTGCACTTGTGTTGCAGAGGATATCATATTTAGACGAAATAAAGTGGAGGCATCATCAAACTTATGCTTTATTGTTCACTATTGTATAACAATGTTGCTTATTTTGCGCTTTAGTTAAGTGTAAAGATAATATTTATATTGAAGCTTAGTGAAGTTCATGTAATTATTTTTTACTAATGTTTTAGGACTAAAATAAGGTGATTTATTTTAAAATAATTAAAATTTCATTACTATTTAATATAAATACAAATTTTAAAAGTTTTACGTGACAAGTATAAATTTCATTATGAAATATAAGAGATATGTAAGGATTCCTTAGTATATGTTTCAGGACATTGTTATTATGTAAATGAACTTAAAATGTTTATTATTTTTTTTTATAGAAACATAGCTAACCCCATCACAATCCTATGGTTTGATATGCCTATATGCACTTTTTCTTGATTAGTACTTGGCGCTTGCTTGATCTACTTATCATTACTTGCAATGTAAAAGACTACATGAGCTATTGCCTAGTAAGATAACACTTTGATGCATGTATTTATTATTATGCACATAGATGGCTTTATGAGCATTAAGTTTTTAAAAGAAAACTTAAAAATATAAAACAACTTCATCAGGGTCTTAGGTATATTGCACTACAAGGTTGGCGCTTTTTATTCTTTAAAACAACATGCCCTTGAGCCTAAATTAATAGTTGATCTTTTAGGCGTTATGTCTTGCTATTCCAAAAGATTATTCTTTACTTGGCTGTGAGGGTTTGCCCTCTTTAGAAACTTTGCCATCTTGGTAGTGCAACAACCCATTTTTCAAGACTTATTTTTTTAAAAAAAAAATCCTTTTTGTAAAGTAATCTTAACATGTTAATATGAAATGCATGTGTTCAATACAACCTATGTTATAATGCATAAAGTTCCTTGACATACAACAAAGAAAACCAAATACAGCTTTTTAAAGACAACGATCTTTAATATAGGTGACAACATCAACCATATAAACATTAAATAAAACGTGATTATAATATAGACTACAAAGCTAACCATATCATAATTAAATAAAAATACCACAGTTTAGGTGGCAAAGTCGACTATATAAATATTAATTAAGAAAATATCATAATATAGGCGACATACCTAACCATATAAGGATTAAATAATGAACAATCATATCATAGTAGACATCATAAGTTAAAGAAAAGGTTAAAGAAAATTTAAATATAGAAAGAAACTTTGTCCCTATATTATAATTGAAGTGTTAAGCACATCTTAACCTTGACTTCTAGACCTTTTTACTTGAGGATTTCTCTACTACTCTTTGATGTTATTACTTAGAATAGAAGATGATAGAATTTTTAAGGTGATGTGGAAAATGAAATAGCTAATGGTATCTATAGGATTTCTTAAAGCTAATGAATGACTAGGATTTTGCCAGCATAACTCTTAGTTGAGATTTATCCTCCCATAAATATCTTTATAAATTCTAGAATTTCTAATTATTTCTACAAATATCTCTTATTGCATCATTATTTATGTCATTGCCTACATTATCATTACTCTAGAATTTAGTATCATAAATATTTTATATTATTATTATTATTATTATACTTAAGGGGGTTTGCTAGCTTAAAAAAATTAATTTTACTATATCCAAATGAGAAAGTTATGTTTTACAATTGTAAAGAATATTTAGTATGGATATTAGAGTTCTTATAATTCCAGCAAAAAGCTAATATAGTTAACTGCTGTTGAATATTAATTGCACCACTCTAATTAAATATATGTATTACAAACATTGTGATAAAGCTTATAAAATGCAATAGATGAGCTCTTTTTTGGAATGACACGTCTTCTTCAAAGCTAATTTTCTACCTTTATTAGTTTCTAGCACAGTTAAACCTTAATAATTTCTAAGAAAATTGCCACAAATATAGAAGACACAATATTAGCATTATGAGGATAATTTGCAATTGCCTTATCATTGAATCTAACTTTGCAACAAGTTGGTTAACATATTCCAAAACCTTATACTTTTCAGCTACCACCTCATAATTATCGTCAAAATCATCATCTAAAAATCTCACTCCTTTAGCAATCATTTTGTACTCTTACTTAGAGGGTTCCTACCACCTAAAGAAATTACAAGTTTTCTTTTCGCATTCTTGTAGTACAGCCTTTGAGGATTTGGAATAGACTTTGAGATTTTCATTAATACTCGGTCACCATAGTCAGTGCAAAATTTGTTTCTGAACTTGATAACTTTGCATTGATCTGTAGTTTCCCATCATCTTCTGCATAACCACTCCAACTACCTTTGGATGATAACATTATTCTTATTTTTTTCTTCGCTTTGTTGATATTCTAATGGCATTAATGATTTTCTAGCCACTGAAGTGTGTTGGGACATGGATTTAAGGCACAAACCTACCAAACACAATTTTGAATTTTTCTTTTTTTGCAACCGTTAGCTATTTTAGCTTACTAAGCTAATGGCATGCAATGTAATGTGTCTGACTTCAAAACCTAAATTATGTTAACGCTAATGGCAACCCTTGTAATTTTTTTAACTTTGAAGCCCAATTGACAAATGACATTAATGGAAATCTTCATAATTTATTTTAACTTAAAAGCCCAAATTAGGAATAATAACTACATTTTTTGTAAGTGTCCCATGTCCTCTTGTAAACATGTCAAATCAACTATTATTTTTGAATTCATACACTATCGTTAAGAGCTTATTTCACTACAAGTTGAGGTATTTTCATATTTTAATTAGTCAACATTAATTAGCTGTTAAAAATAATAATTTTTGGGGGTAGATTGAAGTTTTTATATTTTTGGGGCCAATTGAAGTATGTTAATCTAATAACGGGATATAATGAAATTTACCCTTAATTAAATTATCAACATAAAACGGATACCAGAAATTCATGATGTAGACAAAATATTACTCAAACCTAACAACTTTTGCCAAATCCTTAGTTTGAAATTAATTTATTTGGTTGCATCTAAATATAATAAGTTATTTGGTGGGTGACCCAATCACCAACTTCTCTGAGAAAATTATCGATTGCATGATTTGTCTTCTGTCCTATTTGGTAATGAATTACTATGGTTTAAAAACCACAGTTGTTTTGAAGGAAAAAAATTTAATTATGAAATAAAAATTATTGTTATATTATAAATATGACTTTTAAATAAAAATTCTGACAAAAGTAATAAAAATATTATAATTTTTCATCATATAAATATTATATCAAATTAACCTAATTTTCAAACCACCATAGTACGTGTTTACCAATAGTGCTGTAAATTTATTTACCAAATAGGGCTACTAGCAAGTGAGAATGATGGGAAAATTTATATATGAAATCAGATTTGTTTTTTTCCCCTAGCAAGTGAATCCCTCAAGTAAATTGTGGTAATCTTAATTTTTGCACTATATATATATATATGAAATCAGAATTTATTCTGGACATTAGCATGAGGTAATTGATAATAATTCAAGTAAACAATATAATATTATAGAAAATATGGGAGCTGTGGATGTATAAATTAAAGAGAAAAAAAAAATTTGAATTGATTTTGCCCATATATCTATAGTGATTTGTGAGCAATGAACTGATATAACATAATATCAGGACACCAAGCAGGTTTTTACTATTCCTAGCTGATTTTCCCCAGCTTAACAAAACAGCTTTAGTCTTCCAATTAAACTCAGGTGATTAGCCAATATTAGCTAGTGGGTTGATGAAACAAGTAAGAGATCGGCATCATGCATGCTAGCCGTTTGCATGCACGTGGTAGAAATCATGGATAACAAACGTGTTTTCACTAAATTCCCCTCTAGTAAACTGCGGTGATCTTACATCCAACACCATAACAAAACTAGTAATATATGAAAGAAAAACAAATTATCATAAAAGGGGGTGGATGACAGTGAAATTATCTGTTATCTATGTACCTGTCACTCTTTTATAATAGAAAAAAGTATGTCAATAACTTATGATAGTATTTAGATGTCATATGTCTATCATGGCAAAAATGAATATTTTAATTAACTTTTTTAGTAGAAAAATTGACTTTTTTTTAATTTAAAATTTTGCTGAGAAAATTTATTTTCACGCATGAATTATTATCTAGTTAATTTTAATGGGTAAAGTATTTTGTTTGTGATGGAATTTATGATTGATATTTTCTATCACAAGATTTAAATTTATATTGAAATTATGAATTACTTCATTTAAATTTATGCATTCTTGTATTTGAAATTCAACTGCAAATTCAATATGAACCAAAAATTAAATTATACATTCTATTAAGTCCAAAAACACTTTATATTAATCACATTATCCAACAATAATATCCAACAGTAATTCTAGTAAAAACATCACTGAACAGTTTATATCCAACCAAAGTAATTCAGAAGACAAGTTCCAGCAACCAAGAGCAAATGTTTCACATTTTACAAGTTAAAAAGCCATCAAATCTTGTAGTGCAGAACTCCTATATTCTCAGTAAAATTCTAGAAGATAAACTCCCATTGTTAACAAATACCCAGCAAAACTCCCAAGTCCAACAGTTTCTTTCAACCTGCATGTGCAAAATTAATTGAATATACCCAGCATTATCATTATAAAGCATTAACTACTACAGTAAAACTCTCAAGTTTTGGATGCAACAAAATATTACAAATTCAAACTTAATCTGCATGTGCAGCACAAATGAATATAGCTAGCACTATCATTATAAAGAGTTATCTATTAAAGTAAAACTCCAACTTTTAGATGCAACTTAAATTAATTCCTTACTACAATAAAATATGGAACTAAAAGGGTACCTATAAAAGGTGGTTAATAAAATATGAAACCAAAAGGGTACCTATAAAAAGTGGTTAACTTTCTTACTAGTATGAAAATAAAGGGGAAGCTTTGCTTTGATTAAAAAGTAAAGAAAAAAGGAAGCATGAATTCTTATGCTGAGAAAATGGTTACCATGTTGGGTCGATGACACATGAAAATTCGGGTTGCAATTCCTATGCTGCAATGTTTCTCCATCTCATCAATTGATGTTGCTAAGATAAAATATCATATTTAGTTACAAAGTAGTGTTATTTCAAATTTGAAATCCAAAAGGAGGCAATATTATAGTTTTTTCTTCTCCATATTTTCTCTCGCGGAGATTCTTAGAGAACTTGAGATGAGAAAACTCCAAGCTATTCAAAGAACATATAACAAATTAGTAATTAGAACCCCCATCAATAAAGATGCTTCATAAAATTTGAGACATTTATGCTTGTTGATCAACGACATTCATAGCAAAAAACAATAACTTATTAAAAACCCAATCCCATAAATTCCCAACAAATAGTTTCCCCCAATAAACTCAAAACTGTATAACACTTATTTTGAATTCAAAATGACAACATGTTAAAACCAATTTTTATCAAATAACTAGTGCCTTTTTACAATAATAACAGTAAACTAATGAGATAATTAAAAAAATTAAACTAGGTAAGTGACCCCCAAGCAACTTATCAGGTACTTATCCTCAAACATTATTATGTAGACCAATATCTATTACAAATACCTCAGTAATGACTTGATAAAATGTGTCAACAAATGATATGGATTTGATAAAATATAATCATCTTCCTAGCTCAGCTCTCCGTGTTTTCCACTGCTATTGTACATGTAAAATTAATATTTGAGTTAAAATGCAACAACATGACCAGCTCCACAAGATTAAGTAATCGCATAATTGAAATAACCAATGGATCTACAGCTAATAGAACCACATAAATGACAACTATTCTCTAAAAAAACAATGCAGGGCAACAAGCAGGTCAACTTCTGTGTCTGCATGCATGTGAAATGTAATGACTAGGGAGAATGGGTAAGAGGAAGAGCAAGAGCAAGCTTTTAGAGAGATTTAATGAAGTCAACTCTTTCACGTAATGAGAAATGGGTGAATCACATAATTTAATATCTTTTATGGATTTGAAAAGACCAAGCAAGCAAGCTTTACATGATAGTGGAAAGTTGCTTTTCCAAGATTGCAGCACTGCACTTGCAAAACTGCAGTAGGATTCATGAGGACATATGAAATGGTAATCCCAACAAATAAAGAATGATTTAACATAATATATTACAGCAACTTTACAATTAGGGTGTTCGTAGATCGAATTTTATAGATTGGATATTGATTCATATCTGATCTACGGTTTTACAGATTATAAATTTTCAATTCAATTTAATCCATGGATTGTAAAATTCAATCTAAATCCAATTCATATATCTGCAGATCGGATACGGATTTAACCAAATCTATATCCAATCCACCATTTTGCGGATTGCTTTGTGAATTAAAAATTTTTAATTTTGTCTAATCTACGACGTAATTAAATTAAAAAATCTAATATAAAAATAATTTTACTACATATTAAATTCAAAATTGAATAAGATTCAAGCATATTAATTGTTTAAACGAAGCTAAAATAATACATTCAAAGTTTTAAAATATAACACACTGAAAAGAAAAAACCCTCAAACAATACAAGAAAATTAACTAAAATTATGAATTTGCCCCCAATGGTGTAGCAGAGTTGGTTGGTAGGGTAATCTGTCGCCCCTCACTTGTGTGGACTCGGGTTCGAGCCTTGGGGGTGGGAAGGGGGGTAAAAATTGATTTGGACTTGCCCAGCCCCCATTTCCTTTTAAAAAAAAAACTAAAATTATTAATTTAAATATATGCAAAAGTTGAAACTTGAGAGATTGGATGTAACAAGAAGAAATTAAGAAACTTGAAGAGCTTGAAAAGGTTGAAAACAAAGTCAAAAATTAAGTTTAATTACCTCAAGTGGTGAAGTGAAACAATGATGGTTTGTGCATGCAGTAGGGTAGAGGTTCGGTGTTATGTGCTAAAATTTTTTGTTTAGCTTATGGTTTTCTATTTTCCTGTAGAATTTTTAATGTGGAGGAAGTTATATTTACTTATTTAATTATTCAAACATGTAATTTTCTTATTTTATATTATTGTCGAATAAGACATAATATGGTATTAATTTAACTATAATTTAACCTTTTTTTATTAGTATGTAGCAAAGTTACGTTGATAAGTTTTATTTTTTAATTAAATAACTTTTTTTTACGGATTCACAGATTTTTATAAATTTATAAAAGTAAATCCATACCCAATCTACCGACTACGGATTTTTGAATTTTCAATCCAATCTGATCTACCATCAATTCAATCCACCAATCCACAAATTAAATTTTTACGAATCAAACAAATTAAACGAATCGGATTGGATTCTAAACACCCCTATGTGAGACTGCGAGTAAGAGTGACAACGAGTAGACAGTGTGAGTCTGAGTTTAGCACTCAGCAAAATTTTTATTTTTGTTTACATTTACTTTAATCACAGTGTTTTGTTTTATATATATATTTTAAATCATTTCATAATGAAAATGCTATGTTTTAGATTTTTTTAAAAATAAAATATTATTTTTAAATTTAGTCAAACACGGTCAATATCACATTTTTATCATAATATTTGTGACTAAGTTAATTTCTATCACATGCATATCACAAACTATTTATACATAAATATTCTATCACAAACTCATCATCAATAGTTTGATAGACCAAATTTCTATCACGACTCCGTCGTACTTATATGATAAAATGATTTCTATCACAAATTGGCTGTTATCTATCGCCAATTTTCTTATAGTGTTAATTCATGTATTTTTAATTTTATCTTGTGATCTTATTGCAGCCAACTGCCAACGTACTCTTGGTCCAGGGCTTTCTATAAACACCAACATGTTATCAGATTTTCAGCACTTCAACACCAACATACTAGCTAGGTTACAAGAATAATGGAGATTATTCATCATTCTTGGGCTTCCAACCTGGCCGCATGTTTAGCAAACCTAGCCCTCATCCTCATCACTCACCAACGCCACTGCCGCCGTTGCCAAAAAAGTCAACTTACCACCAAGCCCAAAATCATGGCCGACCATCGGAAAACTCAACCTAATCGTCGATCCACTTCCGCACTGATCCTTCCTCCTGTAGAAAAAATATGGGCCCATTATATGTAGCTCAAATTTGCTAATAAATAATTTAGGTTAATTTGTTAACTTTTTTTCACAATTACCCTTAATTAACTTTTTTTCATAAATTAAATATTTAATTTCTCCAAAATTATATTATGGGTATTATTATAAAAGAAAAGAAAAAATAAGGATAAGAGTGTCACATATTCCATAACAAGGGAGTCTTGAGATATTTTTTAAAATATCATAACTAAATGCATACTTAACCTAAAATATAGCGACTATTCAGGAAGTTCTTAGTGAAAGAATAGAAAAATAAGTAAAAACCAAAATAAAGAGTACTCTCCAAATCATGCAATCTTGTTACAAAATGAAAATGGTATATAATTATCTTGTTATATTCGTCTGCTATGATCTGTAGTACAATTTGTACAATTTTATTTCAAAATGTGATTTTTATTTCCTTTTTTGTGTACGTTTCAAAACATATTTGTAAGAAATTCATATTAGTTTCCAAAATTAGTAAGATATATGTACCGTGCACACTTCAATTAACTGATTTGAGGAAGAAGGGTCTAGTAGGTTTTTTGTACATGTATAAGTGTAGAAACTAGATACCATGTTTTAAATGATCAAATCGTTTGTAACAATATCTGTAAAGATAGTCAACATTTACATGACTTATAATATAAATATATATAGCCAATATTTACATGCCACGCATACAATTTAAGGAAAATTTTATGATGCCGTGGTTAAAATCACGGCATCAATACCATGATTATTTTGTACCATTAGATTAAATTAACAATTCACAATTATTATAATATAATAAAAGAATTCAAATAAATTATATTTTATCAGTTACAAGCCGATTAAATATTGCTTTAGTTTTACCGGTTTAAAATTTGGGAAAAAAAAAAGGAATTTTCCTTTTAAAAGAAAAAAAAATTATAAAAGGCCAAATTCAATACTGATTGTATTGAAAAAGAGAAAGACACACCCACTACCGCATTAACTTCCGTTCGGGTGTGCCAGTGATACGTTTGCAGATTGTAGCCATTATTGAGCCGACTTTCTGCCTCATTCCAACTACTGCATCTCTGCCTTCGCTGCCTCGTCTTGTTTTGTCTGTCATCGCCTGCGCAAGGTAAGGTCAACTTAAGGATTCAATGATTTTTTGAAACTAGCCATATTAGAAACTTAGCGATTTGCTTTTACTTTCTCTCTGTCTTTGTGATTTGAGACCCATCTAAATTATTTGGCATGACTCATTCTTTGTTCAAATCCCAACCAACGCCACCAAAGCCAAAGAAATCGACACCACAACCACAACTTTCTACTCATACACAACAACTACCACCATCGAATCACACCTCACCATTAAGTCACAACTCACCATCATCCACACACCCCTTACCAGATATCTCTCCTTCATCCTCAACAGGCAAAGCACCCATGCACCAATATGCAATCAATCAAGCTCAAACTCAACCTGAAACAGATTCTTCAGAATCTGAAGATACTGTCTCCACCGACTGCACCATCTCATCAAAAGAATCTAGTGGATTAGAATCAAATTACGCTGATATATCTAGACTGTTAATGGCTAACCAAGCTGAACCAACAGCCACTGAACCAGTTGTGACTGAGGAAAATGAAAATGAGGAACAAACTGGTGAATTCTCACAACCACCGCCACAGCAACAATCTCGATCTTAAGAGTCTAAACCATCCAACGGACCTTGGTTTACTTTTGATGATCTTCCTCCATATCGTTGGAGAGAGAGATTACAGGAATTATCTGCCTGGATTGATTTACAGATGTTATGACCAGCTGCAACCATTAAATTTGTCCTCAAATAGTTTTCTACTCGTTTTACTGGATCTTTAAGAGACTGGTTTGATGGCTTGGGAGCTTATCAACAACTCCAATTTATTCAGATTGCGGAAGTCTCTGTTGCACTGTCCATTATTTATGAACACTTCATAGGTGAACCAGCAGCTACTAATGAAGTAGCCAGGAGAGAATTTCTCAACATGAAATGTTGTTCTCTAAAGCCTCAAGATCTCCACTTTCATTACAAACGAATGTCCATTCTCTATTACAAGCTCAATGGATTCAATGATGCTACCCTTAGACATGTGTTTATGGCTTCTTTACTAGAAGAATTGCAACCTGAACTCCAAAGACAAATTACTTCCCATAATCTAGTCATTGATAATTTATCCTTGGGAAAGATATTCCAGTTAGCAATGGGATGTCTTGACAAACTCTGTGAACAGAAGAAGTTCTTCAAAGAACTTATCAAGGATAAAGAACCCCTCAGATCTACCTGTAAAAAGTCATATCTCCAAATCAAATGCAAAGACAAAAAGACCTGTCATTGCCCTTCAAAAAAGATAATTCATTTCCGGAAATAAAATCTTAACCATAGTTAAAACCACTTCACTGAACCAAGATGGAGAAGGAGATCTAAACATTTATGATTTTTCCGAAGGAAAAGGTTCTCATCCAAACACCATAACAGAGAGAAAAAATCCAACTGTTACATTTGTCACAACAAAAGAACATTTTGCGAAAAATTGTCCCAACAAACCAGCAAAAGCGGTCAGACTGCTTCGTCATCTTCAAAACAATACTGATTTTTCAGCAGAAAATGATCAAATTGAGTTCTTGTTCTCTGAACAGGAAGAACCAGATGATGATACAGTATTTGCTTTAAAACAATCTATAGATGAGTTTGTATCTGACTCAAAAGATCAGATTTTTACCATTCATACTATTCAACCCAAGCCATCCATAAATCCCAACAACCTGTCTAGGACTTATGCATCCTTATTCTTTCTATTAAGGTCTAGATACTCCCATCAAAATATCATAGGCTCATTTCAGTTATTGGGTTTATTGATACTGGTGCTCAAAGGAGTATGAGAAATCCAAGTATTTTGCTTAGTGAATGTTGGAAAAGGCAACAAGTATTTTAAGGCAGCAGACGGACAGATTTTTACCACAAAATTGATTACCAAACATCCCATTGGTATTCAATTGTTTTCAAATTGTGTGATTTGGATGAAGTTTATTCCTGATAAAGACCTTTTAATAGGTTTTGACCTATTTTGCCAAGCCAAATCTATCCAAATTACCCCATCTGGTGTTAGATTTAAAAATATGTTCAAAAAATATACAGATGTCTTAAAACTATACACCTTGGCAAATGCACCTTCAGCTTATTCCGAGATTACCTCCAAAATTCTCCAACATTGTCCTGAAACCCATAAACAGTTCGCTCATCCACACCCTCTTTGGAAAAATGAGAAGTTTTTTATCGAGTTGCCCTTCAAACTTAATGAGGACCACAATCCAACAAAAGCCACTCACTTTGGTATGACACTAGAAGACTTGAGCCTAACCCAAAATGAGTGCAAACAGCTCATGCAACAAGTCCTTATTGAGCCCACTACTTCTCAATGGGCTTGTCAAGCCTTTTATGTTGAAAAACACTCAGAAAAGGTTAGAGGAAAGAAGAGATTGGTCATTGATTACCAACCTCTTAATGTCTTTCTACAAGACAACAAATTCCCATTACCAAGAAGACAGTCCTTGTTCGTACACCTAAAAAATGCTAAAATCTTCCCCAAATTCGATCTTAAGTCTGGATTTTGGCAATTAGGTATCCACCCAGATAATAGACATAAAACAACCTTCTGCATCTCTGACGCTCATTATCAATGGACCGTCTTACCTTTTGGCCTCAAAACAGCACCCTCAATTTTCCATAAAACCATGATCACTATCTTCTAACCCATATGGTCACCATCACAAACTCCACGTCCAGATAAACAAGGAGAGGTGACGCCAAACAAGGAGAGGTGAAAGCCATTCAAACAAAGAGAGGTGACGCCAGGATATTGAAAGTATGGCCTGTGGATGATAAACATATGGTCACCTCTCCTTGTTTATCTGGTGATGGTGATGGTGTTCTTGATGAGTACTTGACCATATGGTGTTCTTGACCATATGTTTAATTGGACGAATGATGTGACATTGACCGCTTATGTGGATTGACTGATGATGCAGTATTGACTGATGACGTGTCACAATCCTATTGGACTAAAATGCTGATATGGCGTTGACCGACGACGTTGTAGTTTATTAGTAGACCGAAAAAACGTGTGTACGGTGCATACATATACACGGAATGACAGCCCTGATGATGTGTTCTATCCAATAAAAAACTTGCCACGTGGCACAATCTTGAGCGTCCAAATTATTTTGATCCAATTGCCATAATTTACTCATTGTATCCATAAAAAGGGGGCTTCCCCACCTAATTTGACACCTCTGAATCCATTTTTGAGCTCCATTTTTTGTAATTCCATCTCCATCTTGTATTTTCTATGTATTTTAATAAAATTCTGACTTTACCCCTAGTTCAATTATCATTAGCTAATTTCTTTTCAAGCTTGGGTTGAAGGTGAAGTCTCAACATGCTCCATGGGCTTAATTTGGTAAATTTACTTTTTCTTCCCCTTTAATTTATGTGGATGTTTTGACTTTTCGTAAACAGATAGTAATAATCTTGTTTAGATATCGGTTGGTATTACCGTCTCCCTGGGCAAGGTTATTATTATTTGGCACGGGAAGCACTTAACAGCATATCTATTAGAGTGAGGTTCATGAGGAGTGGAAAACCCCCCTTCATGATTTAATTGGTACTAATAATGAATGTTAAGCCGATGGTGTATGTTGAGTAGAGATCTAGAGATCCAAGCGTTTCATTTTAATAGTTTATTCCCACCACTTTAATTTAAATTAATAGATAACCTACATCATTGTCATTATAAATCCAACCACCTACTCAAAAAATTAATTTTACAAGCAATTAAAATTCACCTCCTCGTGGAATCGACACTCGTCACCGTTGATCTATTCTACAATAGATTCGTACACTTGCGAGTTTAATAAAATTTGCACAACAATCAGGAACATAAGAAAACTCTGCAAGACTTTCTATCTTATTTGAAGTACGTTTAGTACAGGACTTAGGAAGATTTAAAGTAGATACTAAAGAAACAGGAGTAGCAGAGGAAGTAGTAGAAGTTGTTGCCATTAGAGAATTATTTTTGGGCTATCACCTTAGTTCTAAATCAACTCATCTGATACCACCTTCAAGAATTTGACACAGGTTGTTTAGGCTCTGATACCACTTAGGGTAATGAAGAACTTAATCTTCCTTTGGAACTTAACCTTAGAGAGGAAACCTAGACATATCAACTAAAGGATGCTCAAACCCTTAAAGACCTGGATGACAATCAATGTCTGTGGTGGTCATGACCAGGTACAGAGGATCCTATTGGTAAGATAAACCTAAGGTTCTAAGAAAAATGCGTTCTGATGCACAAGATCCTTATACAAGGCAAGTGCAAAGCATACTTGCAGCCTATGATAAGAGAAAGTGAAAACAGGATTAGTTTTGATTTAGGTAACTAAGATTGAACCTACTGTCACTCACCCTCCTGTCACCATAGGAACAGACCCTTTTTCTCTTAACCTATCTAGCTCATGCCCGTGGCATTATTCCAACAGTATATCTTGCACTTGGCTATATCGTCCATGTGGACAAAGACCCAAGCCAGGAGATAGCACCGAATCTTCCTCTGAAGATTAATGCTTATCCAGCTGTTCTCTTTTAAGTATTTTGTCAGTTTGTAATAATGATTGTGATCAGGTGTGTCCATAATTAACATGTACCTTTACTTTATGAGTTTGTCTTGTAATAATTATTGTGTTGTAAAAGTCATGTCTGCACTAACTTAAAGTGGTTCCATGATTAAAGTGTTTGTCTTTTACTTTAAAGGCTATCCAGCCACCTGTAAGAAAGTTGATGGAGGACCTGTTCCACCAACTTATCTCTCCTCATCTATATAAGGAGAGTTAGTATTGTAAGAAAGATATAGATTAATAATAGAAGAAAAATTAAATGAAATGTTTCTTAAAATTTCCATGACTAGCTAAATATCTCTTTTTTGGGTAATTCATTCTTAGTCACCTAAATCAAAACTAATCCCATGTTCACTTTCTCTTATCATAGGCTGCAAGTATGCTCTGCACATGCCTTGTATAAGGATCCTGTGCATAAAAATGCATTTTTCTTAGAACCCTATGTTTATCTTACTAATAGGATCCCCTGTACCCGGTCATGACCACCATAGACATTGATTGTCATCCAGGTCTTTAAGGGTTTGAGCATCCTTTAGTTGATATGTCTAGATCTCTATACAAACGATCAACTAACATTCACACGGTATCCCTTTACAGGTTATTACCCAGCCATTGATGAAGCATGTCTAACTTTGCTTCAAGCCCCAGTGGACGACGATGAGGTTAAACTTACGATCTTCAGCATGAAGCCCCTCAAAGCTCCTGGAGTCGACGGCCTTCCTGCCATCTTCTACCAATCCCAATGAGGCATTGTAGGCCCCTCTTTCTGCCATTTTATTAAGGATATTTTCAGGAGTGGTAATATTCCAGTTGAGATTAATAGGACTTTGGTAGTTCTTATTCCAAAGACAGACCATCCCCTCTCTTTAAAAATGTACCGTCCTATTAGCTTATGCACAGTTGCTTATAAGACAGTTACAAAGATTATTGCGAACAAATTAAAAGCTATTTTACCATAGCTCATCGGTCCTCACCAAATGAGTTTTGTGCCTGGTCACCATATCACTGAAAATATTGTCGTGGCACAGGAGATTATACATTCTATGAGAAGGAAAACTGGTGGTAAGGGTCAGATGGCTATTAAAGTAGATTCTATTAAAGTAGATTTGGAGAAAGCTTATGATAGGATTAGCTGGAATTTTATTGAAGTCACTCTCATCGAAGCAGGGCTTCCCACTGATCTTGTTCACATTACTATGAACTGTATCACCACCGCTAGTATGAATGTCCTTTGGGAGGGAGAATTCACGGATGATTTCGTTCCGTCGAGGGGAATAAGACAAGGGGATCCCATATCTCCTTATATTTTTGTTCTTTGCATTGAGAGGCTCAGGCGTGGAATCTGTCATGCAGTCAATACTGGAGAGTGGAAACCAATTCGGCTATCTTGGCATGGGACCCTTCTAACTCATCTTTTTTTTGCAGATGACCTCCTGTTGCTTGCGGAGGCCACATGTGAACAAGCTAAAGTCCTCAATACAATTCTGAATGTCTTTTGTACCAGCTCTGGAGAGAAGGTCAATAAGGCTAAAACCCATATATTTTTTTCTAAAATGTTGCCACAGGTGCAGCTCGTAAAATTGGTCAGATGTTGGGTTTCTCCGTCACGGCTGATCTGGGCATGCCTCTCCTCCATTCCCGGGTGTCTAAGAATACATACCAAGGCATTGTGGATATTGTAGAGAGAAGACTCTCTGGGTGGAATGCGGCTCATTTGTCTCTAGCTGGTAGAATAACCCTTGCTCAATCTGTCATCCAAGCTATTCCCATCTATGCCATGCACACTACAAGACTCCCGGTGAGTGTCAAAGCCAAAATTGATCAAGCGTGTAAAAAATTTATTTGGAGTGGAGCTAATTCTCACCGGAAGATGAGCCATGTAAGTTGGGATAAAGTTTGTCAACCTAAAAGCTGTGGTGGTTTGGGCTTCAGGAATCTTGAAGTTATGAACAAAGCTCTGTTAATGAAAGTGGGGTGGAATCTTATTTCATCTCCTACTAGCCTTTGGACCAAAGTGCTGCTTACAAAGTATGGGCTGAATTATGAGAATTTTCCATCGGTTTTGCCAACGAGAGATAGTTCTTACTTGTGGAAGTCCATCGGAACAGTATGGAATGATATCAAAATGGGGATTAGTTGGAGTATTGGAGATGGCAAGAAGGTTCGCTTTTGGTGGGACTGCTGGGTCACTAAAGCTCAGCCGTTGATTGGCCATGCTATTGCCCCAATTTCCGATGATATTAGTAATAAGTCTGTGGTTGAGTTTGTCGACACACATGGTCTGGGTGAGGTTCAGCCATCTCCTTCCTAATAATATCCTCTATCGAATTGCGTCGTTTCGGCCACCAATGGAAGGCTATGGAAAGGATCAGATTTTTTGGTCTGAATCTAAGACAGGTAATTTCACGGTGAAATCAGCGTGTAATGCTCTTTCAAAGGAGCTTATTAGTGACGAGGATTAGATATGGAGCCGGGTATGGCATTGGAATGGTCCTCAAAGTATTCGTGTGTTTTCCTTTTGCTGGTCTTCTTTTCTTTTTTTTTTTTAAAAGAAAGAAGGGTGGGTAAACCTGAATTAATTTTTATCCCTTTCCCATCTTCAAGGCTCGAACTCAAATCCACACAAATGAGGGACGATAAATTGTACTGCCAACTAATTCAGTTACGTCCTTAGAGGCTTGGCTGGTCTTGCATAACAGATTGAAAACAAAAGCTGAGATCTCAAGAAGACTTGTCCAGTTAGATTGCAATTGTGATCGTTGCGGCTGTAGCGTTGAGTATACATTGCATGTATTACGGGAGTGCATGATAGCTAGAAGAATTTGGAATGCCATGCTCCCATTGCATCAACGTCAATATTTATTCTCCCTTAACTTGCGAGATTGGATGAGCTATAATTTGACGTACACAGACCAATTTAGAGCAGTTTTCGGTGGAATATTTTCTTTGGGGTAGCTATTTGGCGTCTTTGGTTTTGGCGTAATCGTTTCTTATTTCATGGTGAGACCTGGGATTGTGCTACCATGATCACTGATATCAAGATAAGAGCCACAGAAATTCAGCGTACCGAGACCACCCCAGTGGGTATGAGTAATCAACGGGTTGTAAAATGGATATTTTGGTCTCCTCCAATCTGGCCTTGGTGTAAATTGAATACTGATGGTGCTGCCAAAAAGACAGGAGAAGCAAGTGCTGGCGATCTTATTAGAGATCATAATGGGGCTCGGGTGACTGGCTTTGGTATGAATATTGGGTTGTGCTCAGTTAAAGTGGCTGAGCTTTGGGGTCTTTATCAAGGTTTAAATGTTGTTTGGCAAAATGGGATCCGATGGTTACAAGTGGAAGTTGACAGCCTCTGTATTGCTCAACTGATAACTACTCCTATGGTCACAGTTAACGAGTATTTTCCATTGATTAGATCCATTAAAGATCTCATTAGTCGTGATTGGCACATTACCATTAATCATGTTTATAGGGAGGCTAATTTTGCAGCGGATTTCTTAGCAAACTATGCTCTATCAACTCCTTTGGGTCTTCATCTGTTCCCAAACCCTCCTTCCGACATCATCGACTATCTTCAGCATGATATATATGGGGTAGCTTTCCCCCCTTTTGTTTTTACCCAGCTCTTTTCTAGAGCCCCTTTGTATAAACACAAAAAAAAAAAAAAGAGCTTAACATGGAGGAAGTTTTTAAGCTTTCTAATCAGAAAAAATTTTCACTTGAAGTTGTAGCTCAGCCAAGACTTTCACCTCATCTTTACAATGTGTGATTTTGGACGCAAAAATAATAAATTTACATGGCTTCCAAAATTATAAACTTATCGTAAGTAATATTTTCCTAATCTATTTTGGTGAAAATTTGGGTTTTGTGTTCGTCAAATGATATCTCGTTTGTGTTCAAAATATTTGCAAAATCCTCGCATTCAATTTTAACTAGTAGTTCGAGCAGAGAGATTTGAGAATCGAAGCTATTGATAATATTATGGCCATATATTGTTTGTAACTATGTGTTCGTAGTTCGTGATTATAATTGACAGATATAAGTTCTATTATTCCACAACAATTTGTATAGTTTATAATTTGATTTTTTTTTATCGAAATTGCATGTGCAAAAAGACTTACCAAAAGTATAATTAATTTATACACTACAGCTTGCTTGTAGATTTTAATAGCTTCATACGAACTAGTGGATTCACTGTGAGGAAAAATGTCGAATTCTTTTCAGTTTGGAGAAGGATTTTTTCTTAATACTTTTTTATTTTTATTTTTTCCTCTTAGTCTTTCTAAGTGAAATATAAGTGGCCAAGTCAAAAATTTTATTGTTGACAGTCAAGTTAGTTTTTTTGCACTTTATTTACAATTAAGCCAATTTTTTTTAACTACATTTAGAAGACTAGAAAAGAAAAATGCTATAAGAGAATTTTAATATGACTTTTTTTGCTTTTAGTGTCTTTCCCACTGATTAATTATATAACTCCACATATTCCCTTCTAGAGATTGTTAGTTTTCTCCCTACCAAAATTAATATTTATTATTTACTCTTACTGTTTTTATAATAACCAATAACCTTCATATCTCAAAATTTTAAAGGAAAAAAAGGGGGTGGTAAATGTGTCATTTGTTTATATTTCATCTTGGGAATATAAAATATATCTTAAATATGGGAAAAAAATTTTAAATATGACCAAAAGTACAAGAAAATATCTTATTATTAATTTTTATTTAATATTTAATAGTATTTAATTTTTATTTTATTTCTAATCAATATAAATAAAAGTGTATTTAAAAATAATGATGATATTATAAAATGATCATGTTAGAGGAGTTATTAGGTATAATCAATAAGAAAATAACTGCTATACAAGGACAATATGTTTCTCAGCCATGTTGCTGCCACATTTTGTACATTTTGTATTAATTAATGGCCAATGCATTGTTAGCATAGGTTTATAACAAATTAATGGAAATTTGAGGCAAAATTAAACGTTTTAAGATCGATAATTAAAACTTTTATTCACGTGGTTCCAAGTTATTCAAAAGAGTAATACAAAGGTTATGAGTTTGTATCAGATCAGAATTTGTAGATAAAAAATGATATGGCACAAATTTAGAGCGTGTATAGTATTGGATTTAGTGTAAATTTAAATTCATCCCTCAGATAAATGATAATATAATCTTCAATTTATTATTTAAAAGTCAGAAAACTTGAACCTACTCCCCTTTTCTTTCAAAAGAGAAGGTCAATGGGAGTGTCTTGATGAATTTTTTTGTCTTCTTAACAATAAATAGAGATAAATTAATCTTTTTACAATTTTGAATGCATATTGAAAATTGTCAATCTAATTAGGATTAAATTGAAGTGTACACTTTTATTTATCAATTTATACTACATCAAATCCAACAAAATATAACTTTCAAACTAAGGATAGCAATGGGCATGGCCTGCAGCAGATTTGGCATTACCAAACCCCAAACTCACACAAAATTTAAATTACTAAACTCACCCATAACCCGTTTCTGGTTTTTTAAGAAAATTCACCCACTGCGAGTTTTGACAATTACCAAACCCACAATGATATCTGGCAGTTTTTTGCGGGTTTTTACATTAAAATCACAAATGTTTAATATGTAAATTTATAATAATAACCTAAAATTTTACATAATATGCTCAATTCTAAATTTAACCAATATAAATAGAAAATTAAAAGTTCAACGCCAATCCCACACAAATTCTCAAACTTAAGTATAAAATACACAAATTCAAAAAACAAAAAGAGCCAAACACTTGTATCTAAAAAAAATTATTATCATTGCATATTATTATTCAACACAAATGTCAAGAAAAGATCTTCATTTCATTCACTATCATTAGCACTCATCCAACACAATTCCTACAATAATAAATAATATTATGTTTTCTAAAGAATAATACTTTTTAAATGCTAATCCGAAAAGTAAAATTATAATAATGAAATAATCCGTGCATTAAGTTAAATAATAATAATCCATACAAAATTATAATAAGTATATAATAATCCATGCATTAAGTTAAAGCTTATTAGGACTTAGGCATGTTGCCACTTGCACACATGTTTGCACTTTACATTATTTACTTTATATTTTTTTTATTTAAATAGTTTTCAATTAAATTTAAATTAAAAATATTTTTAAAAAGTTGGGGTTGCCAAATACTTTATGCGAGTATCGGCCGGATATTTGGCTAATACCAAACCCACATGCAATCTTGTACAGGTTTCAATTTATAAAACTAAACCCGCCCGCAACCCACAAAATTACCCACAACGGGTGAGTTTTGGCAGGTGGGTTTGGGCAGATTTATAGGTTTACGGGTACTATTATCATCCCTATTTCAAATTGCTCAAAGCATGCATTGAATTCTATTACTACTCCAATTAAGTCTAAGCATGCATTGAAATTGAGTTTCTTTTTGATTAACTAAATTATCAACAACAACAGATACCAGAAATTCATGATATAGCCAAAATATTGCTCAAACCTAACAACTTTTGTCAGATCCTTAGTTTGAAATTAATTTATTTTGGTTACATAAAAATATAATAAGTTATTTGGTGGGTGAGCTAGTCACCAACTTCTCTAAGAAAATTATATATTGCATGATTTGCTTATGGTCCTATTTGATATTGAGTTGTTGTGTTGTTAAAGGTATAACTGCTTTGAAGGAAAAAATATGACTATAAAATAAAAGTTATTACTACATAGTAGATATGATTTTTAAATAAAATTTTGATACAAATATTAAAATATATTATAAATTTTTTATCATACAATCATTAGATCAAATCAACTTAACTTTCAAACAAACGTAGTACATGTTTACCATTAATGTTGTAGATTAGTAGCTGTCCAAGTACACTACCAAATAAAGCCCACACCTCTCATTGCTATTGGCAAGTGAGAATAATGGAAAAATTTACATATCAAATCAAAATTGTATTTTCCTAACATGTGAACCCCTTTAGTAAACTGCAGTGATCTTAATCTTTGTATTATATATATATATATATATATATATATATATATATATATATATATATATATATATATATATATATATGAAATATTATGGACGTTAACATGAAGTAACTGATAAATATTCAAGTAAATAATATAATATCATAGAAAATATGGGAGTTGTGGATGTATAAATTAAAGAGAAAATTTTTTGAAATTGATTTTGGCCATATATCTCTAGTGATTTGTGAGCAATGAAAATTGGCCACATATGAGGACATTAGAACACCACACAGGTTTTGACTATTCCTAGCTGGTTTTTCCAAGCTTAACGAAATAGCTTTAGTCTTCCCAAGTAAGCTTAGCTAACTAGCACAAATTAGCTAGTGGGTTGATGAAGCAAGTAGGGGATTGGCATCATGCATGTGAGCCATTTGCATTAACGGTGAGTAAAATATCCGACCCGATCCAAAAAATTTCGAGTTCGGATCGGATCAAGTTGTTAAAGGAATCCAATCGGACAGATTTTTCTAAACCTGATCCGATCCGAAAACCCAATCGGGTTGCTTAAAAAAAATTGTAAACACACACAGACACAGTGACACACACGCCACAGGCACACATTCACACAATAGTCAACACACTACACACACACAAGACAAACACCGAGACACACTCACATACAGATATAGATTGTCACAAAAGCACACATGACACAATAGAAGTAAAGCCAAAACTCAAGCCACAACCCCACAAACCACAAAGCTCATACCTTAACTCTCAAGCTACCTCATGCCTCACGGCTCATGGAGTCACCGGTTTTGACGCCCCAAATTAACTAATTAAATCAAGTTCTTCACAGTCACAGTGCCATAGCCACTGATCTGCTCCTACGCGACGTGACTCAATCTGCTGCCATCGACCCATCGATCTACTGCCACCGGCACCGATCTGCTACTCCAAGCCTCCAACCCGACAGCTGCTGCAAGTGTAACTCAATTCGAGAATACCCGACCCGAGTTTCCCTCCCCCCATCAGCTTTGAAGGCCACTGATCTGCTGCCAAGTGCCACTGACCCACCGATCTACTGCCACTGCTACTCTCTACTTGATTTGCTACTCCAACCTCTAAGCCTCCAACCCTAAAGCTGCTGCAAATGCAACCCGACCTAACTTGACTCGAGTTTCCCTCCCTCCAGCAGTTTTGAAGATTACCTTTGGCCTTTTGACTTAGTTTTGAGTTGTGATGGTATAATAATACTATATTATAGTGCAAATTAACAGTAATATACTATAATGAATTAATTATATTTACATGTTCAAATGACTGTTGTAATTATGTATTTTTAAATGTTAATAATAAAATTAAAAAAATTGGTGTATTTATAATTTTTTATATGAATAAATTTTTCTTAATTGTTAATAACTAACAACAATTCTGTTAATCGTTAATAATTAAAATATTGTTAATTGTTAATAATTGTTAACAATCAAATTTTTTATGAACAGATTATGTAGATTAAATATTAAAATTAAATATTATGTTATATATATTATATAATTATAATATGTGTTATGTGATTATGTGTAGTAGTTTCAACTTCAACCTTAAAAAAATTAACTAATTCAATTAATATTTAATTGTATGTTAATCATATGGTTAGTACATGTAATTTGGGCTTGAAATTTAGGGGTTTATAATAATAATAATTGAGACATGGATTGATGGATAGGCAAATAATATTCTAGTATTATGAGGAATGGATGATTGGATATTATAAACTAATTAATTAATCATTAATTTCTTGTTTTTTGTGAAATTTGAACAATTTTAAATTTTTATATATACAAATATAATTATACACCTAATTATATAAAAATATTACGATGGAAATGTGAAATGTCAAATTAAACAAGTATCATGAAATTAAATTAATAAATATTTGAATTGATTTCTAATACTAATTAGATTGTGTTAATAATATTTTTGTGTTTTTATTTTTGAATTAATGATTATTAAATATTATTTTATATCTTGTATATTCAGATGAGTGGACATTCAAGATCGAATTCGATTAGTGATGATGAAGAACAAATTATACAAATGGAAAGAACTCAAAAGAGAAAAGAAAAGGCAAAGCAGAAAAGACCGCCAACGAAGAAAAGATCCGAGACGTAGAATCATTTCACTTTGCTTGAAGATAATCTAGACAAATGCAAGTGCAACTATTGTGGTAGACAATATCAATGTCATTCAAGGCTTGATTGGGTTACAAATATGAGAAATCATATACAGACATGTGATGCATACAAGACATTTTGAGAACAATAAAGTGGAAGTCAACAGAACTTGACAGTTGAAGGCAGCAAGGGAAATGCAAGTAATATGGTTTTGGCTAAAGGATGGAGTCAAGATACTTGTAGAAGGGCAGTCACCAAAATGATTATTATGGGTGAGTTGCCGCTTAGTATTGTAGATAATAAAGGGTTCCGGCATTTCTGTAGAGTAGTTATTCCGCAGTTTGTTATGTCATCTCGACAAACTAGTGGTAGGGATGTTATAGATTTATTTTTGGAGGAAAAGGTAATGTTGAAGAGTTTGATTTGTAACAATAAGCAACATGTGTCTCTTACAACTGATCTATAGACTTCCGTTCAAAACATGAGCTACATGGTGATTACAACTCGTTTTATTGACAGTGATTGGTGTTTGAACAGGAGGATTATCAGTTTCGGAGTGATTGAAGATCATAGAGGAAAAACAATCGACAAAAAGATTGTAGCTTGTTTACAAGATTGGGGGATAGAGAGATTGTTTGCAATAACCGCTGATAATACCACTACAAATGATGTTGTTGTTAGTTATGTCACCATGCAATTGCTTGCTTGGAAGAATGATGATGCACTTGTGTTGGTGGGACAGTATATGCATGTGCGTTATTGTGCACATATTTTAAATTTGATTATTGTTTCCGGGTTAAATGAGTTGCATGCTATTGTTGCTGATATCCGAAATGCTGTGAAGTACGTGAGATCCTCCAACTCGACATTGCAGATATTTAAACAGTGTGTTGAACTGATGAGATGTCCAAAGGAAACAGTTGTTTTAAATTGCCCTACTAGGTGGAATTTCACCTATTTAATGTTGATGACTGCATTGAAGTTTTGAGCGGCATTTGATAGAATGACTGAAGTGGATAAACCGTACAAGGCATGCTTTCTAGAGAAAGAAAATAATAACAAAAGGGTGGGCACGCCTGGACTTGAGGATTGGGAGCGTGCAGAATGGATTGTGAAGTTTTTTAAGGTATTTTATAATGCCACGTTACTATTTTCTGCCTCTTTAGGTGTGACTTCTAATTTGTGCCATGATACCATTGGCTTAATTAAGAATTCATTGACTACATTAGAAGCAAGTAAAAATCCTTGGGTGTTGTCTATCGTTTTTAATATAAGAAAAAAATTTGATAAATATTGGGAGTCCACAGGGAAGATAAACAAAATGCTAATTGTTGCCTCTATTCTTGATCCGCGAGCTAAAATGAACTTTGCCAAACATATTTTTGAGATCATTTTTGACAATGATGGTTTGATGGTTGAACAAATGACCAAAGCAGTGAAAGATTTGTTAAATGAGCTTTATAGTGCATATAGTGCATTGTGCTCCAGTTCAACCCTATCGATGTGTAGTGAGAGTGTTCCTAATGGTAGCTATGGTGGTACAAGTTCTTCTCCAAATATTATAGCTGAGATTGGTATGGCGGAGGTTCCTAGTGGTGATGGTGATGACACTTTCCGTGTTTCTCGCCTTTTCCTTAGATATGCAAAGAAATTCTCTGTTCAGAATAAGGGCAAGAAAATAGCATCTGAGGTGGAGCAATATTTAAGTGACCTAGTTGAAGATCCAAGCAATCTTAAGCTCAATGTTTTGCTGTAATGGAAGATGAATGGATCGAAATATCCAATATTAGAGAAGATTGCAAATGATGTCCTCACTGTTCTTATTTCCACAGTGGCATCTGAGTTTGTCTTTAGTACTGGGCGTTGCGTAATTGATGACTATAGGAGTTCTTTGACCCCTTGTATGATTGAGGCATTGATATGCACCGAAAATTGGTTGTAAGCTAAACTTTTTACAAAATCCCATCTACAACCTTCAAGAAGACATTAAAGAGCAAATATTTCATATAGAGCTACAAGAAGGTAACATTTTTCTTAAACAATCGGCAAAGTTAAGATATATTATAACTCTATAAATAGCATCTACATGTACTTAAGTTATTAATTTCAATTTTTTTTAGCATTTTAAAGAATTTGTAAGATCACAAGCTTCAACGGTGGAAACGGTGAGCAATAACATGAGTGTTATGGATATTTGAAAAGTAATTCTCAATAGATATTATTATTCATAATTAATATACATTTAGGTTGTAATTTTAACTGTAATAATAATTGTTATAGTTCTAAGTTTTAAGTTTAAATGTAACATTATAATTGTTTTAGTTAGACACGTTGAAGTTGGTGGAACGGTATTACCTAGAATTATTAATTGTTTTACTTGGTGGTGAATGCCATAAAATAAGTCACGGTTGATTTAATTTTTTTCTTATATTTAATCAAGTATATTATTGGGCTTATGTGCTTGTGTTTAATGTGTCTTTATTAGCAATGCGGCTTAAAGAAGGTAGTTATTTTATATTATTTCTTCAATTCTTCTCTAAGGGATCAATGCTTTAAGTCTTCAACTTGGACTCTTAAAGTACAAGAAGTTGAAGTTATAGCTTGTCGAAGTGCTTGCGAGGAGTGGCGGAGCCGTAGAGGAAGTTTATTTGATATTTATGTTTAAACTTAATTGTGTTTTGGACTTTGCCATTTGTGTTTTGGAATCTAGAATTTATTGTGTTTGGGAAACTATTTGAACTTGTGGCTTTGTGACTTTGTGTTTTAAACTTTAAGATTAATGTTTGGACATTGTGCTTTGGATGGAGATTATAGATTATTAAGCTTAAACTTTGTGTTAATTTTAATTTTTATTAAGTTTAGACTTTGTGTCAATTTTAATTTTCATTCATTTGAATTTGATTTTATAGTAGCTTTTTCTATGGTTGGTTGAAAAATGATAAAAAAATGATTGTATTTAAGAAAAACAGTTGAAAAAACAATCTAAAAAGCTTAAGAAAAGAAAAAAAACAACTCAAAATTGCATCAACCCAAATTGACCTGAATTAACTCGCATCCAATTTCATTCGACCCGAATTAACCCGACTTAACTTGAATTAATCCAATCTGAATATAATCCGAATCTGGTCCAATCTGAACTCAACCCAAAACCCGATCAAATTGATCCGAACCCAATTTTACCCACCCCTAGTTGCACGCATGCACGTGGTGGAAATCATGCATAACAAAAGTGTTTTCACTAATCCCACCAGTAAACTGCGGTGATCTTAATTTATTTATTTTTAATTTTACCTTGTAATCTTATAGCGGCCAAATTCCCTACGTATTCTTTGTCTTGGGCTTTCTATAAATGCCAACATACTAATTGTCAGCACTTCATCTTCAACGCCAACATATTAGCTAAGGTTACAAGAATAATGGAGCTCATTCATCACTCTTGGGCTTCCAAATCAGCCGCATGTCAAGGAACCCTAGCTGTCATCGCTCATCATTCTCCGTCTCCACCACTACAGTCGCCAAAAAGTCAACTTACCACTAAGCCCAAAATCCTAGCTGATCATCCGAAATCTCAAACCTAATCATCGGCCCACATCCCCATCGATCCTTCCATGCCCTATCCGAAAAATATTAGGCCCATAATGCATCTCAAATTTGGTTCATTATCTGTTGTCGTGGGCTCATCTATTGAGATGGCCAAGGCCTTCCTCAAAACCTACGCTAATGTGTTTTCTTACTGGCCCAACATGGCCGTGGACAAGTACACCGGCTACAATTTCTCAAACATCACTTGGTCATCTTATGGTCCATACTTCAGTCAGGCACGCAAAATGTGCTCAATGGAATTGTTTAGCACTAAATGCCTGAAATTATACGGGTATACAAGAGTATAGGAATTGAAGCTACTTCTTAAATACTTATATGAATCATTTGGAAAGCCTATTGCGTTGAAGGATCATCTTGCAGATGTGAGTCTCAACATTATAAGCCATGTGGTGTTAAGGAAAAAATACATAGACGAGCATGAAAATGGGATAAATGGGACACGACAGGAGTTCAAGAAATGGCCGATGAATTCATTGCTCTTAATGGGGTTTTTGATATCGGAGATTTGATTCCTTGGATAAGGTTCTCGGATTTGCAGGCTAATATAAGGAGAATGAAACCGTGGCCAAGAAGTTTGACATGTTTTTATAGCATGTGATCAATGAACATAACGCTAGACGAAAAGGGGAAAAGTTGATGTGCTTTTGTAGCTTGCTAGTGATCATAATCTTGAATTTAAGCTTGAAAGACAAGGCGTCAAACACTTGATAGTGGTACTTATTCAACTCTTTATTATTAATTTTAGAAAATATCTATCAATAATTTATTTGCTACAGTTTTGAGGGTACTGTTGGTTGTTGGTTCAATATTTTTAAGGCATATCACAGTCTCTTTAATAGAACCTTGATAATCATCAATTTTATTCCACTTGATGTTGTAGCTCAACCAAGACTTTCACCCCATCTTTAAAATGTGTGATTATTGATGCCAAAATAATAAAATTACGTAGCTTACAAAATAATAAACTTTTGTGGGCTTGGTTTGCTCCTGTTTACGACGCACTTAATCTTATCATACTTTAATGTTATTAATAGTTTCTTTCCAAAATAATAAAATTCGTGCATTATGTGCATCTTTTATTTCATTCAACTGTAGAACCTTAATATTCAAGTTTCTCCAAACTGTATGTAATATTTACACAATCTATTTTAGTGAAAATTGTGTGTTTTGTGTTTCTTAAATCATCTCTCTTTTGTGTTCAAAATATTTGCAAAAAACTCGCATTCAATTTTAATTAGTAGTTTGAGCAGAAAGATTTGAAAAGCGAAGGTATTGATAATATTATGGCCATATATTGCTTATAACTATGTGTTCGTAGTTCGTACTAGTAGTTGACAAATATAAATTTTGTTGATACCAAAAATTGACTGTATAAGAAGAGTTGAGAAATATTTGTTTTATTTAAGTAATTAACTAGGGTGTTACTAGTGTAAAGTCTAATTGATAACATAGCAAATGGATGTGAAGTTTACTTTCTTGAATGGATTCCTCGAAGAAAAAGTTTACATCAAACCATCATTGGGCGATGAAGTGAAAGGACATGAAGACAAAGTTTTGCGATTGAAAAAAACTCTTCATGGATTGAAGCAAGCACCAAGGGCATGGAATAGCAGAATTGACAAGTACTTTCAAGAGAATGGCTTCACCAAATGCCCATATGAACATGCTCTCTACATCAAAGAAAAAGATGGGGACATTTTAATTGTGGCTTTGTACATGGATGATTTCATCTTTAATAGAAATAATCCAAGATTATTTGAAGAGTTTAAGAGAGTGATGATCAAAGAATTCGAGATGATTGACATTGGATTAATGGCATATTGCCTCGACATTGAAGTCCAATAAAAGGAATAAGGCATATTTATCTCCCAAGAAAGTTATTCAAAGGAGATTCTCAAAAAGTTCAAAATGAATTATTGTAAGCCAATAAGCGCACCAACAGAATGCAGGGTCAAGGTTTCAAAGAATTATGAAGGAGAAAGAGTAGATCCAATACTTTTTAAGAGTCTAGTTGGAAGTTTGCACTATTTAAGTTGCACAAGACCTGACATTCTCTATGTTGTTGTACTAGTTAGTCATCACATGGAAACTCTTACTATTACTCATTTTAAGGCCGCAAAGTGGATTCTTCGCTATCGAAAAGGCACAATCAACTTTGGCTGATTGTACTCAAATTTTAATGATTACAAGCTCGTTGGATATTTGGATATAACGATAGCAACTAAGGTGGTGACATAGATGATCAAAAGAGTACTAGTGGTTTTATGTTCTTCATGGGAGATACTGCATTCACATGAATGTTGAGGAAGCAACCAATTGTCACACTTTCCACCTATGAAGCTGAGTACGTAGCTACTACATCAAGTGTTTGTCATGCAATCTGGTTCAAAAATTTGTTGAAGGAGTTGTGTTTGCCACAAGAAGAGCCAACCAAGATTTGTGTTGATAGCAAATCAACAATTACTCTATCTAAGAATCTAGTCTTTCATGATTGACGCAAACACAACCTGCCATTTCATAAGGGAGTGTATTACAAGAAAAGAAGTGCAAGTCAAGTATATAAGATCATAAGATCGAGTAGCTGATATTTTCACCAAGCCGCTCAAATAAGAAGACTTTGTAAAATTCAGAAATTTGTTTGGTGTCACAGGATCAAGTTTAAGGGGGGTGTTGGATCATAAACTTGATTCAATTTGAAGAAACCTAAGGCCACTTCATAGAAGTTTCTTGTGGTAAGTAAGGTTAGTGTGATTGGTGTGGCTGGTGAAGTAGGTAAAGTGGAATGAGATAGGTTGATAATAGTGTGATAATTGAGAATAAAGAAATGGTTGTGATTAAATTTGTTTAGTTTATGTGTATGGTTATAATTAAGTTTTGGGTACTATAAATACCCTTGCCATTTGTGTTGTACGTATCTAGTGTAAGAAGAAGAAAGAATAAGAAAAAACAAAGCTTTTAAGAGTGATTCGTGAGAGTGTGTAAATTGTTCTTGTAATGTTCTTGAGCTTCTTCTAATAAAATTTGTGTTTAATTGTTTAAATTCTCCAACTTTTATGACATGAAGTCGAATTTAGTAAAAGTATAGGTATAACAAATTCTACTCCATGGTAGCTCTTCACCTCTATTTGTAGCTCTATTTGTGATATTTTTTCAAATAGTATTTATTTAAATAGAGCTTTCATTATTAAAGCATATATAAATAGAACTTTTACTAAAAAAATTGTAATTTTTCGATTGTGAACAATAGCTTTTATTAAAATTTTAAAATTACTTTGATAGGTAAATTTTTTAAAGTTATGTCATGAAATGAATGAAATAAAATTATCAAATAATTAAAGAATATTTTAGATATTTTAATATTTTAAAAAAAAATCAACCTCTACTTTCAAATGCCCAAAATTTGAGATTTTGCTAGTATAGATAAAATTATTTATTTAATTTTCTAAAGCTCTATTTGAAAGACAACCAAACAAAAAAATAAAAATTTTGAAAATTTTATAAAATTAAATAAGAACTTATAGTAATTAGATAACTCATACCAAATAAACACTTAATTACTTTAATTAATAACCCTAATATATGGCTTATTTTTCTTTTGACATTTTGAAACCCGTGTTGGAGCTATAAGTTCGTTAAAATCACTTTTTTGTGCTTCATAAGACTCGAAATAGACTATGATTAATTTGTTTGTATGTGCAAAAAGACTTACTGAAGGTATATCAATTTATGCACTACACTTGCCTGTAGATTTTAATAGCTTCTTACGAACTTGAGGATTCATTGTTAGCAAAAATTGTCCAATCATATTTAATAGATATTTCTAATTATAACTTGATTTACTTTTAGGATGCATTTGGTGTGAAACACTATAGATCTCTTTGGAATTGAAGTATTGTAAAGAAAAAATTAAGATATTTGTTATTAATCATTAACGATGAGGTAAAAGTTGATGAAATCTATAAGCATAGTTATTTAAAGTTTAATAAATTTGAGTTAAATAAATATTAAAATATTTTTAAATAAATATTAAAAATAAAAAAAATCAACTGAATTTTTAAAATACACAGCGCAAGTTGTTCTTATGGAGACTTAAACCATAATATATTTTACACACTTTAATAAGTTGTATGGTATTTAGGTGTAACTTTTATTTCTTCCAAATGCAGAACCTGATCTTCAATCTTCAACTTTCTCCAATGCGTAACTAAGATTTTCATAATTTAGTTTTGTATAAATTTGTGCTCTTTTAAGTTTTAAGTGTCCAAAATATAGAATATAATTGATCTTTTGCTCGAGTCTTTGAAATGACTCCAATATTTACTCTGGACCCATGCCATGTCGAAACCCGTGCGTATTGGGTCTATAAGTTCTTTAAGAATATTTTTTGTGCTTTCTAAGCAAAATAAGGCTTGAAAAAAACTATGATTTTAATATTGAAATAATATGTGCAAAAGACTCGTAGATTTCCAACTTCAAGATCGACTTGATCAGTTTTTTGTATACTTCAGATTCTTTAATTATATGGTTTCAGAGTTGTGCTTCATAATAAAGGGAGCAAAAAAAAAAAAAAAAAAATTGAACAATGAATAATTGTTTGCTTAGCAATTTTGAGATAAGCTTCCATTGAATAACTGAAATTACAAATTGAAAGCTTTCCCCCTGCTCTATGGAAGCAAGCTTGTACAAACACTGGCTACAATTATGATCTATGGAAGGCTCATACAAACACCGATAGAAGCACTCAATCAGGTGCTACCAGCTTAAATAAAGTTTAAGCAATTTCTACACCATCAATTAAAGACAGTAACAACACTGGACAATAAATAAAACTATCACTATAGTTGAGTCCCAATCTAATACGCGACTGCAAACGTGACGAGTGTTCATTGGCAGAATTGTAGTCCCAATAATGTGACTCCACCAATGATAAATCGCCATGCACGTAGTCGCGCACTATAAGATACGTGCAACAATGCGTACCTGATCGAAATCCATCACCAGTTACTCAATTCAAAAGCTATATTATTTCAAATTCTTTCATGAATCATAGTTTGAGGAATACAAACTCTTCAATTGCAGGCACCTTTCCTATTTCCTTGAGGGAGTCCTGATTTGGTTCTTCATCAACGCCGATTGCCATGATCCCCTGATTCCTCCTGAAGGTTCTTCCTACACTCATGAAGTTCACATTCACATTATGCTCACCAAGTATGCTCCCAATCCTGCCAATCATGCCAGGCTGATCAACCTGACGGCACAGAATGAGGTTCCCTTCCAGGCTTGCATCAACACCAAATGATCCCACGCGTGTCAGGTGAGGTATCCCAAATTTCACTTTCCCTTCTATGCTTATCTCTCCATTTTCTGAAACAGCAGCTGCAAATTTGGAATCTACGTTGGATATCTGAACCTGGATTGAATCGACAGGGAACTCAGGGGACGAGTCAGCTACCACACGCTCTTCCCTAATCCGGAGGCCTTTTTGTTTAGCTGTGAAATCTGCATTGACAAGGTTGATGAACGAAGCTGATATCGGTTCAATGATGCCTTTTGTGATCATAGCTCGGAGAATTCTTGTGTCCAAGTCATCAGGGTCACGAGCTGATCGGTAGATAAGCTTCACAGACTTAATGCCGCTCCCTCCGGATACCAACTGCACTGCCAGCCTGCCAAGCTTCTCAGCTAGCACAACGTAAGGAGCCAACTCTGATAAGACCTCTGATGGAACCATGGGAGCATTGATAGCAGTGGCAGAAAGTTCTCCTCTCAATGCTCCGACTACAGCCTCTGCTATTTCAATAGCTACACCTTCCTGATACATTTTGTTTCTCAAAAAATTTCTTTAATGCATTAAAGAATAATGTAACAATGCAAAATGAAGTATTAACAAAAGAATAGAGAAAAATCATACTTGCGCCTCTTTGGTGCTAGCTCCAAGATGAGGAGTGACAGTGACATTCTCATGTTGAACTAGTTTGCCGTCTTTGGCTGGGGGTTCTTCTGTAAAAACATCGAGTGCTGCCTGCATTTTTATCATGTCAATACAAGAAATGATCATTAATCTTTTGGTGAACAGCATTAAAAAGCTCAAAATTAAAAGCAAATATTCTTTTGAAGAAGGGTCATAAATGGGGTAAATAAGATAGCTTGCTCTGCCTTTCCATTTGGCATTTGCATATGAAGCTGTATGTTGGTCTCATGACTTGGATCTCAAGCAAATGTTAGGCTCTCCATTGTTTGCTTAAATTCCCATTTTAGGGTAACACATTGTGACAATGTGTAATTAGGGTAAATTACAATGTGTAATTAGGGTAAATCTTAAATTTCTATAAAAATTATTATAAATCTTTATATTTGCCAAAAAAACTGACTAAAACTTACTTAATTTATCAAAATAATTCCCATTAAATATGGATCAAAGACCAAAAAATTAATTGAGATAGAAGTGTAACATAAAGACGATACTAGTGAAATAGAAGACCTTGACTCTAATACCTTATTGGTTGAAATTCAATTCAAAAACTTAACCTAATACGAACTCGACATTTGTATTCAAATCAAAATTAACATCCGTTAAATTATGAAACATACCTGAGCAACAATGCCACTATCAAGTGCCCTGAGCAAGGCATCTTCGTCAATAACACCACCTCTGGCAACATTAACAATTCTAACTCCTTTCTTCATCTTAGCAAAAGTTCCGTCATTGAAAATCTTTGAAGTGGTGGGGGTGAGAGGCATGTGAAGCGAGATAAAATCAGCAGTGGCAAGGGCCTGATCAAAAGAAACCAACTCCACACCAACAGCTCTGGCTCTGTCGGCTGAGGCATATGGATCATGTGCAATTACATTCATGCCCAAACCTTTTGCTCTTCTTGCAACTTCAGACCCAACTTTGCCAAATCCCATTACTGCTAGTGTCTTTCCCACTAATGATACTCCCACATACTTGCTTCTAAGCCATTTTCCTGCCACATTAATTTTGCGATCAATTTAATGTTAGCCAATGCATTCTTAGGCTCTTGGCAAAGGTTTATAGCAAATGAAGCAAATTTTGATGTTTTGAGATCATTAACGAAACTTTTTTCTAACTCCAAGTTATTTAGAAAAAGTAATATGTTGATTATCAATTTTGTTCCATAATTTGTACATCTCAAATTATCTGTTCTGATAGTGCATATATCTACTCGTAATATAATATAAATGGAGTGTAATCGAAATAAACTAAAATGAAAATTGGGAATGAGAAGTAAGAATCAGAATAAATTGTTTACTTTAACCTTGCAAAATAGATTATTTCTATTGATTATTTACTCTATTTTGAAATTAGAATGGATTATTATAAGTTACTATAATGCCCTTAATTAATTGTCATCGTTATTATTCATTATAATTATTATTTTTTCTGTTGTTAGTAGTAGTTATTGTTATTAATAATAGTATTAATAATATTACTACTAATACTATTAATATTGATGATGATGATGATGATAACATTTTGTACTAATGGATGAGCAGATGCGGCTGAACAATCTACGAGCGGCAGCAACATTGGGGGAGTGGCAGCGACAAGTGATGAGTACTGCATACAACCGGCGAAGATCAATGGCATGAGCCTAACGATCTGTAGTGGTTCAAGGCACGCATTGGACAAGATATCATGGCTACTGTGGTGGTTTAGTTTTTTTTTTTTTTTTTTTAATTGAGGATAAAATTATATTTATGAATTTTTTTTTTAGAAGGTAAAAATGTCAGTTTTGGAAATGAGAGTGTGATTCTCAATTTTTTTAAAATTAAACTTCTATTTTCTAAACTCACTTTATTGTGACCTTCACTTAAATAATTTTTTATTTATTCTTATTTTATGAAATAAATAAAAATAATTATTTCAATTCTAAATTCCGATTACTCAATTTAAAAACTAAATGTGAAAATACAATGAATCAAAGTTTCAAATGGATTAATAATTGATCAATGTATATAAAACACATCCTAGAAATTTTAGTGGACCCTGAGTTTGAAATTAATTTATTTGGTGGGCGGTACAAGTCACCTCTCTCTACCAATAATTGAGAAAATTTTCTTATGCATGAAAAGACAACACCGGCAAGAATGAACAACACCTCTTCTTTCTACTGACAACTTAGATAGAAAATGATGGAAAATTTCATCAAATATAAATTTCTTTTGTTTTTTTAAATGAATTGCTCATGTAAAACAAAACTGTGACCCTCGGTAATGGGCTCCTAGCTCATTAGCAACTCATTGTCGGGATTTTTTTTTTTTAAAATAGAAATTTATTTATCTTTCTAAATTTAAGATAGAATAGATTTTTTTATAATATTAAATAAGAGAAATTTATTTACTTTCTAAATTTAAGATAAAATAATTTTTTTTAATATTAAATGAAGTCAATAAAAATTGACTTTTTTAATAAATATTAATAAAACTCTGATTATAATATATCAATATATAAAAAAAATTAACCAGCCGCCACCGGTTAGGTACAAAGGCATCTTGTGTGATATAATTAATTATTTATTTATTTCCTCCAGGAGCAACAGATCGAATAAAATTCAAAGCACTACCGACTACCAAAAACAAAGAGGAAATAATTTAGTATGTATGAAAGTGGCAAATCAGCCCTGCCAGATCTAATCACTATGAAAAAGGACAATTTTTGGCATTCAATTACGTTATAAAAACGTCTAAAATATACTAATATCAAAATTACAAAAGAAGCGAAAAAAATTTAAAAAGTTAAGTACTAACAAAAATATTTCTAGCTAAACTATACCCTCTGGAGTATAACAATAATAATAAAAGAAAACATGTTAATTTTTTGTGGATGGCATTTAATTGAGATAATAAAATTTTTTACGTTGAAAACAAAGATTTAACGTTTGAATTTTGTTTATATGTGTGTAGGGACAAGACTGGATTGCCATTAGATTAAAGAAAAAAAAAAGCACATTAACTTTCTTTCATTAAACATTTCCTTCTACGAACAAAATTAGAATGAAAATAAGATAGGCAAAAAAAAAAAATCTTAATTCAAGTAACAAATTTAAGCAACAAAAAACTTCCAACCAGTCAAAAAATTGTCGGAATTTTACATGACAAGATAAAAAATTTTCTTAACATGTTTTAACAAGCGCCAAAACAAAGAAACTAAACTCAAGAAGGCCAGAATAAAAATTACATAACTAAAGGGAGCTGAATTATAATTTTCCTTTTAAAGACTATTGTGGGGTAAGGGTCCCTTGAGGGTGGCGGAACTAGATTCTTTAATATGGGGCCTGTGAGGGCCAGTTTGCTATAAATAATAATTGTATGTGTTGTATTATAAAATAAAAGATACTTTTAAAGGTGAGTATTTTATCATAATGAATGCCATTATTACCAGCTTTAATGGAAGCATCAGCCTGAGAAACATTTCTGGCCATGGAAGCAAGCAAAGCGATCCCATGTTCGGCGGCCGCCACCGTGTTCGCCATTGGAGCATTAACAACAAGACAACCGAACTCAGTAGCAGCCTGAAGATCCACATTGTCAATGCCAACGCCAGCCCTCCCAACAACTTTTAGCTTCCCATTAGCGGCCTCAAAGACACTTCTCGTCACTTTAGTGCCACTCCTGATGATCAACGCGTCGCACTGCGAGATCTTCTCGCAGAGCGCTTGCGGGGAAAGATCGTACAAACACTCGACGTCGCCGAAGCTGCGCAGGATTGCAAGCCCGGCTTCTCCGAGCTTCTCGGAAACTAGAATTGTGGGCTTTGGTGTCACGGCCTGGAGGTTTCGATCGTCCTGGAATTTGGAAACCGGACGCTCTGACGTTTCCAGGGCTGTTTGTAACGAGTTTCTGATGGTGAATGAAGGAGGAGGGGTATAATGGGAATTATGAGAATAGAGTTTTAAGGAAATGGGTTTAGGGTTTGTGTTGTGGAGGAAACAGAGGAGGGATGATTTTGAGGAGTTTGATGATTTTGATGGGGCTGTGAAGATGGGTTTGATTGAAGAAGAAGAAAAAGAAGAAGAAGCCATGGCTATGGAGTTTTAAGGTTTTGTTTTGGGGCTTGGTGTGCTGGCTTTTGTGAGCTGGGCGGTGAAGGAGAGGTAGTGTGTGTGAGATTTTTATAATAGAAAGTTATTGACCCTAAAACTGGATTAACTAACTAAGAATAGAAAATTAACATTGGCGGAGATTAATTGTTTATTACTTACTAGGAGGCAGCTAAGAATCAATATTGCTATACCTGTATTTTTATCAAATTGGACCCACATAAATGAGTGGGTCCTCAAGTAGGAAGATCCACATATAATAATATGTTCTAATCTAAACAAGATAAAATAATATAAGCCCTAATTCAAATAGTATAAAATAATACAAGTTTTAAGTTTTGCCAAACTCAAATCCTACAAAATAAGAGATAAGTTTTCGTAACTAAATTATATTTCTAATTATTTCTCTTACATTAAGAGGTTATTACTCAAAAGTAAACATAGAGAAATCAGTATATTGGAGGAGAGGGTACACTATCGCTTAAAAGAGTTGGCCTTTGGTGAGTGGTAGAGATGCTACTCTCACAATTGTAAGGGTAGCGGTTATCCTTCTTAATTATTGAAAAACAATTGAATAAAAATAATTTTTTCACCTCTCAAAATTAGAGTGGAGTAAACATCTTTCAAATATTAAATAAAGGGTAAAAATATTAGCTTTAGTTCTAAAAATTATTTAATTGTAAATATATAAGTAATAATCTCATGTAATATAATTTGTAATATGGACATTAGTCTCATATGATTTTAAAAAACAAATTTTAAAAAAAAATCAATTGAAAAAGTAACATTTAGGAGATGCTGCTTGGTGACATGCTGGCATTTTTTGAAAATTAGTTGTTTCTAGAAGCTGTGGTTATATTTTATATGACTTCAGTAACAACTATAGCGATTGCAAGAAAAATATGATCTTAGATCTAACACTAATGGCATGTATTTTCCTTAATTCTCTGTAAACAGTATGTTTGTGATGATTTTCAAATTACTCTTGTGTTTATAAATTTGAAGTAGATTATTTTCATTAAAGTCGCGGGTTAGAATCTCTGACCTTTCAATCTTTTAAAAAAATTATTGGTTAAATTAATCTATACTCAGGTTATTAATTTGTTTCATTTTATCCCCAAAAAAAAAATTAAAATCTCAAGATATCATTAAGGTGAAAATTTCCCAGGCTTTTACCATCAAAATTACACTTAAGTCTAGTGGACAATTAGTTCTTATCCAAAGTAAAACTTCTCTAGATAATATATTCACAAACTCATTAATTACCGAGTAAAGTAAATTAAATCATGTACTTGTTACGTTATTTATGCCATGCGATGAGGTCATTACACCATTTAATCCAAGTAGTTGGGCAATGACCCACGTTCGGTATGTAATTATATCACACTCCATAGAAAGCAAGGTGCAGTCCATTTTCAATTATTCCTTTCTCCTGGCAAATAAAAACAAGTTAAATGGTTTTTCAAAGATAAGAAATTTTATAAAGTAATTTTTTTTGTTCTTAAGTTGTGTTAAAGGCAGAATTCCACTAGAAACTACATTGTTAGAGTCTAAATCAATCAAATCCATCATTACAAATTTCTTTTAATTAGCTGAAGACTTGAACAGAACTCCATTTCTTTGGTTCTCTTGAAGGTTATCCAGTTGGAGAAAACTCAATTTTAAGTAATAAAGAAGCAAATTAAGAAGAAAAATCCGTCACTTTCTTCATTCAAGATTCAATCATAATGGAATGTACCACAATGTTCTAAATTTTGTTGCCTAGATAAGAACAGGCTGGGAAATTAGTCTCACCTTAATCGTTAACCAATGATTCCGTCTCTCAATTATTGCATTGTCAAATGGGGGAAATTAAGAAATATAAATAAAAAGTATACCTACTTTTGGTCTAGTATTTTATTCAATGGAGCCACCAACTTCAGATTTTTTTCAAATAAAATTAAATATCCAAGACTACAGGAATATCTAATAATTTTTGGGATCAAGCTATTTTGCAGCAGTTGTCAGCTACCACTAATTTTTTTTTTTTTTTTTTTTGTGATTTTAGTCCTTCACCTTTGATCTAATAAAAGCATAGTTTCAACGGCACATATTTATTTATTTGATTATTAACATTATACTCCTTGATATTTATTGAAAACTCAAAAAAACTAAATAGTTTAAGTTTTTAACAGATAAGTCCAAATTATTTCAAATTTTATATTGTTTAATCAATAATGAATATTTATTTTTTAAGATTATTTATTTTATTTTATTTTATATTATTTAGTCATAGATTATTTTATTTTATTTAATATTATTTAAAAAAACTTAACATAAAATAAAATGTAGTTTTAAAATGTCACCACCTATATACATAAATTTATAAATAAATTATAAAAAGAGAGGTGAAATGAAATTTAACGTGAAATTAGTGATACTTTACAACGTTGTCAGGTAGCTGGATTTTTTTAAAAAAAAAAATTCAGCTTTTTACACGTGCACTTGGGATCTTTGATTTTTCCTACTCCACTTGCGTTGTGTCTTTTTCTGGGGTCCCCCAATTGCTTTCCGTCCCAATTCACTGGCCCTCGATGCCATTAAATTATTCTTGTTCTTTATGTGGAAAAACGTTAAGAAGTCAAGAATTGGCCACTTGGATCAACGTTATGAAGTAAACAACAATCGTTTAAATTTACTTTTCAGAACCACAGAAGCGACATCACTGATATTTTATAATAAAAAATTTATTCGGACCCATAGTATTATTTTTAGTGTAGGGCACGGTAAATTATTAATCCTACAATGAAAAAAAAAACACTGTCATTTTTTAAAAAGGAATTTACTTCTAGGGACAAACTTAGTTATAAAGTGGGTGGGTACTGGGTACCACTAAGCTTCACCAAATGGGATTAAATATTTATTTATTTTGATGAAAGTTTTTTCTTTTTCTCCTTAAAAGTTTACTCGATGAGAATATTCCTCTCCAAATTCTGTTGACGTTGTTGTTAATTTATTAAAAATAATGTTCTTTAAAAAAAAAATGATTGTCACAATACAAATGATTCCATAGTAGTGGAGTAGTAGATTTCACTAAGCTCTTTGGAGGTTTAAACTAATTCATTGTAAATCCATCTTATTTAAATTACATTTTATTATTTATATATTTTTGCAGTAATTTCATTTTCAATATGGAACTTTAATTGAACTTAATCTTAGAAACACAATTGAATTAATCCTAGTAATAATACATAATTAAGTTTGTTTATACCCATATTTTTATTAAACTAGATCGGATCAAATAAAACTAATAGATCCTCGAGCCCAAAGATCTATATCCAATAACATATCTTAATCTAAACAGAGTAAAATAATATAAATCCTAATTATGATTAAACTCAAATCCCAATCCTATAAGATAGGAGATAAATGTCCAATTCCCTTAAATCCCGATCATATCATTGAGCCTAATTTTGGTATCAACAAAATTAATTAAACAAACGCATCTATAAAAATTAACATCACACAATGTAAATCATAAAATAAGAAAGGATAATATGAGAAAAAAATAGTAGGTTTTTTTTTTGTAAATCTACTCATTCATCTATATTATGAGACAAAATTTTGTATGACAAAAAATTCTTGATGAATTCATGCTCGTTACAATTTTCAAAATCAAAAAATAAAATGGAAAAAGCAGGAGCATTTTGTTGTTATTAGGCCAATATAGGCTTTTGCATTATTTAATTTATGCATCTATGGTTAAGCAAACGGACCCCACACGCCACGTATCTGAATGATAGCGTGCACACGGCCCAAATACTGGGACGATACAGACACCCATGAATCCAATCTAAAGCGGTTTAAAAATTAAATTTTTATTTCTTAAAATATTCAAACTTTTTTTAAAAAAAAAAAAATTACAATTGGATACATAAATTCTGAATTCTATTGAAATCTATAAACATACACTTTGTAGTTTAGTTTAGAAATTTATTGAGTCAAAAATTTACTCCCACATTAATATACAAGGCCCAGTAGCAGGATATTTTAAAAGTTAAGATGTCTAATATTCTCAAAATTTCTTAACTAACTGGAAATTTTATTATATTCTTTCTAAGATCATTCTATTTCATCTAGTGTTTACAGTAAAAAATATATTTTTCTCCTACTCTATTCAAATCAATAAAAAAAGAGGCCCCTCACAGGAATATTTCTCATAATTATTAAAACTATTAGATTTGATTATATTCCATCAATAATGTTAAATTACTGTTTCTTGTGCAAGTATTTTGTAAAAGTGCGTTTAGGATGAATGTTATCATATTAGACACAAATAAACAAACAACAAACAAACAAATAAATAAAGAGGAGTTATGATAAGTGGGAATCCTGAATTAGTCAGTTGGTTAGTCCATCTTTGCCCTTTTCTAGATTGAATTTTATTGTTGATATATCTTGTTTAGCATGTTGACGATTGGTGCCATATTTGCCTGCCAAGAAAATTTTAATTTTAGATTGGTCGTGGTAGGCTTCACAAACTTTGTATAGATTGAGTTGACAGTCAAAACTAAATTATCTGGGTCATAAGTTATTTTTAACTAACCATTATAATTGTATCACATCAACTTGTAAACAATTCACAAATTCTATCATTAATGTTTTAAACTATGATCGTTACTTATTATAGCCACACAAGGGTAATTCTCAATAATCCAAGTGTAGTCTAACAGTCAGACATTCTTGAGTTATTGAGAAAAATTCTTTAGTGGATATAAGTTACATTATTTTGTAACTTAGCCACACTCTAATATGATCATTAACTACGGGATTTACAGTCAGTCAAGCAGTCAACTCGAGCTTTTGTTTTGCATACATGGATGTGTGAATACTTTTGCAAAATTACTCATTATTATGTTTTGTCAAATGGTCAAGCTTATGGGAACTGCAGTTATATTTGTTTATTGGGAAAAGGATTAATTCACCCTAAATGTTTAAGAAAATGGACACAAAAAAATTTTTACTCTAAATTATTATTATGTTAATTTTAACCAAAAATTCATTTTCAACTTATAATTACCATTATCTCCCTTTTGTCAAAATGGTTAATAAAACCACAAACATCTTATTTATAAAATCTGTTAATAATTTAGGGAACTTTTTGAAACGTTAGTTATAATCGTTTGTTTATTTGTTCCCCATCTCCCTCAAACAAATAATAGATATATTTGCCCTAATCAAACAGAACGTGAACTTGAAGTACCAAATTGCAACAACATATTCATTACATTCTTTGCTTTCCCCGAATAGTGCAGCTTCGGCTATTTATTTTATTAACAACAAAAACAGAAAAAGGACCACTCAGAACTGTTAACATAGCACATCTCCATTGCAGCAACTAGAAAAAGAGATGAATAAAGGGTGCCTAATTGATTGGTTTAGTCATTTAACAGGTGAAAATCTCAATTACAGATCAATAAAAAGAATCAATCAACACAGAAAACTATTAACGGCTTGAAGAAAATTGATTCCCTTCTAGGAATCATATAACAGAACTGCTTTTTCGATTCTTATTCACAGCAGTAGAGCACAGACTGGTTATCATCGGCTTCTATAACTACTAATGCCTCTTTTCATTGTACATTTTATTCTTTCGAAAGAAGGAATCAACAGGGTTTTGATTTACCTCAAGCCAGAGCCAGCTACAGTTCTCAAGAGAAAACACAGAAGTATGTAATTACAGAGAGAATCCTACAAGATTTTCAACACTAAGTATGCAAAATAGAAGATTCGCCAGCAGACAAGCTGGATGCATGACAGTAGCAATGGTAAAAAATGATCATCTGTTTATCGAACGATATCTGATTAGCTCCACACCAATGTATCTGTAAAATAAACGGGCAAAATGGTGAATTTGTTATACAACAAGCATATTCATCATACAGGAGACTATTTTGCACTTAATATAGAACAAGCGGTTACCTTCCAAGCATCATCAAGGTGGCCTGGGGGTTGGTTCCTGGTGATAGGCTAAACGTTGATCCATCAACAATCCTGAGAGTATCGATGCCAATAACCCGAAGATCACGATCAACAACTTTCCCCACAACACAGCCTCCATGATAATGCCATATGGTGCTCACAGTTCTTCGGCAAAATTCAGCCATCTGGGCATGGTCAGATTGATCCACAGGTAGTGTAGGCCCTACAAATCTGAAGTCCTGAGCCCCAAACCATTCATGGAACCTGAAATCATCCATTGAACGACTTCTAAGCAAATCTCCTATCTTGCGTGTACCGTTTATGCACCTTTCTACATCCACAGGATTGCTGAAGTAATTGAAGCGAACAATTGGATTCACCCTCACATCTGTTGAAGCCAGCCTTAATGAACCACTGGAAAGTGGCCCAATGATCTTCTCCATCAGTGTAGCAACAGTGAGATACAGAGGTGAGGATGGTGTCCTAATGAAAACAGAATGCGGAGGGGATGCAAAAGGAATGACAGTAGACGCTGCTTCAACATAAGCCCCAATTTCGGTAATCCCAACAACTTGAATCAAGGAATGCTCAAGTGGAATTGGAGGCACAATAGAGATCCCATTCCTCGGATTATCATACATATACTGCCCTACATAAGGATGATGGTAAGCTACTGGAATACCCCAAGATGATAGATAAGGCCTGGCACCTATGCCACTCAACAACAGCAACTGAGGACTCCCAATTGCACCAGCACATAGAATCACCTCACCCTTTTCCCTAATCATGGCATGATGATATCGCCCTGTTCGATCACGATAAACAACACCAATAGCTGCCTGCCTAGATCCAGGATAAGGTGAACTGGTTGCCAACAGGACCCTCTCTACACTTGCATATACAGCAACCTTAATATTCCTAACATTTGCATAGCTTAGAAGATCAGCAGCACTATGCCTTCTCCCTGAACTATCGAAAGTCGTACCACCAATCTTAGTCCCCACAACATGATCAACCCTAAACCCATTATAAGGATCAACACCAGCCTCCAACAATCCATCTCTAACAGCAGACTGCCAATTTCTCAACTCAGGCCTAAAGACAACCGCCTTCTCAACCCACTCATATGATTCGTTCACAACTTTAAGATCCCAATTCATCCCCGACCTCCGATAAAAGTCGTGATCAGCACGACTATAAAAGCCAGCATTAATGGCACTACTGCCTCCAAGAACACGCCCCCGGGCATTGGGGACTCCATCCTCGGAAGTAAAGCCCTGAGCAGGGGAATCAAATGTGTCTGTCTCCATAAGTGTTGTCAAGAAACCCTCTTGAGTCATCAAATTGGGCTTGCCATAGGCAGTGCCGCCACGTTCAAGTAAAAGTACTTTAAAGGATTGTGAAAGTGTTGCGGCTAATGGGCACCCAGCAGTGCCGCCACCTACTACAACGTAATCATAGTAATCCTCTGAGGGAAAATCAGTGGCGTTGTGCACAAATTTTAAGTAACTTGGTTCTGCTACAAAGAAAATGAAAAGAAAATGTCACTAGGGTTTTGCAATTTAGAGAGTGCTTGGTTACCAAGAAAATGAGTGAAAAGGGAAAACTATAAGCAAGGAATGAAAAACCTAATCTTTTTATCGAATTTGTTAAAGTGACGCATCTAATCGAAAACCCATCTCAGTTAAGTAAATTAGAACTACTTTAATAACAGAAACGTCCGTTTTGGTTTCCAAGTGGATGCCATTTCCTCTTGGTTTCTTGCGTTTTCTTGGAATCCAAACAGGGAAAAGAAAAGGAAAAAAAAGGTTTTCATCAGATGAATTAACAAAAATGACTAACTAACCTTGGGTTTTTCGTTGAGAGTGGGGTCTTGCCCAAGAAACAACTGAGCAAACGAGCACCAAGAACGTGATATATTGAAGAGAAAAGCAAATGGGGGGTTTTGGCGCCATTTTTTTGTGAATTTTCACGGGGATTATGAGGAACAACAGAGCAAGCCGAGAGGGGGAGAATTAATTTTCTCGGCGTCTGTTGGATAAGAAGACGAATTTTCTCGGCGTTTCTTGGAGATCAAACAGAGGCAGAGAGCAGAGAATGGTAGAGAGAGAGAGAGAGAGAGGCGCGAGTAGAGCAAACGACAGTGTCTTTTTGTCAAGAATTCAGTTAGAAGACCGTTATTTATTACCTTCAACGTCTTATCGTCTGCAGCCCAGTGCAGGATATTAACTGACATGGAAGCTCTTGATTGGGTTGTAGAGGAGACATTACAGCTAAGGTTCATCCCACAAATTGGAAAAACGCCATTTGGCAAAACCCTACAAATAATTATACAAAATCATCAACATAAGTTTACAAAATTATTATATAAAAATTATTTTACAAACAACATAAGTTTACAAAATTATTATATAAAAATTATTTTACAATGACTAACTACGTTATTGTTTATGATAAACTAGAGGATTTAAAAAACGTGACATTATTTTATTCAATGAGCAGAATGGCGTCTTACTTAAATTTTCTTTTATGTTAGATAAAAGGCAGTGATTACAGTATCTCAAGAGTATTGTACCTCGTTGGTAGGACTTAAACTATGACATGCGGTACTTAAGGTTTACTGAGACAAAAGCATTATGCACATAAAACATTTAATATATTTCATGTTTAGGCTCAAAATTGTTAACATTAAACTCAAAATCTGTATCAATTTGGTATAAGGCTATGGAATCCAAGTTGAATTCTTACGTGTTAAATACGGAATCTTTTATTTGCACATTTAATTTGGAAAATTTTACTTTAAATTTAATTTTTTTAATGTTCATATATATATATATATATATATATGTATGTATGTATATATCGATTTCTATAATGGAATCATCGAGGCCATGAGTTATTATTGGGAGTTGTTACAACTATTAGCTGTATCTGATGTAGTTCATAAATACAAAGTTTTTGTAATTTGTAATTAAAATGGCTGTAAAAAGTGGGATTTGAACTGATGCTTTCAAGCGCTTAATAATTGCTTGTTTGTAAAAGTGCTTCTTGATATGCGGAGTGGTGATTTGGAAGACACAGCATACCACACTTGTATTGGAAACAAGCAAGGATGACTTATTCGTGTCTAATCTTCGGATGAATTTATATTATTTTTTGTCCAAATTTCAATGGACAATGATAATGATTATAAGGACTAATTTGAAAATGCTGTTATTTTAAAAATAATTATTGTTAATTGTGTTGTAAAAATAATCAGTTGTAAAGAGAATCAATTAAGTATTTAGTAAAACTTATTTTCAAAAGTACTATGGATTTTAAAAGTAGTTATTAGTGTTTAGTAAATTTTGTTGTTCAATTGCTGTGAGAAAACAAATGACTAAAATATATATAATATTAAATGAAATTAACTAAAATATACATAATATATAATGAAATTAACATATATAAAAATATGTATATATAATATTTTTAATTGTGTATTATAATAATTTAAACTGAAAATAAAATTTATACTATATTGATTTTAATGTTTTATTATAATAATTTTAACTAAAAATAAAATTTAGATTATATTGCCATAGAGAACTTTTGATGTAATGTAAAATATAAAAAAAGAAATAGGGTACATGAATGGAATGAATGAATGATAATAAAAAAATTATTAAAATATTAATTTTTTCAATTTAAATAAAAGATAATTTTGGATTTAATTAATAATTGTAAGAATATTTATAAAATTATATTAAATGATAAAATTAATTCTCAAAATCAAAATCTAAAAGATACTCCTTCCATACTTTTTTAAATCAGCCGTAGGAGAAGTTGATTTTGACAAATGATTTTGATTTTTTTTTATCAAATACTAAAATTAGTTTTTAGATTTTCAAAATCATTTTTAAGTCTTCCAAAAGTAATCCGAAATGGACCATAAATACTAAGTCCTAATTTGAATCTCAATTAATGTGATATATATTTATTAGATGATGATTAAATAATTTTATAAACTATAAAATTCATTATTCATCTAATGAATGACACATGAGACACTCAAATTGAGATTTAAATATTAAGATCCTAACATTATTAAATTTTAATAATTACTTATGCTGCCCATTTGATACTACTATTCGACTTGGTTAATTGGAATCTTTTACCACATCAAACAATTTTATTCGTGAGAAAACTTACATGAGATTGGAGTACCACATTACCCATTCATCTATATAATAAAATTGTAACATAAATTTATATATGTTTTTAGAGTTGCCAAAAAATACCATCCTTTTAGATCCCTTAACAAATTGAAAATTAGATTAATTATTGATGTTGATTGTCTAGTAACTTCATAATAAATTTAAGATTATTGTGTATATCAAATTAAAGTAACTAATATTGTTATTATTGATTAGTAAAATTCATCTTGAAAAAAGGAAGGGGAAGGGATTTTTGTAAAAAAAGCATCATAATAGAGGAAAAGAAAATTATTTGAAACACATTATATAAATTTAAGATGTATTCAGTGCGTACCGTGATGGACTCCACATGCCAAACGTATTTTTAATAAATTATAGGAAAGAATCTATTATATTAACTTAAATATTTTACTTAAAGTTTTGGCACAAATTCCCATATGTTGAATTTGGATAATCTAATGAGTGGATATAAAAATATTTACAGGTGAATTACGTAAGATAAAATGATAAATTAATGAGAATTTATTTCAAAATTTTAAGTAAAAAATGTAAGTTAAAATATTTTGATCTCGAAAAAAATAATGTATTTTATTTAGTTTGATGAATTTCTTTATACATGTATAGAAAAAAGAAAAACAAAATACTGAAGACAAGACTTTGATTATAATATTTTTTAAATTCCAATTTTTTAAAACCAAAATTAAAAAATAAAAAAAAAATCATTGCTTTTTAAGTTAATTTTCAATGAGTTGGACTATTGGTACCCTTTCATTAATCTCATAAAATCTCTGTTATATTACAATTACTTTTAAGAACAAATATAAATATAATTAAACCATTTATATTTTCTTTCTCTCATCAATTCTATTTTGCTTGTACAATATATTTTTTTTATTATCATTAAAATAATTTTAATTTAATGAGTAATTCTCTAAGCAAAAAAAAAATTCTTGTAATAAACTAACAATTTAATTACGAGACAGCATAGTAAAAAAATAAATTAAATAAAATTTTATCCCATTGCTAATAATTTTTTAAGGATTCTCAAAATAATTGCTGAACCCAAAATTTATAGGTAGGGTAAAATTGTATTAAACTCATTAAATATTTATTATTTTTTAAGTGTAATATTTTTCTTACTTTTTTTTTAGATTTTTTTCTTTAGAAATTAAATAATAAAAAATTGAAGAGAAAAATAAAAATATTAAGATTGAAAGATTGAGAAAATTATTAGGAACTGAAAAATTCATAAATAAAAATAGTATTTATTAAGAATTTTTTTTTATATTAAATAAAATATAATTAAAATAGAGTTTTAATAAGATTTTTTTGGGGCTAATAATCCGACTCATTTTCAATTGTTCATGGACTATCGCCTATTGGCGTTTTATTATTCTCGCCTTTTGCTTCTCGAACACACACGTTCAAGAGCATTGACCTATCTCCAGGTAATTCAAATTTGAAATTCCACTTGTTATTTTTTTTACTGGTATCCAATTAAATAAATTTGAACATATCGTCTTTTGACGTGTTTTGTTTTGTTAATTTTCTGTTTGGATGGCGAGAAAACTATGCGGAAAATTTGATAAATCAATTTAACTTTTATACTGAAGCCAACAGTTTGTATATCATCACATGAAGCTTTATAGTTGATTCTGAGAGATGATTAGTTTTTGCACAAAGTAGAGAAACTTGAACTGCTCGAAATAATTTTCTAGAACTTTTTGAATTATTTGTTAAAAAATGAATAATTAAATTAAATCTCCAATGTTCTGATTGAGCTTGAAATTAGGTTATTGATGGAAAAAAAAATCTTTAAATCTTATAAGGCTTTAGTATACTGAGTTGTTTGATGTTCATTGGATGTTCGATGGTGCCCTATCTTGCTGTTGTAGTTTTGCTCTTGTATACAGTGATCTTTTAATGCCGAAATTGACTATCTGATAAAGAGGGGAACTACTATGGTCGTTTACTTTGAGAGACATTTTGCTTTGGTACTATAGCCATTTTATATTGTCAGGAATGTGGTAGCTATTGGACATGGTTCTAGGTGGTATGCATGTATTGCAGGGAACTAGTCGGGCACACCAGAACGGGGAAACCTTTTTGGAAATATTTGTGGGACTCATTTTTTTTTTTGGGGATTCTGCAGTAGTTCTTAAGGCTTTGGTTTCTTTCGTGGATATGCATATTGGAACATTTTCATGATTCCGCATATCACCTGTTTGGTGCATAAGCAGACTTGTCTTTGTGGAATTATATCTGTTACATATATTTATGGCTTTTTGTTATCTGTGTAATTATGTGGTTTGTGATTTCATCTCTCTTCTTACTCTTGTTTGTAACGGTTAGAAATCTCCAATCCGGTAGATTCTCCCATCTTGATATTGTACTGTATGTATGCTTTCATGAATCTACATCCTTTTCATCGTACTCAAATTGATGTAATTGTATTACTTTTTCATATTATCTAAGACATTTGCACATTGCTTATGTTGTGATATTACTGTCAACATAGAATAAATGCTGTTTGTACAATGTTTAGCTTCCAACATTTTCCCCCCTTTTCTTTAATACCAGTAATGTACTCATATTTTGTCAGGGAGCTCAGAGCGAGTTGTTTACAGTCGGACTTGACTTCTCTTGTGACTTGTGAGCTTTCTATTCCAAATGGACCTTAATGATCTTAACAAGGTTTGGGAGGTTAAGGCTCTCAAGAAGATTGGAGAAGATGATGCAAGACAAATTCTTGAAAAAGTGGCAAAACAAGTACAGCCAATCATGCGTAAACATAAATGGAAAGTCAGAATTCTTTCTGAGTTCTGGTACTGCACTCTAGACATCCATTTTTTTGGAATGAAGATCATATATTTGTAGTTCTCATCTAGAATTTCAAATTGTAGTCCTGCAAATCCATCTCTTCTGGGGATAAACATAGGAGGAGGTGCAGAGATCAAACTGAGGCTCCGGAGGCCACAAAGAGAGTGGGATTTCTTTCCTTATGAACAGATTCTCGACACTATGCTGCATGAGCTCTGCCACAATGAATATGGCCCTCATAATGCAGACTTTTATAAACTTTGGGATGAACTAAGAAAGGTGTGCCTTTTACTCCAAATATCAATCAACTTAGTTACCCCAATGACACTGTCATTCTGCCAGTTCCTTTTTACAGCAATGAGAATCATGTAGCTCCTTCAGCTCAATAGTTTTCGAATTGAAACCCACTACTGTTGGTTGTATGATCTTTTCTCATGCTTGGCATGACATTGAAAATCGTCCACTAGGCAAAAATTGAAATCAAGATTATTTCCCTACTGCTTCTTGAGATTTTTGAATGCCTTATGATTCTAAGATATAAAAACACTCATTTAATGTCCATGCTATGGTCCATCTAAATTCTATATAAGTTGCTTGTGTCAGACATCATTTGTATCCTTGTATCTGCACTGTTTTAGCATTTTGTAATGCAGTGCAACTAACAAAAGCTAATAGAGGAATTATCATGTTATTAGGAATAGTTTTAGTTAGGCTCATACTTCCCAAGGACCAGTGCGACTCAGGAATGTATCGCTAAAGCATAACTTTTATTTGGGCTTCACATTCTCTATATGGGTTACTCTGGAGCGATATTAATGAAATTAACCAATAACTGGGAAAAGAAGCAATATTAATGATATCATACTAAAAGAAATGTTCTTTGCTTTAAGATATTGTTAGATTAGACGCTGTCATCAAACTTCCAATTGACGTTGGTTCATATTTCTGTCTTACGTTCTATTTTCTCATATATATTTGATTTTGTTTCCATATCTGTACCACCTGGTTACTTCCCCATGTTCTCCTCAGGAATGTGATGAACTGATGGCTAAAGGAATTACCGGCACTGGGAAAGGATTTGATCTTCCTGGGAGACGTTTGGGTGGGTTCTCCCGCCAACCCCCATCGTCACAATTGCGCCAGGCTGCCCTTGCTGCTGCAGAGAACAGAGCTCGCCATGGAGCTCTTTTGCCATCAGGACCTAACCGTATAGGTGGTGATAGCAGCATCAAAGCTGCACTCAGCCCAATACAAGCAGCTGCTATGGCTGCTGAAAGGAGACTGCATGATGATTTGTGGTGTGGGTCCGAATCTTTGAACAGTGACATTGATGTGAGGGGAGATGTTGGATCTTCTACTGATTCTTCAGAAAGTTTGAAGACTTCTTTAGTTTCTAATAATAGATCTGACCAAACACCATCTCTTCAACCTTCTTCTGGTCAGAAAACAGTGGACGTTGGGCAGATGTGGCAGTGCAAGATGTGTACTTTATTAAACCAGGTAAAATCTATGTTTGTGTCTTCAGTTTTGCTGGCTAATATGCTTCAAGTTTGTGAGATACACTTATCAGATCACTTGCTATAATTTTCTATGTGAGAAATTCTTTTCTGAACAATGCCATAGTTTATAATCTTTTTTTTTATTTAAATCAAGTGCAATATGTTATTATGACTAAGGGTGCGTTTGGTATTGTTTTTCAATTGGTGTTTTTTATCCTCATTTTGAAGAAGGAAAATGATGTTTTCGATGTGATGTTTTTAAAAGTTAAAATGTGTTTGGTAGTTTGTTTTAAAATAGTATATAAAAAATGAAAACAGTGAAAATGTGTTTGGTTGCTTGTTTGAAAGAGTGAAGACAGTGAGAGAGAGTAAAGAATTATTTACTATTTCAATCTTTTTTTTAATAATTGCATTATATTTTTTGTGCTAGTTGTTATCACTAAGTGTAATTATTTTATTTAAAAATGTATTCTATTATTCTAAAGGTTATTTTATAGAGTAAAATATAAAATTAAATAGTCTGAAATAGTCCAATGCAATATAGTAAAGCGAAAAATATATTATGGTATAAATTTTTTAATTAAAATATCAATATTAATTGTGTTTTTTATAATCAATTATAAATATATGTAAGATAGTTATTTTTTATTCTAAAAAGTAGTTCCTTTTGTGTGTTTTACAATAATATTTCATTTTAATTATGTAAACAAATTTTATTTATAGCATAATAATATTTGAAAGAATATAAAATTACTTTATAATTTTTATATATTTCTTAATATTAGCTGGGAGGATGTAACTTTTTTATTGATATATTTTCAACAATATTTAGAAAAGTGTTATTAATTTTTAATTTAAAATAATATATAAAAAGAATTAAAATGGATGATTCAGCTGCATGATATCAAATAAACATAATTTTCTTTTGATGTTATTTATTTATTATTATTATTTACATAACATATTTCTTGTTGGACCCATACATTGATTGGCAAAAGTTGTCACAAAGTCAAATTGTGGGATCATTGACTCTCAAAGAATGAAAATTGGAAAACATCAATATGGTATTCTCTAATTTTCTTTGTAAAGTTCAAAGAATAAAAATGATTTGTTTTCCAATACTGTTGTGTTTTTTTAAAAAGGGAGCCCACCAAACAAATTTTATGCATTTTCTTTTTCAAAGAATGGAAAACAGCAAATCAAAAACAGTACCAAATGCACCCAGCTACTCAGTTCAAATTTCTTTGCAGTTCTAAACATACTAGAAACTATAATGACCGAGAAAATTTGTTACATTTTGTGTAATCATATGCCATAAGTTGATGTTAGAGAAACTAGAAGTAATATGATGATAGCATAGAACCCAAGTTTGCAGATGTATCAAAATATGCCCCTTGGTGATGTTGCTTCAAATGCAGTTTGGTTTGCCCATAGATGCTATGTAGCAACAATGAATTTATTCAACTTTTGTGCAGTTATAATCTGCACCTCTATGTTATGCATCCATGGAGCTCCTTCAATACCACTTCTCCCCCTCTCCCTCCCTCTCTCTCGCTCTGTCCCTGTACATGCACGTGGACTGGTGGGCATATTTTCATTCATGTGCATGTTTCTGTTCTAATGCTTGCATCTTCATACTGCAGCCGCTGGCACTAACATGCGAAGCCTGTGGAACTCGGAGAAACAAAAGTGTTGGCGATTTGAGGGGATGGTCTTGCAAGTTTTGTACACTAGATAACAGCAGCTTGTCCGAGAGATGCTTAGCTTGTGGAGAATGGAGATATTCGTATGGCCCTCCCATATCCACTCCTGGACCCTATCCTGGCACCTGAGATTAACAAGGAAAACAAATATTATTTGTCAAGGTACACTTCCGTTTGTCTCTAATATGCAAACTGTTGTAAAACTGAAAATCTTGTCTACTTTTTGATGTCTTTACTCTCATTTTGTACAAATCAAAATGCTTATGATGTAACTCAAGAGGGTAATATGTAGTGATCTGTTAATCTTAATTACTTTATGAACTTACACATGAAGAAGGGCGAGGATTTTGATTTTCTGATAAGATTTTTAAGTTCGGGAAAGCAGGTGAAGTACCAAGAGTTTTCATTTTCTTATTTTATTTTCTGGATTTACTCACTTTATTAACATTAACAGATGTTGTTCGAACGATAGGGAAGGTCTTTGATGAACTTTAAGTATATTCATGGCAACTCATGTTAAACCTTCTGAAGCCCACATCTAAAATGATAATGCAAAGTGAACATATGGGCTTTGTAATTCGATGGTGCCTTTTGACGGGGCCGGATCTAAAAAGTTATTTTGTTGGCGTAAAATTATAATAAAAATTAATAATTTTTAAAATTTGCCTAATGCCAAAATTTCTTTATTAAATTACCCCAATTCCAAGAAAATTTTCTAAAAAATTCGTATGAAAATAAATAATTTATTATTATTATTATTATTATTATTATTATTATTATTATTATTTTTTCGGTTTAGCAGGGTCAATGTCCCCGCTCTAGGCGTCTAGTCCCTAGCCTCTTCATGAAAGAAACTTGAACGGAAAATAATGTAAATATGGGATTTCAAATTATACATTATACACATTAATGTAGTTAAGATTATAATTGTTAAATCTTCTACCACGAGTGTATTTATAGTTAATAACATGTTATTTTACAGAGTGAGCTTCCTATCATAATTTGTGACCATATTAAATTCAGGTACAAGTTAAGATATAATAAAATTTACTACATTACAGTGTGTGTTCTTTTTTTTTTTCATCTTTTAACTTGTTTTTGATTTTAATATAGTTAAGGATTCTTGATTAGAAAATTATTATATTTCTTATTTAATAAGTACAAATTAGAATAGTTAAAAAAAAATTAACAAAAAACACAATTCAACACTGAATTTGAATTCGTTGAAATAACATTATTAGTCGGTTAGAACTTGCGTCTCCAACTTCAAATTTTCTTATAAAGATGAATTTTGTACAATTAATTAGACGATAATATCCACATCACTCCCATACAATAATAACACAATAAAACTAACCATAACATATGTGACAAAAAAAACAAATACACTAACACAACTATCCCAGTATGTCTGCCTCTTTTGGACCTTTTTGATATGTAAATGTACTATTCCATAAATAAAATTTGAGAAATTTTTATCCTGCCTCCAAATGAATTGATATTTTGAACCGCATTCCCAAAAGATTTGACTCGTTACACAACGCTCTAAATTCCATTAATTTTTCAAATTTTTCTAGTGGCTCCGTTAGATTTTTTATTGAATGACAAAAATGCTCTTTCACTTGAATTCAAATAAATTTAATTACACAAAAAAAAAGGAGAAAAAGAAAAGGAATGGAGATGAAGGAGAATAAATAGATGGAAGAAGAAAAAAAAACAAAAGGAAAAATAAAAAAGAGAAAAAAATAAAGAGAATTTTCATTAAAATTAATTTAAAAAACAGAATTTCAATTTTACCCCTCCACCATTAAAGTTAATTGAGAAAATAACGTAATTGGCGGCGCGCTGCAACAAGTCAATTCTTTTAGAGACGCGGTGCAAAATGTTAATTTATTTGGGGGCATGTTAAAAATTACCATGAAATTTTTACAAGTTTGTGTGCCATTAAATAGAGATGGCAATGGGGCTAGTTCTATGAGAGGATCATGATCCCCGTTGCCATTCTCAAATTTGTAGCATCACTCATACCCGAAGCCTGTTATTTTGGGGTTAAACCGGGGGTATCCCTGATAATTCCCGAATGTTGTGACAGCATACGAATTACAAAGAAATCGACTTTGGATACATGCAATTTATTCAAGTTTTATGCAGCTGTGATCTGCATTCCTAATGTCACTTATATACGTCCATTGAGGTCCCTTGATGCTACTTCTCTTTATTAGTATGTATTACAGATATGGATTGAACTATAGGGAATGTGTTTGATGAATTTTAGAATATTCATTGCAGCTTGCGATAAGCCTTCCAAGCCCACTTCTTAAATAATAGTGCAAATTGAACGCGCGAGCTTTGCAGTTTGATGGTGCCTCGGGCGCCACTAGCCTCTTCACAAAAGAAATTTGACCCAAAAAATATGTACATATGGGACTTGAAATTCTACATTATTCACATTAATATAGGTTTCTTCTTTGTTCTTTTTTTTTTTTCCCACTCACAAAAGTCGTGAGAGGGAAGTATTGAAATAAAATATGGATTCAATGTTGAGGTGGGCGGCGTCGGTACTTTTTATTATAATCTTCAGTCGCGCGTGTAGTTTATAATTAAATGACATATTATTATTTCTCGTTCAATAACTATTAATTACAATATTTTAAAAAAATTCTCAGTAAAAAGATCAATTTAACACTGAATTTGGTACAAGTAATTAGATGATAATATTCATACACTCCCTCCCGCACATAATAAGACAACAAAACTAACTAACCATAGCATATATGATCAATAGAGCACAAACACAACTGCCCCAATATGTCCAGTTTAAGCAATGCAAATATAAATGTTAAAAGTAAAGCGCATTGTCACGGAATCTCTTTTGGACCGTTTTGACGAATAAATGTACCATAATCCGTAAATCAATTTTTTTTCCTATAAAGAGTATGCCCATAAATAGGATATGTAGATTACAAAGAGATTGACTTTTTGTATGCATGCATGCAATTTTTCTTCCATCAAGATACGCGACTCTAATATCTTGACTAGTTAACATCACTCCACATGTTGCGTTTTTTATGGTGCCATGTCCCCATTGACTTTCCCCTACAGACAAAAGAAACGAGATTTTTTCTTACTACATGTTGTTTATTGTTGTGATTTGGGGGAGTCTAACGTCCTATTATTTGATGGTGATTTGGCACAATTCGAATATTTGAAATCAGAACGTGCGAGATTTATTTGTACGTGTTTGAAAGAAAAATTATTTCTCGCTCACATATTTGGAGTACTCGATCGCCTTCCAACTTTGAGAAGAGAAGTAATTTAACATGCGCCTATTGAATGATTCACAGCCTGGTATCATTGAATCTTTAAGTTTTTATCTAAACATTGACAATTTCCACGTTGTCATTTCTGCGTCCTTTCGTTTGCATGCTTCCATCGCCTCATGCTCGTATTTGATCATTTCCACGTTCTTTCTGAAGTTCACGAGTCTTTATGGCACATGGGTTCTCTAGCTTCTGCAGCTTCCGCATCATTTCTATAGTTCATACATCTGCATGGCTCTGGCTTCTGAAGCTTCCTCTGAAGAAAAATCAAAGGTAGTACTATAATAACATAATTTATGGGATGGAGAAAATTCCGAATATGATGAATTGCCTTTGACCAAAACATCATAGAATAACAGTAAGATTTCTTAAGTAGAATTCTTTTGGTGCTACAGCCCCCCTTAAGCTTTGTTTTGAAAAATTACAATAGACACAGCCTCCTTTTTTTTTTTTTTTTTTTTTTTCTTTTTCTTTTTTAAAAAAAGAAACAATTATTTTTTCCACCGTTACCAAAGATCAAATTCTTTGTTATTGAGTTGCTTTATTGGTCGGTTTTCATTTCATTTCTTTTCCTTTTCATTTCTTTTGAATGAAAAGAAACAAAAGCTGAAGCAAATGCTTCACTAGTTTCTCTTTCACAATGATTATGCGGACAAAATTTCTAACACACAAGCAGAAAAGTGAACTGGCAAAAGCGGCCCTCCCAGCCCCAGGCGATGCCTGTATGAAAAAGTTAACAATTATAGGTCAATAAATAACTTGCCCATTACGCACACATTGGGGATTCTGAGTGGTAAAATCTTTTGACAATTTTGATTGGGCAATTATATCAATCTCCGCAAGATAAAAAAGAATGTAATGCAACATAAACAACTCATCATAGCAGTTTATAAGCTTGTGACGGCAGCAGCATATAAAAAGCAAGTAAACTCACAACAGGAATATTCAGAACATGGAAGCAAAGATAATTTGGAGCCAAAAATAACTTTTGAAAACATGCTGCCAGGAACTAGCATTCATAATGACAACTCAGCTCCTGACAGCAAAAATGCCGTTCGAGCACCCTTGAAAACTCAGGAATTTAAGAGCAATATTAATGACCTGATATTGAACAACATAAACCCAGCTCATTGCGTGTTGTATCGCTGAATGATTTCAGTAACCATTAAAATCTCATACTCATGAACTGGGTCCCAAAAAGAGTGAAGGTAAAATTGCTCAAGATTAATCCTTGTGACATTTTTTTCTGACAAAGCAAGTTGATGTTCAATGTTATGGATACCATGTTACAGGTTACAAAAACCCAATCCATAAGAACATTATATGATCAATTTGTAGCATGTTATGAGTATATCCTTTCAAATATATACAACTCAAAAAAAGACCAATCCAGCATATCTTCCCCATTTTAGAAACAAACCATAAATGGTTCAATAGTTGAAATAAAAGCCCCATTTATCATGCTATAATGAGATTAAACTTAACGCATTAATTAAATATCTCACTACAATCGAAAGAGAGCTTAAGTTCCGAGTTACTGTTGCCATGATCCAAGCATTAATATCACAAAACAAAAATCAAAACAAAAATGGAAACTTTTCTGCACTGCAATAAGCCAATAATGCATCACTCTGAAACCAATCTTCAATCTTTACTCAGCTCATGGTAACAAAGCATATACAAGATTACTAAAACAGGAAAATAAATATAAAAACTTAAGGCCAGAGACATAGTCCAAATAAACAGAAAATTTCCCTTTTAACTAAACATCATCAAAGGAGAAGATTGATTCTTTTCATTGATTGAAATTTGCTCATCATCCATCATAATTCCCCCATTATAGATCCATAACCCCAATTAACTAACTTTAACCTTCCTCCCCTAAGAATCAAATCCATAATTAATCTCATCATATCAAACAAGAATATTCAGCAAAAATACCAAAAACCCAATTTTTTCTCCAAAAAAAAAAGATCAAAAACTAAGAACTAAGAGGGCGAGGAGGTGGCAAAATTTGCCGAAGATTCTGATTCACCTGACTCTGCCCTGCTCTCAATATAAACGGATGCTGCAACAACTGCACAGCCGTCCACCTGCTATGCGGGTCTTTCTGCAAACAACGCGAAATAAAATCCCTAAACTCCCTTGATGCCATTTCAGGAGCCTCCGGTGGCTGGGCGAAACATATCGCGTACATCAAACTCGCCCAATCCCCTTGCCTCCCCACGGCAAACGGAAACCTCCCCAGATAAAACTCCAATATACTCACCCCCAAGCTCCATATATCCCCTGCATATCCATCGTATTTCCCATGGTTCAAATCAGTGTTAATCCTCTCAGGACTCATATAAGCTATGGTTCCTACGGCTGAATTGCAGGGATCCATTGTCTGTGCTAAGATCCTACTAACCCCAAAATCCGCAATTTTCACATTTTTGCTAGAATTTATTAACAAATTTGAGGGCTTAATATCACGGTGTACGATTTTTCGTTTGTGTAAATACGCTAATCCACTTAATACTTGTCTAGCTAAATCAGATAATATGTGCTCCTGTCTTATGTGGGCCCCTTCTAGGGATCCACCGTCCATGTACTCTAACAGGACCTCTATCTCGCCGTTACGGTCGTACATGTCGTGACACCTAACGACGTTAGGGTGGTTAACGTCGCGGAGGATCTCGATTTCACGGCAGATCTGAGATCTGACGGAGTCCTCGTGGTTACCGTATATTACCTTGAGCGCGAACACGCGCGACGTCGGCGGGTGGACGACTCTCCAGACCGTGCCGCCGCTGCCGCTGCCGATTCGGTTGCCTCTCTGGAGCTCAGCCGGGTTGATGAGCTGGTGCCGGTGCTGATGGTTGTTCTGAGTTTGGTTTTGCTGCTGGTGAGGGTGGTGGTTCTGGTGGCTCGTCGACTGACCGGAGGAAGAGGACGAGTTTGATGTAGGCGGCAACGGGAGGGGGACGGCCAAGGATGGGTCCCGCTGCGGGATTGGCAGCGTGAGGTCCGGTCTCCGGCGTTGACCTCTGCGATTGGCTAATGATGACGATGAGGAGGAGGACGAGGAAGAGGACGAGGAGGAGGATAAGCCGCCAGGCGGCGGCGGTAGAATCGGTCTCATCGTGATTACGCCGGCGAGTCTCGGTGTAAAACGGAGTTGACGGTGAATTTTTTTTAAAATTTTTTTAATGAAAAGAAAGGTTGAATTTTTTTCACTTAAGAAATGATCATTGGATTGGAAGATGCAATGAGATTTTCGGTTGATTTTGTAGTTAAGAATCCATAACATGAGCTTTTGTTTGTTTCGGAGGAAAAATGGAGAGAGAAAGTTCTCGAAAGAGAGAGGAAAAAGGCCAAGAAAAGGGCCGGGAAAATAGAGTTTTTGCCTGGGGAAATAACTTTTAGATCCCTTTATTTTCGGTACAATAACATATATTAAGTCACATTGAGCATTATTTTCATTTGCATCCATACTAAGGGTGGCAACCAGCAAGGCAATCTATATATATTTAAACGAATCTGAATGCGATTCCATTGATTTATTAATTCTAATGAATAGATTAAAAAAATTAAAGTAAATATTTATTTATTGAGCCAATCATATTTGAATATGTTGAATTTTAATTTATTTTATTTATGATTCATTAAAAATTTAATTTATAAATTCATTTTGTCACTCTTAAATTAAATTTTGTCAAGATATTTTTTATTTAAAATTTAAGAATTCATTAATAAAGTGATTTAGATTCTTTAAAAAATTTATCAATTAAATCCATCATTTAACATTAACAAAAATTCATAATTTGACTCTTGTAATTTTCTAATCAATGTAGAGAATAACGGTTAAATACTTAAGCATTGATTTCGTTCGTAAATTTTTTAGGGCTTACATCAAACAATGAAAAGTTCTTTAGCTTCATGTGATTTTGTTAAACGCTAGGTACTAATTGTTTTGCAGGATTTGATTGAAAAATAAATAAATAAATAAAAAGCAAGGAATTATTTTTTTTAAAATGTTTTGGTAACAATGTAACAATAGATTGATTGAGATTTGAGGAGAAGTTACAATAGAGAGAGGGAATCTAGATTTTAAAGACAAAATATTTTCACGCGCTCTATATTTGCTGTGGTGCACGTGCCAACGAAGATAGAGGCAGAGGCGCGTATCATTATAGTTATTGCTGGGTGCGTGTTGGGATGTTGCCCAGCTTGAGCATATCTTGTGGAAATTTAAGACAGTGCATGGGGCATTGTACCTTTTTTTAATATTTTTTGGGGGCTTGCTTTAAAATTCAATTTAGTTTTTTATTATTATTTTAATTGACTTCACTGAAATCAAAACGCAAAAAAATTATTAAAATTACTACTAAATGAATTTCCATTTGATAACATATTATGACTTTCGTTAAAAAAAGAAAAAGAAAAAGAAAACTCAATTATCTTTTTTTTTTCTTTTAAAATTCACAACAAAACCATAAATTAGTAGTCAATAATTAGCTAAAAAATCCCATGCTTGTAAAATGCAGACATTTGTAATTAGATTTTTTTTTTATTTATCTAAACATTATAATATGTTCAAAATTTGTTATAAATTTTAATCCTGATTATTAACATCATTTAAATTAATTACTAGAATAAATAAATATATATGTAAATATCCAATAATTTGGGATATCATAGAGGATGCAACAAACACTCTGCAAACTAGTAAAGGTGGGAATTGGATTTTATATAAATTTAGAAAAACTTATTATTTTAAAGTGATCCAATAAGAAATAAAAAAAAGTCAATAAAATTAATAAAAAATAGTTATGTGATCAGGGCATCAACTATAAAATATTATAATTATGTTATACCAATTTATATGAGTTGTATGTTCTGCATAAGTTATATGTAATGTAATTAAATCATAATTTTTTTTTAAAGTTTTGCATTAATTGTATTATGATAAAAATTTTATTATGATAAGACGTGTCACTTACCAAAAAACTTGTGATGTATAGAAGGTTGTGATTAAAATATCGTATTAGATTTTATTAATTTTTATTTATTTTATTAATTATCTAAAGATGTCTAGATTATAGATCTATGTATAGAATTATTAAAGTTTTTTTTATGTAAAATCATGTAAGAGGTACGTAAATAGAGTAAGAGTGTGTTTGGGATTGAGGTGCTGTACCTTTTAAGCTACCGCTGCTATAGAAAAAAAGTTGTAATTATGAAATAAAAATTAATATTATGTAGTAAATATAAATTTTAAATAATAATTTTGACAAAATTATTAAAGATATAATAAATTTTTCATAATACAAGTGAAAAATCATATCAATATAATTTATAAATTACAACAGCTAGTGTTTACCAAACACTTAAGTGCTGTAGCTTTTAAGCTACAGCTGCCCAACCTCAATACCAAACGCACCCTAAAGCTAATGATACTAAAAAAAAATTATGAAAACTAATGTGATGTGAAAATATTAATCATATCGTATAATTATAAATAATATATATATGAGCGTACATTGTTATAAGCAATAAAAGTGATACATGTTACTCATAGTCTTTATGCATGTAACATACAAAGAAATTGACCAAATTGCTAAGATTGTCATCAAATTTTTAACAACTTTTCAAATTATTCAATTGCATGCATGCATGCATACATACATACATATATACATATAAACAACTTGAAATACAATATGATCGTAGATATTTTAATTTTATAAGAAAAAGAAATTTATTATTGTATTTTAAATCTATTTTTGTCCTTCAAGTCTTCAACTTACAGTACTGCAGGAATGTATACTCAAATTGCACAGCAACCCCAGAGCAGGATGAATCCAGGTTTCACAAGAAGAGGAGATTGCTGGAGATATACTAAATTCAATAAAATTTGCATAAAACTACGTAGTGAATTTACCAAAAAAACCCTACATTATTCTCATTCTAAATCTAAGACTCTCAACCTGCCTCGGATGATTCAGGAATTAGTAAGAACATGGGGGAAAATAAAAAAGGTGTAATTGTAAAAATTTCCAGCTTTGTGAATTTTGATGCTGATGTTGTATATGCATTGCTCCTTCGCGCAAATTTCAGAATTTGAGAGTAGTTTCCACAACACTGCCGGCCATGGCCTTTCTGCATACTTGCAACTGCTGAGATTCTGCTTCGTGGAAGGGTATATTGATTGATAATAGCTGGCCGTCGATCCTGATCAATCATCTGTATCAAGTGTCACACAAGTAAACAACCAATTAACAAGTTGAATCTCCTATTTTATTTTAATAGGAAAACAAAAACAACTCACCATTTGAAAGATCGACATGGACAAAAAAGCTTGCTGCAACGATAAGATAGCCTAGAATAAGCATTAATCCTTTGAAGTAGTTTGACGTCCCTTCCTGCAACGAGTAAGGCAGTGACAGAGAAGTCATTCATAATTAAGCAATTTCTGCGTTGCAGCATTTGCGTAAAAGGAAAGATATGGTGCATTAAACAATAATAAAATTGCAAGTAACAAGAAGATCATTGATTGGAGTTGAGGATTAAAACTAGAGAGAGCGACAAACCTGCAACAGAAATGCCACCACTAGCACAGTGATAAAGAGAGAAGCAGTCTCAAAGAGTTGAAAATTCAAGTCCATCGGTTGCCCCATGAACCATCCAACTACTACACAGAAGGGAATCTACAATTATAAAGCACTGAAATCATTAGACTATACAACTAAAGCAAAAGCAATCGCCTTTAGCAATTTTAAGTACCTATCTATAAACAGGTTCTGCAAAGTTTAGATAATCACAACTTAAGGTCAGTTTTCTATCAGGAAATTGCTATTGAAGGTTGATAATGCTGCTAAGATCTCACAGAAACTCAATAACTGTTGTAAGATCTTACCACAAACATTGATATCTGTGTAGATGATCCAATTGCAACTCCAAGTGTGATGTCCTAGAGGAAAATTAAGTCCAATCAATCATTCATAAACAATTTGCAAATCAAGCGATGACCAATGCACTCACAAGCTTATCCTTCATGGCAAACATGATTGCACTTCCATGCTCAGCAGCATTTCCCACAATTGGAAGAAGAATGACACTGATAAAGGAGATCGGCATGTTCCAAGAGTCGGAAGCTCCCTGAAAGGAAATCAAGACTACAATTATACATGTGACTTTTAAGATCTCACAGATACATACCAATAAAACATCTGAAGAAAAGCAAAGAGGAACTAAGAAGAAGAAAAAGAATAAGGCATATGTCTCACTTAAATGATTAGATAAAATCTAAAGAACACTGCTGAAGGGATGAAGAACTAGTCTATCAATGCTTCCCTGGAATTGACTTAAAGGGCTAGCTTGTACAGAATTTGAATGAAAATGCTGCTTGCCCGGCATCAGTCTCCTAGAATTCAATTGAACTACTCTCTTCACCTCACAAACAGGGTGCAAATAAAGATTGCACTTCACTTTCTTTCTTAAAGTTCCTATCCACCTCAAGAAATTATATCTATTCCTATATCTCAAGCCTACACTTGTAGATATGAAAACCTGTAAATAATTAGGGAAAATGGTTGATTGGATTGATTGTTCAAAAGAAACTTCAACCAGCAATGCAAAAACCTCTTAAGTGAACTAGTTGTAAAGGAATGCAAGGATGAAAACACAGCAGGAACTCTCAGAACAAAAACAACTCAGATCCGCACAGAAATCTGAAACAGAATTAATTACAAAAGGTTTTTTGCCATCAAACCATCGCAACCTCCTAATCATACTGAATTGACAAGAAAGATGGTTCTTATTCTACGTACATTTCTTGCTAAAAGAAGGAATTCTTTGGAGCAACAAATTAAGATGCCACACCAAATTTACTGTCAAGGAAGTGAAGTATTTTGAGAAGCATGATTTATGAAGCCATGAAATTGAAGAAGACTTCAGGATAAAGAGGGGATCAAATTGGAAGAGAGAAGCCACAGGAGAAGAATAACACAGCATATGAAATAAAAACCCTAAGTCCTAACCTAATGCCCAAATGCAGTAAGGTTCAGAATGTAACATGGATGAACTTTCACCTGAATTTTCTGTACTAACGGAAAACATTAATTGAGGTAAAAATTTGCATAACGTATAATGCAAACAGATATTACAGTAGACATTACCTGGATAGCATCTACAAGGTATCCAGACAATACAGAGACCCAGATAGTCAAAATAGCAAGCCAGCCAATTGCTTCCCATTGTGTAAGTTCAGGAGCCTCTTCTTCATCAGAATCTCCACCAACACCTCTCTCCTGCAACCATTGCAAAGGATTGCTAATTTAAGATACATCTTAGGCTTAGAATGTTATAATAAAGCCATAAGACATCAAAAACAGATCCAAGAGTTAAAAAACAATAGCAATAACAGGACAGTTAATATAAATGATGAATTGCAACAAAATGTGATGATAAAACCAAGGACACTATTCTTGTCATAGGCAATGTGAGATAATTCATAATAGCTGATTAACCATTGGATTCAAAAGTTTAAGCTTTTACGTAAGGGCCTAAGAAACGGTATTCATGCTCTTACATGTTCCTAATGAAGATGTGCAGATCAAACACAGCTAAACCTACAAACACAGCTAAACCTACAAACACAACAGCAACTTACTATTATTCGATTGATATAGTCATGGATTTAAATGGAAGATCTCTTCATCAAATTGGATTTAAAGTCACATCATAACGTTAACACTTGAGCCAAAAGCTTAAGCTATCAAGTAATGGCTAAACAGTAGTATTTAGCGCTAACAAAGGCTACGAACTATTGCTGGTTTCTTAACAGCACAGCACCCATGACACTATGTGATACCCCCATAAATCCTGATGAGAAAGAACATTGCAAAGTACAATAAAGAGATTTTATTTTAAGGAGGAGATCAAACAATATGTTAGATAGTTTGTACTCCTCTTTTCAGCAACGTGACATCACTCCTTCCTAGTGAAATCAGAATCTTGAAGAAAAGCATCTAGACCTGAAAACTAGCTTACAATCATTATGTGAGGGGAAGAATGGGAAATGAAAAAGCAAAAAGGCTATCAAATGGATGCTCAATTCAACAATCATGCTTGATCCACGAAATGCTCAAGCAGTAAAAGAACTAACCTCGTCAACAGGATTATACAGATGAGCCTGACTTTTTAGTTGAAAGAAAAGGTAGCTAGCATATGCAATTAGCATCACGCAGCTGCTAAATCTTGAAAGTGCAAGCTCTGACTTGCCAAAATGGACTTCGGTATGTGTGAAATGAAGCACAGCTGGAAACATTATTCCCATTACAGCCATCAAAAGTAATCCAGAGTTCACCACAGCAGACGCCTATTGAGAAGGTAGTTCCATTTCAATGAAAATTATACTACATCAGGTCAAAAGAAGTGAAGATGAGGTCAATTCTTACCTTATTGAAGACCTGAACCTTCTTATGGTGAATGATTCCCCCAATGAAGAAGGAGCATCCAAGCACTAACAGCATATTCGACAAGATGGATCCCAACAGTGATTGCTGAACAACCCTTGTCATCCCATTATTCAATGCATATATCGATATTATCATTTCTGTTGCATTGCCAAATGTGGCATTCAGAAGTCCCCCAACTGCAAATGCCAAAAAAATGTTTTCCAGATAATCGATATAAAAGCAACTACGTAATATGAGGAGGTTCAAAATTGTCCTACTATGGAATAAGCTTGAGCACCTAGCACATATTCCTTCTGCCTACATACACCACTTAATCAAAATAGGAAAGATTACAATTATTACCTGTTGGCCCAGTGTAAAAGGCAAGCTGTCTGCACCACAATTGTAAGAAAATCAGTGTTAGGATTATTCAGAGCCAAAGAGTAGAGAAATAAAATATAATGATGATGGATTTGATAGACAAGCCAATGCTTACTCAGTCACAAAACCCAACCGCTCTGCCAAAGGTGTAATGCCCAATAAGCTGAAGAAAAAGACCCATCCCTAAAATATAGTAACTATCAAACAATTATAAATACGAAATCATGGTTAACTAGTGAGGCGTGGGATTTTAAGATATTTGATGTTCAAATGTCCATCGAATTTTTAAAAGCTCATCTAATAGCCATCCATAATATCAGAAAATCAACAAAACTCTTTCTGAAAAGATAAATAAAAATATTTTATTACTTATTATTTCTTCTACGTATTTCTGCATCTCACTCATGAAATTTTCAATTTAAGAAAATCCATGAACAGGTATAATCAAAAGTTGTGCTGTCCTTACATGCTTTTCAGTAACATAGTGCATCAATATCGCTAATGGACCAAAAGGTAACAACACATTGATCTTCGATTTAAATATAACAGTGTGGATACTACTTAGAGGTCCCATTTGTATTTGCTTAAAAACCCTTGAGTAGGCCATATCTACATGTGGATAGACATGAGTTGTCTCAGAGTCAAAAGCATGCACTTTCCTCATAACTGGTGTTGAGCTGAAAGGGATTTCCTCATCAGAGTCAAGGCCAATCTTCTGCTCTATAGGCCCCATCTGCATGCATAAACATTTCATCAGTCAAAGGACAGCTCCAATGGCAAGAGAAATCAATATGGAAGATATTGACATACTGTTATTTGCATTTCACCAAGCATCCTACATTCACAAGATTATAATGCCAGCACCAGTTTATATAAGTGCTGAAATTGGCTGAACATGCACAAGCATGACCAACACAAGTAAATGTATACTCCACTGTACATAAAATCTGAACATCCCCATTCATATCATATCATTAAAAGTAATTCTAATTCATGATTTGAAGAAAAATAAGCATTCCGAAGCATATATGAAAGACACTAGACATTAAGTAGTCACTCGGTTTCCTTTATTCCCTCCAATGTTTTTAGTCAAATTGCTAGGGAGTTTATGAAGCAGAATCCAATAATCGACCCAAATCTAATATTTATGGTGCGTTTACTTCCTAGATTGAGAGTCCACCAGAATTTGGGAATGGGGAATGGGAGATTGATTCTCAAGATCAATCTCCCATTCCCAAGATAACCATTTTGTCCCCCCACAAAATCAAAAATGCCTATTTTGTCCTCAGTTAAAAAATACTATAATTAATTAATATATTATTATAATTAACTAATATAATTATTCCAATTACTAATATATTTTAAATTTATTATTATTATTATTATTATTATTGTTGTTGTTGTTGTTAATGATAAAAATAATAATAATTAATTAATATATTATTAACAATAATTAATAATAATAATTTTTTAATAAATAATCACAATAATTAAAATACAAAATAATAATTATAACAATAGTTCATGAACTACTTTTTAGTAATTTGCTATAATCTAACTCATTCTCATTTTGATTCCAAGACAAAGTAAATACATTAATAGTAATCCAACTCATTCCAATTCTGATTCTTAGTAAATAATTTATTCCCATTCTCATTTCCATTCCAGTCCATTCCCATTCCTACCTATTTCGATTTTAACCTATTTCGATTTCAGTTTAGTAAATGCACCATTAATATTTTGCCCTACCTAAATATAAACTACTTAAAATCTCTTTAATATTGTCCCTAATCTTCGATCCATAAGAATCCCATTTCCTGCTATTGAATACCCTGCAGCTGCATATACATTATATACATAATATGTATGTGTGTATGTATGTATGTATTTGTTTTAACGTCCCATATTTAAAAAAAAGAAAATGAACACAAGGGCAATGCCATTAAAAAATAAAAAAAGAACACGGAACCTTCAAGAATTACCAAAGCAAAAATATATTGCCAAACAATGAGCTAAAATAGCATCTCATATCAGTTTTCCTTCGGCAAAATCAGCTATAACCCACCAAAGCAAAAATATGTCACAAAAAATGAGCTGAAGAATACTAACCCAGATGGGCAAATGATGAATAGAACACATGGGCACTGCCACAACAATTTTTTGAAAAAAATTCAAGAATTATCAAAGCAAAAATATGTTTCCAAAAAATGAGCTAAAATAACATCTCATATCAGTTTTCCTTCAGCAAAATCAGCTATAACCACCAAAGCAAAAATATATTGCAAAAAATGAGCTGAAGAATACTAACCCAGATTGGCAACTGATGAATGGAACACAAGCGATGCCATTGAAAAAAAGAAGACACAGAACTTTCAAGAATTACCAAAGCAAAAATATATTGCCAAAAAATGAGCTAAATGTCATCTCATATCAGTTTTCCTTCAGGAAAATCAGCTATAAGCACCAAAGCAAAAATATATTACTAAGAATGAGCTAACGAATACGAACCCAGATGTGCAAAGGATGAATATAATTCAATCTACAAAAGCAACAAGTGAGGATTCAAGCCACAGACAACAGAGGGAGAAGAAGGATTGGTTACCTGTGACTGGATGCTGTATGCTCTGAAGAGTAGTAGTAATGTAGTATCACTATCAGCCGATATATGCGGGGCCCACCCAATCATTTCAGCAGATGACGCGGAGTGAATAAGTGACGTGAGTCCCACTAAATTTGATTGGCTTTATACAAGAAGTTTCTGCGAATGTTCCTGAATGATTTAGAAGAACGTTCGAAGTAGCAGCGCCTTCTCCATCAAACTCCCATATATATTTTTTTAAATCTCTTAACTAATAAGTGCTTCTTGCACTTTGTGCACTTCCTTCTAGGAATTAATAAAATAAAATAATATGAAATTTGCTTTTCTGTAAAGATTAGATGATACTTTAGATCAAATGTTTGAAGTTTAATATCATCCTGTGATTTTGATTAACGTGAGTTGATTTGTTTATATTTTATTATTATTTTTTTTTTATTGGAAAAAATCTGTGATGAAAGATCTTAAATATGGGAATTTAGTGCAAGTGCAGTGATAGGAATGACAATAGAATCTACAAACCTGTAAATTTATTCAAATTCGTCTGTTAAAATTTATTTATTGTGGGTAATTTTGTGAATTGCAGGCGGATTCAGTATTATAAATTAAAACTCGTGCTAGGTTGCGGGTAGATTTGATATTAGTAAAAAATCCTATGGATATCTGTATGGATATCCACCAAACCTGTAGTGTTTTTAAATTATTTTTAATTTAATTTTAATTAAAGAAATATTTAACTCTAAAAATATAATTGTATACTTATTATAATTTTGATTGAATTTTCTTTAACTTAATGAATGAATTATTTCAATATTATAATTTTGATCTTTGGATTAATATTTAAAAAGTACTATTCTTTAGATTAAGTAGAAAGTATATAAATCCATAAAAAAAGCCACAAGTATATCTAAAGATAACAATTACGTTGGATTAATGTTAAAATTTTAATTTTCAATTTATATTGATTAAATTTAGAATTGAGTATGTATGTACAATTTTATGTTATTATTATAAATTTACATATTGAACATTTGCGATTTCAAATGTGGAAATCCATAAAAATCCGCCGGATACCCGCTGCGGGTTTGGTAATTGTCAAAACCAACAATAGATGAGTTTTCTTAAAAAAATTAAAACCCGTAGCGGGTGTGGGTGGGTTTGGTAATGGCAAACCCACTGCGGGTAATGCTCATTGCCGTCCCTATGTAGTGGATCGCCATTTAATTTAGAGGGAAAATTTTATTCCACCCCAAATTAAATCAATAAATGTTAGATCTCCCCAACAGAATTTCGAAAAAGTTGTTAGCCAGTATCCCCACCGCTACTTTGTTCGTTAATTTGTACAATTTATTATTACTTATAAGGGGTATTATTATTTTCGTACGTAATATTTCTTGATCTATCACTTTATTAAAATATTTTGATAATTACTTTTTTTTAATGTTTTAATTTTTATTATTTTATTTCCAAACTTTTAAAGTTAACAAAAATTATTGTAAAATTACATTTTACCTCTAAGCTGTCTAAGTATAATTTAACCCTCTAAATTGGAAACAAAATAAAAAAATTAATAATACACAAAGAAATAATATTTTATCAATTGATTGTTTTATATATCTAAAATAACTAATTGGTAAAATTATAAATATTATACCTTGTTAAATTCTTAAAATATTGAATATATTGAAATTCTTAAAATATTCTTGTGACTTGAGCAGTTTATTGATGAAGTTAACAATCTAGTGGTAAAATGACAAAAATTAAAATATTAAATAAGAAAAAGTTATTGTTAAAAACCTTTGTTGGTAAAGTGATATGTTAAAATATTAGGTGATAAAGTAATAACATCCCTAATTGTAATTGACTATTGAATGTAAATATTTCATCTAATGTCATTGAATAATATGAACAACTTGATAATTATTTTCATGAGATTCGAGCATTTATTCATTTTTAATTAAGAGTAGATTTTATTAGTTGAGGTAAATTTATTTTTTAAAAAAAATCATTCAATTTAAACCATGGAGAATACTTTCAATTTGGAAGATGAGTTTCATTTTTGCTATAAAACGAAAATAAATAAAGACAACTTAAGCAAAGATAAATAATGTTAATTTTCAATTGATGAGATTATTTTAATGATATAATAATTTATTAATGAATTACGTCAATTAAATTATCGCATCATTTCAGATGAAAAATATAAAATATAACAAAGTGAGTAAGTAGTACATTTTCAGTCCTTTTCCAAGTATATGATTCTTCTTTTCTTCAAATTTTGAAGTATCTTATACTAGTTTATAAGTCCTAAATTCTCTTAATAAATGCTTTCTGAGTTGTAAAATCTAATAATAAAATTAAGTACAATACTCCAAAACTCAAAAAATTAGGTGGATTTATCATTAAGTGTGCACAATTAAAAAGAAATTAAAAAAATTAGAAGAATCTAAAAGGAAACCTTGTCCTCAATTCTTGTGAATAAGAATCTTAAGATCTTAACTTACCGTTACTACCTAAAAATCAATAATAAGCCCAATGACCCAATTTAGTTCATAAGGCTCAAGGACGAGATATATTACATGCCTCTCAGGATTGTGCTAGGCATTGTCCAATGGAAACATGTAAGAAAAATGTGAAGTTAAGTTAGAATAATTATTCAGGACATTCAATGTTAGTGTCTATTCTTACAAGCCGAAATACAATAAAGTAGCGGCAATAGAATATTACCAACTAATTTTGACAAAGCAAAATATTTTATTAAAATAAATCAATTCTAACAAATGAATTATTATTTTAAAGTCCACTACTTTCGATAAAACAAAATAAATTATTATTTTAAAGTCCACCAATCATATTAAGATTGGCAATTATGATTTGCATTTATACACCTCTCCTCAAGAAAAAAGCTCATTTTCTTCAGAAAAGTGAGCATGAAGAAAAATTCTAAAAATTCCAGAAGACCATCATGAATTTACCAACCATGAAGGAAGGCCGCCTCGAGTTTATTTAGCAACAACTAATACTGCCATAGAGCATTATTAACATAGGAAGGTAGGTAATTTTCTAATGTGGAATGGAAGTGGCCCAAACTAGAACATGTCTGTCTAGCTCTCATTTACGCTTCTTAAAAGTTAGGGCATTATTTTATCTCTCTTTAGTTGCATCTTATAGTAAAGGCAAGCCCGGTGTGGTATTTATTACTTAGGCCTATACTGATTGGGAAACTAGCCAAACAACTTTTACACCTTATAAAATTTGATATTGTGTGTGTAACTCCAAGTACTATCAGAGGTCAAATAATTGTTAACATTATTGTTGTATTCTCTACAAATCAAGATACATCTTTGCTACAAGAACTTTTTGGAGATTTTTCAAACCATAGATACTTTTTCTTGGAAATTGAAGATTGATGGGCAATTTATTTTGTTGGATCTTCAACTAAAGTAGTAGGAGGTACAGGGTTGGTCATTTTGATCCTATCAAAGAGTTTCAGTATTATCTTTTATATTTGATTTTCCTTGCACCAACAATAAAGTAGAGTATAAAGCAACAATTACCAAATTACTCACAATAAGAAACTAAGAGCCAAGAAAGTTAAGCTTGTAGGAGATTCAAATATGGTAATCCAATAGATCAATGCTGTTTTTGCTGTAAAAGGACCATCATTAGCTCTATATCAAACCTATGTCAGAAAACTCCTGTCAGCTATCAAAGATTTCATAGTAGAGCATGCTGTGAGGCAACAGAATAAATATAGTGATGCACTGACCATGCCGAGAGCTAAAATCAATCCAATGGAAGAAATATCTAAAGTAACAATCCTGTTAAAGACTAAACTAGTAATCTTTAAAGAAGAATTGAAACAAGACATAACAATAGATAAGATAGACTAATACACTTTTATTATTAAAGCACTTAATGATCTTAAAGAGAGCCTCCACCTTAAGCAAGCAAAGGATTCTTGTTTGATTCTGAGAGCTCTTTACATGTGCATGCTAAGTAGTATCCTTGTGAAATGTGTTCACAAACAAAAAGGTGAAAAGTTGTTCTATAAAATACATGAAGTATCTTGTGCGACAAAACTTGAGGTTAGCCTTTATAGAAAAATACAAAAGGTAGAATACTACTGCCCTAACATGAAGAAACAAGCACATGCCATGCAGTCATCTTGCATTAAGTGTTAAAACTTGAATTATATAGAATAAGTCCTCATAACCACCGTGCATGAAGACTAGATAAAGCCTTATATTTATTATCTATAATATGAGTCACTAACCTTTAATTGTAAAGAGACACAAAATTAAATAGATAGCCAAGAGATATTTTATGGAAGGTGATATCCTGTTTTGAAAAGGATTCAATGGAACTCTATTGAACTGTCTAGGTTACCATGAGTTACAAAGAGCTTTACATAAAGTGCATGATGGAGAATGTGGAGCATTAAGGCCAAAGAAAGCTATTTGGCCATTTGTTATTGGTTATTATTGGCCAACAATGGAAAGATGCCAAGTAGTTTGTCAAGAAATGTCACACTTTCCAAATTCATGGGACTCTCCAACATACTCTTCCCACATCTTTACAAGATACAACATCACCATGGCCGTTTCGCACTTGCGGCTAGATTGAGTTGGGTATATTCATCCACCTACACATGATAATATTTGGATCCTTATAGCCACATAATACTTCATTAAATGGATTAAAGCAATTCCTATGAAGAAAGCCGTTGCAGTAACTATGTCAAATTTTTTGTGTGAACACATCATATGTTGCTTTGGCATACCATACAAGATTCTCACAAAAAAATGGCATGCTATTTGTCAACAAGCATGTGGATGCTACCCTTGCTTGCTATAATATCAAGAATCGAAGATTGATACCATATTATCCACAAGGTAATGACCAACCTAAAGGCGTCAACAAAGTCATTTTAAAGATTTTAGGCAAAATGGTCCATGAGTACAAGGCTACTTGGAGTGAACAGCTTACAGATGCACTTTGGGCTTAAAGAACTTCGTTAAAAGAATCAACAGGTTTCTCATTGTATTATCTTATATATGGTGCTGAAGTAGTTATGCTGGTTGAACTATCTCTCTCTACAGTCCAAGTTATAGTGGCTAATGCAAAAGTAAAAACATCTTCAGAGGTCTATTTAACTCAAATTAAAGCCTTAAAAGAATGAAAAAAACATGCGCAGTATCACAAATAAAATTGCTAGCAGCGAATCACGAAAGCGTATGCCAAAGCTGTTAAGTAAATGAATGTTAAAATGGGCAATCTTATGCTCAAGGTAGCTGGTGATGTAGAAAAGGTCTATTAGCTCTAACCAAATTCTCACTACCATAGGAAGGACAATTTATAGTCCAAAAAGCCTATAACAGTAGTTATTATCGACTTTCTACTAATAAAAGACGGATCCTCCACGACCCTATTAATGGAAAATGGCTCAAGCAATATTATTGGTAAATATAAGTGAAGGCAAATGAGAATGCTAAAAAGAAAAAAAAAGTTATAAGCCTAAGTCATTCACCATATACCTGTAAATTTATAAAAAGTCCTACTAGAGATTTCTACTAGAGATTTACCTGGAAAGGATGTTTTTACGATATGTTTTCACAAAGTTATTGATAACTTTATGAAATGAAAGTTATTTATAGTACTTTTGGATTTAAATCAAGATTACTTAGAGAGTAAATAACATGTTTTAATTATATTTTAGTTATATTTTGCATACTTATCTATTTTTAGTTTAGTCTCAATAAATTATGATGTTTTAGAATAAATTGTATGCTTAAAACAAGTGCTTATTTATAAGGCAACTGGAAGTACAATTTTCAAGGAAATAATACTGTGGAATGGGCTTGTAAAAATGAGGGAAAAAATTAGTTGCAGAAAAGTAAAAATGAGTTTGAAATAATGTAGATGTTGTAGTAACTGTTGCTGTAGCAATCCTAGAGCAACAAAAGAGAAAATTTCGTGTGAATCTCAGAAAAAGGACGTGATTTGCACTTTTTAAATCTAGAAAATAAAGAATACTGTGCAATAGGCTTGTAAAAATGAGGGAAAAAATTAGTTGCAGAAAAGTAAAAATGAGTTTGAAACAGTGTGTAGCAATCCTAGAGCAACAAAAGAGAAAATTTCGTGTGAATTTCAGAAAAAGGAAGTGATTTGCACTTTTTAAATCTAGAAAATACGTGTCTTAGACTTCCGTTTGCCCTAGTTTTCAACTATAAAAGAAGTATGCACATAAGGAAAAAGGGAGAGCTGTCAATCGTAAAAAATAACCTAGAGAGGAAATGAAAATAGCAAAGAACAAAGAAATTCCAGGATTGAACAAGAGAGATTGCTAGCGTGAAGAAGAAGAAATCAAGAATTTAGAAAGGCCAATCGCTTCCATCTCTATTCTACTTGTTTTCTTTGATTTGTGACAGCTAAAACTATTTTTGATTCTGTTTTGTCACAAATCATGAACTAATTTTATTTGTGGTTAAGTGATAAACAAGCTTGATAGAAAATTGACTGAATTTTATGTGTTGTTGCATGATTGCTATAGCATTTTGTTTTGATAACGCTTGATTTAATTCATTATTTTGGCTGACCACCCATTTAGTGTTACTAGCTAAGAAAGAGCTTTAAAAAGGTCTGTTTTAGTGGAACATATCAAAACAACACTTGGTCTTAGATTAAGTTTCCCAAGTTGGGTTAATTCAATTTGAATATGGTCATGCTTAATTTAAAATTAGTGATGAACTAGATATAGAGATTTACCTTGTACGGAATTAGGGACTTTGATAATATAATATTATATATCGTGTGGCAAAACAACTGATTATTGTTAGGTTGCATATAGATATAAGAAGTCCAACAGGCAACAACTGAGTATGTATTAGAGTTTTACATAGTGCTGTAATAATTGTTGTAGCAATAGTATTATAACAGAAAACAGTCAATGCCATTAAGTGAGTTAATTCATTCAACCATATTATTTCTAGTGGTTATATTCTTGTGTGAGACGTGTTGATTTATTTTATTGCAATTTATTTTTTGTCATTTAGATTACTTAGCTTAGTTAATTGATAAAATATTTTAATTTAATTAAATTGAATTTGCGCCAAATAAATTATTGTAGCAATTCTAATAGCATCAAGCTCTGTGGAGACGATACTCGAATACCTATCATTATATTACTTGTTGTGTACACTTACGCACTGCCGCTCATATCTTAAGAGATTAAACCTACATCGCAATAGTTGTACATGTGCCCCAACACATGTATACCTTCATAAAAGATGCCAATGTATATGTACAATTCATATTTTGTTTCTTGTATTTCTCAAGCAGAAGCTTGCATTATATGCAAATGTCTTCATGAATGTTTTTTTTTTCTCATGAGATGCTAGCTCCAAAGGCATATGCACAACCGATTATAGGTTGGAAACCCTTAAAGGCCTTAAAAGGGATGCTCATATATTGGGGTTGTGTGAATGTGAGGGAAATCTCATGAAAATCTTCAACAACTTAGGTTATTGAACTAAGTGTATGCCTTGTATGAATTCAAAGTCAAGCAAAAAGATCTTTAAAGAAATAAAATAGAGGCAAAAGAATCATATACACATTAAAATTTTTTATTCCACCTCTCTAATAAAATATGGTTTATACTACCTCAAAAGCTATGACGAGTGAAGAATCTATTAAACAATGTTACTGGGGGTTAACATTTTCCTTTATACAAAAGTTAAATGAAGGGCCTGTGGGTTAAAAGTAATATTTTAGCGTATATCTCCCAAAAAAAGTAATATAAATAAACTTTTAAGAGTATTCTAAGCTCAAACATATACAAAAGTTAGTCGAAGGGACTAGAGGTTAAAAGTAATATCTTAGCCTATATTTCCAAAAAAAGTAGGTATCTTATGTTGAAAATCTTTTACTTATTATTTCTTGTCCTAACCTTGCATGATCATTTATGCTAAAAAATAAAAAGAGTTTGAAGTCACAGGTAAAGATACAAATCTACCGTTTTACATTTCTTGCTTTTATCTTCTTCATTTTTCTCATCATTATCCTTTTTCTTACCCTTGTAATATTTTTTCTCACTATCATCATTCCTTTTCCTCTTATCACTATCTTTTTTTTTTCTTTTATCACCATCCTTCTTCCCTTTATCATTATTATACGTAAGTCGAAGAGTGGTTGGGACAAGCTTGGGATGATATGCTTGTAACATATCGATTAACTTATTGTAGTATTGACATGAAAAAAGACTCTTCATGTTGGTATAGGGAGAAAACCCTGTAGTACAACGCTGTCAAGAAGAAATAACAACAAGTTATAGAAATTATTTAGATTTAATAAACCAATAGATTTATGATACCTGTTTTGTTGTGACCATAACACAATAGTGAAGATTTCTTCTATGGTTTTAAATCCACTTGGCAAAGCGATAAAAGCATCAACATGTTTATTCAATTCAAGAAGTCTTTCATGATATTAAGGAAAATCTTGTTTCGACCTATAATTGTAATTTTCAAAATAAACCCCATAAACCCAATATCACTGCTATCATATATCAAACATATTTTTCATTCGCTTAATAACCTTTCCTGCTCTCTAGTAGTATTAATAAAATCTGAAAGATTTGTTCAGTCACTTCCATAAGACACACAAAATGTTTTTACACAGGCGAGCTTGCAACTTTGCCATTATGGTTTTGGAATAAAATGTTAAGGTTTTAAAATCTGAATTGAGCTCTTTGAAAGGTTTATGCTTATGAACTATGCAACACATTTCTTATGTATATAATTAATGGTTGTACTATTACATTCTTTTTCTACAAGAAAAAGCAAGATTAGACACTTGACCATCAATGCTTATAAGAGACAAAAGTTGTCTTAAAAAAGCAAATTCCCTTGTCGGATAATCTTTGAAAGACTTATACAGTACTTGCATGATTCTGATGAGATTTTAAAGTTATCTTAAAATTCAAGGAACGCGCGGGAGATCTTTCTCTACATTCCCTCAAGAATAATAAATAAAAAGAATAATGGTTATTCTATGTATGTATAGATACGATTGATATTATATCTTTATTAATTTTTTTACTAACCATGTTTTTTTTTTGTTTTTGATTTGAATTTTTAGGTAGGTAATTTGATTATGTAATATGCTCGCCTATGACTACACATCTCTCATAATCAAAGGGCACTAATGTTACTACCTAAAAATTGATATTAGACCAAATGAGCCAATTTAGCCCATATTACTTTGGCACAGGGTGTATTACATGCTTCTCAGAGTTTACACTGGGCAATGTCTGATGGAAATATGCGAGAAAAAAATGGAGTTCTATCAGACTACTTGTTTAGAACATTCAAATATAGTGTCTATTCTTACAAGCTGAAATACAATAAAGTGATGGCAATAAAATACTGCCAACCAATTTTGACAAAGACGATTATTTTACTAAAATAAATTAATTTTAACAAATAAATTATTATTTTAAAGTCCACCAATTTTGTTAAAACAATAAATTATTATTTTAAAGCCAACCAAAATAGATATTTTGGGCTTGGCTTATCCTATAAATTGGGGAAGAAGAGCATGAAGGAGGCATTAATGGGAAAAGTAAGAAAAACATGAATTGAAAGAGTATTTTGAGAACTTTAAGCTCTTAATTTAGTAATTTGAGAGTTTGAGTGTATTGGGGTATTAGGTTGTGAGATAAAATACTACAATACTTATAACTCAACACAACTTACTTTCACATTTTCCTGTAGATCTACGCTAAAAGTCGAATCACGTAAATTCTTGTGTTGACTTAGTGTGCTTGATCTTCACTTTTCTCTAATTTTATTTTAGTTGTGGGATTGTTTCACCTATCAGTTTTCTAATGGTGGTATCATATTTTTTGTTCTCGAAGTACCATTCACATTTATGATACTATTCACATATGCAGTATTGTTCATACAATGGTAACTATTTGCAATATTCAACATCCAAAGCTACTATTAAGCACACACCAAAGTCAAAATCTCAAAAAGAGTTTATTTGGGCCATATTAGTGCTTGAATACACTTTTGTTCATTACTTCTTGAACCACATAATAAAATCAAAGGAATTGTAGACTAATTAGTCCAGATTTTCATTCAAGCCGGACTTTATTTTGATCGAGAAGGAGCTCATTCTTGTGACACGTTGGTTGGTGAAATTTTGGCTTTAAACACTTATAAAACACAAGAAATTTATAGCTTCTTAAATAAACAATCTTAATGTAAGGATAGTATTTTCAACGATGCACAAATTCTGCTTTCCCAGGTAGGAACCATTTATATTTTGCACAATGCATGCAAGGATATCAATGCTACCAATGGATTTTAATCTTCATCTACAATTAGGGGTGGGCATCGGATCGGTTCGGTTTGGTTCGGTTTCGGGATAAATTTTCGGTTTCGGATCGATTCGGATCTGAAATTTTAAAAATCTTTCGGATTTTATGAAAATAAAAACCGAACAAAAACCGATAGGTCGGTTTCGGTTCGGTTCCAATTCGGCTTTAGTTTTCGGTTTCGGATCGGTTTCGGTTCTCTTAACGGTTTTATTTAAGTAATTGATTTTTTTGTTCATCTTAACGGTTTGGTTTTTTATTCGGTTTTTTGAATCATTTTCTATTTCAAACTCTATACAATAATTTCCTCATTTCAGTACTTATATGATATATTCAGAGTATGTATAATCTATGATTTCATCAATTAATCTACAATTTCATCAATTACTACAACATCATCAAAATATACCATAATCTACTACTACCACTACCAAATCATTCATCATCATCACCAAATTAACTTAATATAATCCATAACATATAGTTACTTTCTTCCATTCTGCACACAAGGCTTACTACAATCAATGTATAATAAACAAAAATAAAATAATTTACAAATTTGTATGAGAAAAAAAAAGGAAAGAATTTTGGATTAAAATAAATAATTTTTAAAATTATAGTTACTGTTTTTAATATTAAAACTTTTGGCCCAAACTGTAAATATAATCAAATAAGTTTCTATGCCATAATACAAATTAACAACAAATTAGGGACTGAATGATATTTTATTTTGTTGACTTCGGTCAAGGACTATTTTGAAATATTTGTAAACAAATTAGATCATAACATAATTCCTATATGCAAATAGTTCCTAAATATTGGGTAATTTTAAAATGTTATAAAGAAAAGGGAGCCAAATGATATTATCCCTTCATCATCTTCAACATTTCGTTCCTCCTTACCCAGCTTCGCCAGAAACCCAGATTTGAAAAAGAAAAATAAAAAAAATACAGTAACATACTCATATCCAGGCAAAACTAACAAAACTAACTACTAGTCTACTATTAATAATTTAAGTAATCATGAAATAAGAAAACATTTATGAGATATTTCAAAAAAAAAATTAGAAAAATACTCAAATTTCGGTTCGGTTCGGTTCGAATTTTATAATTTTTAATCCGAAAACCGAACCGAACCGAAACATTCGGTTTGACATATATTAATTCGGATTTTTTATTTTAAAAATACCGAACCGAAACCGAAAAAAACCGAACCAAACCGAATTTTTTTCGGTTTTGGTTCGGTTTTGCCCACCCCTATCTACAATAAATGTTACATAAGTAGACAAAATTTACTAAGTTGAATAGTGTACTTATAATTTTTTATTTTGTACATAGAGTGCTCAACAAGTTAAATCAAAGATGAGGCAAAACAGAGTAGAGAGTCATAGACCATCCATATCATATCTAATTTGAACATCAAGAGCGTCACGAGGATCATGATATCTATGCAAGTTGAGGGGTAGGGAGCGCATAATCTTGGTCATGAAGTCAGTTGTGAAATTAGTCGAACAAAAAATATGAGTAGGGATGGTAATGGGCACCGCCCATAGTGGGTTTGCCATTACCAAACCCATACTCGTTCAAAATTTAAATTAATAAATTCACTTGCAACCTGATGCAGGTTTTAATTTTTTTTAAAAACCCACTTACTGTGGGTTTTGACGATTACTAAACTTGCAATGGGTATTCGGCGAATTTTTTGTTGGTTTCCACATTTGAAATCGTAAATGTTTAATATATAAATTTATAATAATAACATAATATTCTTCATAATATACTCAATTCTAAATTTAACCAACATAAATAGAAAATTAAAATTTCAATATCAATATAACATAATTGTTATTTTTAGATATAACTTGTGATTTTTTTTAATGGATTTGTGTACTTTATACTTAATTTAAAGAATAACACTTTTTTAAATACTAATCTAAAGAACAAAATTATAATAATGAAATAATCCATGCATTAAGTTAAAGAAAATTCAATCAAAATTATAATAAGCATATAACTATATTTTTGGATTTAGATATTTTTTCAATTAAAATTAAATTAAAAAATAATTTAAAAAAGCTGTAGGTATCCATAAGATTTTTGTCTAATACCAAACCCACCCGCAACCTAGTGTAGGTTTTAATTTATAACACCAAACCCGCCCGCAACCCACAAAATTACCCACAGTGGGTGGGTTTAGACAGATTTGCGGGTATCATTGCCATCCTTGAATATGGTTGATGAAATCTGCCAACCTCTATTAATGAGCTCCTTTGTGGTGTTAATAAGGGAAGAGAAGCCATTAGAGAAAATACTTGGAGAAGTAATGAGCTATGGTACACCGTGACTATCCACTTCCACCACTAGAGACTAAACGCAATGATTCCATGTGTAAAGAATTTAGATCTATTTTAACAAGTGTAGGAAAAATTAAAACAATAGATAAATTAATTTCTCTAATTAATTAATTATGAAATTGTTGTTAATCGATTACGGTTGATGTGATATTGTTCACAGTTATTGCTTAAACAATATTGCTCATGGGTACTATTCATCATTATTGTTTATTCATCATAAATATGATAGACAAAGTAAATTACAGAAAGTAAAACATACAGAGGATTTTTATGTGGTTCGAATTACTATCCTACATCCACAGGGCTAAGGTTAGACAATAAGCAATTCTCTAAGTAATAAAAAGATTACAACTTGTTGTATTCTTACACAATTTTAGACATCCTCATACTCTTGTCACCACCTCGGTGTATCTAGCTTAGTTGACCTTACTTAACAGAACCCTCATCTTCAATTGTATTTGCTGCTTTCCTTGAGATCTTCTTAACAGAACAAATAACCTCTTCAGTCCAAAAAGACCAAAATAAGCATAAAGAATGTTTAATGAAAGACTTATATGATGAAGACAAGACGAAGAAGACCAAGACATCATAAAGATATGAAAGATCATATATTGCCAAAATGGTTTCTTCTTGTTCTCTGCATTGGCTACTTTTCTAATATAAAATACAATATGTCTTCTTCACTGTTCAATGTGTGAAGTACTTCCCTTTATATAGGTATAATATTCTACCCATACCCTAGTAGAGGAATATTAAGATATTTTTCTTTAAGAGTCCAATATTTCATAGGTATTTAATACTAGAATATATTTTATTAAGGTGGTGTTTGGTTGACAGCAGAGCGTGCAGGAGAGGAATGCATTTGGATTTCTACTATGATTTTCACTATTTGGTTGGCAACATTGGATGAGAAGTTAAATTTTGAAGGAAGTCCAATTTCTGCGAGTTGAGGAATTCGGTTTCCTTTCGCAAGCATGAGGAAATCTAAATTCCACACATATGAGAGGATTAAATTTTCAATTTTACTCTTAATTAGAATTTTTTATTTCCAATTCTACCCTTTAACAAATAACCCTAATTCGCAAATTATTCTACCATTTCATAACACTCATAACTCAAAATAAAATGAAAACCTCTTAAAAGAAAAAATTAAAATCTCTTTAAATTTCTAATAGTGAGCTTCATCTATTAGCCGGTGAGCTACGGTGGCAGTGTTGTTTACTATTTCTTACCTTAAGTATGGTTTTTCATCTCTTTTCATTTGTTTTAGTTTTGTCACTTTTATCATTTCGATGACATTGTTGATTTGTTATTTGTTGGCTATTATAATTATTCCTGTGCGGCTGTTGTAGTTATTTAATTAGTTTAACTTATGAGATGATGAAGAATGAGTTTAAAGAGGGCTATTTGAGATTTCATTGCTTTAACTTGAATTAATTTTGAAATTTTAGATGTGGCACTTTTTTTTATTAAGTTATTATGAGGGTTTGATTGTGATTTTGTTATTTTATATTATGAATGGATGGGTTTATAGATATATGCCCAACAAGTGTTTGATGAACTATCTAAGAGAAAAAGAATTTGGTGCTTTGCTCTTTAATTATGTCCTAGAAATTATGATTGCATTTAGAAGCATATTTCCAATCCATAGTTGCCTTTAAATTAAGAAAAATCTGCAATTATTCTTTAGAACTAGTACTTTTGATTGTGGACTTGCAAGTTAATATAATATACATCATGTACTAGTAGAGAAATTGCAATTTTCTTTTGTTTGTGTTCAAAAAATTTTATATAAAGCTTTCTAGTTGTTCGTTTTGATTTTTCTTATGTAGTTTGCTGCTTTGTGACCTGTTGCTTTGGTGCTATTGTTGTTTATTTAATTAATTGCTACAAGAAATTTTTTGTTGGCTATTTCATTTTGTATATGTTAAAGTTAATGACGAAGGTTCAGTAAATTGTTTGAAGTTTCAAAATAACATGAATTTAATGTTATGATAAATTATCTTCTCCACACATACTTGTTATCGATGATGTTCTTCTAATTCTATCTGCTTATTCATTTATTGGTAAAGGAACCAATTGGCTTTTTGTTACAGTAGTAGATTGACTCAAACTTAATTTAAACAAACAATTTGAAAAAGAAGAAATTGGCTACACTTACAAATTGGTCTAAAAAAATAGTTGTTTGTTTAGTGAAGTTTATACAATATGTTTGGAGAAATAATTAGGAAAAATCATTAAGACATGAAATATATTGCTCGATTTCTTCACAAATAGAAAAATTGTTCACTAATTAGCTTATGATAGTGATGCAACTTGCATAGCCTAACTTAGAATGGACAGACATTCGTTTACAAATCTATGCATTAGGCCTGAAATGAATGGGGGGTTAAAACCAGCGAAACATTTATTAGTTGACGAGCAAGTTGCCATGTTTTTACATATAATAACACATCATTTGAAAAACAGAGTGATTAGGCTTAAATTGTTAAAGTTAGGAGACACTGTTAGTAAGTATTTTCACAATATATTGCATTTGTCATACCGCTCTATTGAAAATTATTGAAAAAGCCTGAGCCAATTTTAGAAAACTTCGATGAGAGATAAAAATAGTTTAAGGTATATATCATTGTTATATTTTTATTTCTTATATGCTGTATGATATAAATAATTAACTATTGTTTTTTGGCATTGACAATAGAATTGTTTAGGAGCATTAGATGGAACATATAATAGGGAAAAAGTGACAGCAGCAGATAAACCTAGGTATCGAAATCGAAAAGAGGAGATTGCCACTAAGGTTTTAGCAACATGTTCCCAAGATATGTAGTTCATTTATGTTTTACTTGTTAGGAAGAGTCAACTACTGATGGTAGAGTTTTTTGTGAGACTTTACAGAAAACAAATGGTTGGAACGTCTCAAATGGTGAGTCATGTACTAAAAGTAAATAAATTGTTTAGTATAAAACTTTGGTTAGTTGAAACTTAAATTTTCTAAATTCTATAGGTTATTACTATCTAATGGATGTTGGGTATGCTAATAGTCTGGGATTTCTTGCTCCTTATTGTGGACAATGATATCACCTCAATGATTGGATGGAAAACTACCAACCTAATAACCCACGAGAATATTTCATCATGAAGCATTCATCCATAAGAATGTTATTGAAAGATGCTTTAGCGTATTGAAAAATCGATAAGCAATTCTTAGGAGTATTTCATTTTATCCTATCAAGACCCAGAATAGGATTATCATGGCATGTACTCGTTACACAATCTTATTAAGAGGGAGATGCCATATGATCCTTTTAAGGAGTCATTTGATAATGTAATTAGGGTTGAATCACTTTGAAGCTCAATATAGAGTATCGAAACTTTAGAAAAGTAGAATGCATGGAGGGCATACTTATCTTAACGAGTGTATCATCAGTGGAAAAAAAAGTAAAGAGATGACATGGAAAATGGATGTAATACTACAAATTTATTATTGTGGGATTTTGTTGGATTTTAGTTCTGTTAAGACTTTTGGAGCTATATTGATAATATTATGTAGAATGTGACATGGAGGATTTATTTATTACACATGTAATTTAAATTGAGTTTAATTTGTTTGATGTTGGTGTACCTTTTATGTATATCAATTGAGTTTTCTATGTCTATATATATGTATCAGTTGGTTAATGCGTTGGTTGTGGAAATTGAAAATTTTGTTTGCTGCTGTTTTTTGCACCTAATTAACTATATTTTTGTTGCTTAATTTTTGTTTTAATAGTTAAATGAAATTATAACCTCCAAAGTCAAGATTTTGGACCTTAAGAAGAAGATATTAAGCTCTTGGGGTCTATTTCACACTTGTATGGTGATGGGAAATTTTATGCTAGCAATAACTTTATAAGTGGCTACTTGAGGGTTTTTAAGACTACTTTGGAATCAAAATTATTGGATGTGGCATAAAAGCAAAATCACACATTGAATCTCACATAAAGACTTTAAAAATGCAATACTGTACATGAGATGTTAATTAGATGGAATTGTAGTGGCTTAGGTTGGAATCCAGAAAAGAAAATTGTAACTACAGAGAAGGTTGTATGGGATGCTTATATTCTGGTATATGAGTTTTGTACTACTATTCTTTATTGTTTTATTATTTTTTTTTACTATTTTTGTTGTAGATTTTTGCTATTTTCAGCCATTGTTTCACTTGCTACTTGCTATTTTTGCCGTTTATTACTATTATTTATTGTTTTTACTAGTTATTGCTGTTATACTTGCTAATTACTATTGTTGTTTTTACTTGTTATTTATGACTGTTGTTTGTTTGTGTGTGTGTGTGTATTGTTTTTGCTATTTCTACTTTTTTTTATTATTTTATTTTCTATTATACTTGCTAGTTAGTGTTGTTTTACTTGTTTTGCTATTTTTGTTGTTTTACTTAATTGAATGCAACTAAGTGTTACATAAATCAACAAGTGTACTAGTCGGTATAAGTAATATAATAAAAAGTAGAGTATCATTCCATACAGATTGTATATCATATTAGCTACCGAAATTATTTTAACCCCAATTTATTTGAATAACCAAATAAGTGAACTTAGATTAAAAATAAAATAAAAAAATAACTAAAAATGAAATAAAGATGCTAGGACATTTGATTTCACTATAACCAATCCAATTTAACCCTCCATCTATGCTATTAAATAAAGATGTTTGTTACTTTTACTCTTTATTGTTGCTATTATAGTTGCTGATTTTGATGTTTATTATTGAAGTTTTCCACTATTTTATCTGCTATTGCAGAGTCATAAAGAGGTAACAAACTTTAAGAATAAGGCATTCTCATATTATGAGGACTTATGCATGATTTATTGTAAAGACCATGCAACTGGAAAAAATGCAAAAGCTCTTGTAGATGTGGTAGAGGAAATTAAGAGGATAGAAATGAACAATGAAGATCAAGGAGAGAATTTGAATGTTGAGGATGTGAGAGGTGATGTTGATGATAATGTGTCTTTCTCACTTGCTTCACGAAAGCATCTAAAAACTTCAAATAACTCATCAAAAAGAAGGTGAATAAGGAAGATTCAAAAGAGTTTGGAGAAATTAAAGAGCTAACAACTCTTATCATTTCATAAATGAAACACTCTTGTAATATCGTGGGTTGAGCTGAAGACAAGCAATCAATGACAAACAAGTAGGATTGAGTGAAGAGTTAAAGAAGATTAGTAGTCTTACAATGGTGGAATGGCTTAGAGCCACCACTCAAATTGCTTATGATAGTGCGGTATTCAATGTTTTTTTTTTTTTTTTTATAGTTTTTGTGATAAGGATAGAGAAACATGGGTTAGACTTTTCCTTAATGGCGAAATTTAACTCATGCTTAGATGTTATAGTTTACTAATATCTAGCTTAACTCATTTGAGCACTTAAAATTTGACTAAGTATTTTTTTTATTATTTCATTTCAGCATTTGAAATTTAATATTTTTGTAGTAATATTATGGGTTATATTTTTTTTCCAATATTTAAGGCTATTTTTGAAATAATATTAATGTTTGTTATTTAAAAAAATACTTTTGATAAAAGTACTTGGATAATAATTGGTAAAATCACTTTTGATAACGATAGGTAAAAGCACTTTTAATAAAAGTAGTATAAATGTAGTATAAATGTAGTTAGGACATTGAGAATCAAACAGTAACCTTGGGATTAATTTTTAAATAGTTAAACGTATTTGTAGTTTTTTAATTAATTTAATAATAAATATTAGAAATCTACAAGGGTAAATTTGTCTAGATAACAAGCTATTAATTACCTTTCGTCTATTAATTTATCCTAAATCAAAAAAGGGAAACTAAGCTCCCTACTCTTTTCTTCTCTTTCCTTTCTCCTCCTTTTCTGCAACTAAACATGGCATAAGAGTCCAATATTCCATAAATACTTGATATACTTACCAATGTAATAATTATCTTTACTTGGAACTTTTTGATAAGGAATGCTACGTATACACTAATTTGCTTCTTTTATGCTTCCAAAAATATTATCATATATTTCACATAATCTAATTCTAATTATTTCCTGAGACTAGATAAATCTACGATAAAAGAAAACAAATCTCTAACAAAAGAAATAAACAAATTATGATATTATTGAACAATGATGCCGATAATAAAAACCCCAACACCATGCGAGAAGAAACCATTATAAAGGCCCTAGAACTCAACACCTGTGATGGATCATGCATAAACACTGGGTTAGCAAGTGCTGGGGGGCTGCTCAGTGATTTAATTGGCTAATATCTAATAGAAAGATTATTTACAAAAGAATTCTAAGTCACCGCTTCTCTCATTGCAGGAAGATTTTAGTTCTTGTAACTAGTCAACTTTGTCAACAATGGTTTTATAATCACTACTACAAAAAAGACATAGATGACATTTAAATTATCTTTATGATGATGAAGTAAAATCAGTCATCGTTGTAGCAATCATCTAAAATGAGGTACAAAAGATGAAATATGAAGAGAGTCATCTAATAAGTATTATAAATGACTCATTTCTAAAAAAAGTAGTCATCTAACGTTGAGAAGTAACTATCCTTTCTTCTAGTATAAATGACTACTTGTAAGTAATGAATGTCAACAATAGTAGCCACCCTAATATGAATAAATCACTGAAGATATAAAATGGCTATCATTATTATTATTGTTGTCGTTGTCGTTGTCGTTGTCGTTGTTATTTATGCTTACCTATAGTGTAATAAATTTTTTTGAAAACCTGTAGTATAAAAATAAAAATTCATGAAGCAATTGCATTAATCATATATAAATCTAGCACATTACAAACAATACCAAAAAAAAAAAACTTTGTGTTTACAATTTCCAAATTAAAGGAATTGGATATTCATAACTCTTTTTTTCTTAAAAGAAAAATATTACATTCTTCAGAGGAACAACAAAATACGGCAATCCTTTTGGCTACTTCAATAATCATGCCAAAGCCAGAAAGAGTTGGAGAGTGAAACCATTTGATGAACCTTTCTTGATTATAATATCGAAAACATTGAAATAATTGCATAAAAGAAAAATATTACATTCTTCAGAGGAACAACAAAATACGGCAATCCTTTTGGCTACTTCAATAATCATGCCAAAGCCAGAAAGAGTTGGAGAGTGAAACCATTTGATGAACCTTTCTTGATTATAATATCGAAAACATTGAAATAATTGCATAAATCCTTTTATGTCTTATTCAAAACAAAGACAATAACAAAGATATAAATAAAAAATAATAATATTTATTTACTAACTGATTAGTGTTAAACATTGTATGTTTATTAAAGGATAAAAATGTTATTTTTTGCATATATTATAATTTATATTTGTATTCATGTAATATATTAAGAATTATTAATTATGTTTTAATTATATTTAATTTTGAGTATTTTTGTATATTTATTAGGTAAAATATTAATTTCACGTAATTCAAGACTCCAAATAGGAAAATGAAGGCTAAATTTGGATTCCGGAGGTCCGAAAACCTTAGGATGGATCAAGGTCAACTTAAAATCCAGCTTTTAGAAGAAAAATTAATTTTTTCAGTTGATCAAGCATTAATTGGATGATAAAATAAGCTTACAATAGATATGGATGCACTGGATAGCAGTCAATGTTGACTAAATCTCAATTGTTTATTATTCAATGGCCAAGATTGTGCCACGTGGCAGTGGGTGGTGAAGCAAGTTGAAAGATCCGAATCTTTGTATTTGGGTAGACCTGATCCACCTATTAACCCGTCAAATCTCAACCGTTCTTTGATAAAATCAGACATTTCATATGATGCCACGTGTAAGGTTGACTTTTGACATTTGACCAGCTGTTGAATCTTGATCTAATGGTTATATGGAGCGCATGCAGTAAGCTTATCATAAACCGCAAAGCATTGGATTATAGATTTATTTCTCCATAAATAGAGCCTCATTTTTGTGTTTTTAATCATCCGTCTTCTTAAAAAATTCTCTCAATCCCCTTGTAATCCTCTTTGCCAGGTGTGTTTTAATATTTTGTGTAATTATTTTCATAAATAATATTAGTTTTATTTTCAATTTTAGTTGTTTTATTTCCTTTTAATTATAAGTAATTTAACTTCAAGAATCATTTTTATTTCAATCATGCTTAGTTAAATAATAATAGTTAGGGTAAGGTGAAACTCTTGAAAAATAAATATGATTTAATCAAATTCTATTTTTAATTATATAAATTAAATTATTTTCTAATTAATTTTATACATAATTTATATTTTGAAATTTTGATTTATTGTAGACAAAAAAAAAATAGATTTTGGCACAATAAAAAATTAATATCTTAATATAAGATATGGTAACATGGTATTTTGATTTATTGTAGACAAATTAAATTTTGGCACAATAAATATTTAATCCATAATAAAATTAATGGAAAAATAATAATAATTTATATAATTAATCTTTTGGGCAATAAATCTAAATACAAATGACAAAAAGAATTTGTTAAATTTTATTTACTATTAAGAGTGAATCCATAACCTTAACTAATTCAATTTCATAGTTTCACTTAAATTAAGTTTCATATAATCAAGTTTTATTTTTATTTTTAGAAAAAAATAAAATAAACGAATTAAATCTTTTCTCTGTGGATTGATCTCGGACTCACCGAGCTGTAATACAACAAGACACTCTTATACTTGGGAGTTGGAAATCACTTTTAAGTCGTGTCACTAACCTCGCAAAGTCATTCTGCCATATGTACTCTGCCCACTCCATGCTTACTTCAATATTCTTTTGGGTGTAGCTGTCTCACAAACTATATATCGTAAACAAAATCGTCAATATTAATACATGCATCAACATTTTGAAATATATAAACTTTAAAAGGACAAGGAAATGACTGCCACGTTTTTTATTGAATCATCTTGGTTTTCAATGATTCCTTTATAAATCTCATGACATAATATGCACATTCAACATTTGTAGTTTGATAAGGACACTGCACATAAATTTTGAACTAATTAATGTCATGTGCATGTGTAAAGAATTTTAAACTAAACATACATATGTACAGTTTCATATACCTTAACCCTTTTCCAAACAAAGGATTTTCGATTTGCATTTCCCATTTTTGCCACAAAAATCTCGAAAACACTTAAGATACATAATTAAATATACACATTTGGTCATGTTTCATTGCATGCATTATAATTGACAATAACTTACCATGATACTAAATTTTTCAAATCAGAGTGAGGTTCATGATTAAGTGAATCAATATACTATGAATTTGTGTATCCATAGCAATCAACATCCAATGTTTGCTACATATAATGATAAATATCAATCTTGCATATTTTTGTAAAAGAAGAAGAGAATAAACTCCAAATGCTATAGACAATCAATAAAATAACAAACCCGGTATTGTAAGGAAATGTCATAAGCCATTATGGATCAAGTATTCCATTCTTGATACCATTGCACGAGCTCTAATCTCATCACTATTTCCAATTTCATGACACAAGGTTGAAGGATTACCAAATTTATAAATATGGTTCAAGTAATGATCCTTCAAGACCTCATAAAGATGCCTGCAGAAAACAAGTGATAATTACTTCACTGCATACATACATAAAAATTATACTAATTATCTTGCTAAGAAAATATGTAATTTAATTAATTCATGTGACAAGTTATTGTTACGACCCCAATTTTTTCCCATGCTATAGAATTCTACAATGTCGTCAATTGATAAATATAATTCAACTTGTTCATTGTCAAAGATCCCAAGATAAATTTCAATCAATAATGCTTTAGTCAACACTTTGGGGGCATACTTGCAAAGAGTATCTATTCTTGTTGGCACTTTGTATTTTTGCACATTCTTAATGGATTACTTTATATAACTAGAATAATAAAAAATATTATTATTATTATTATTATTATTATTATTATTATTATTATTATTATTATTAATTTATAACATATCAAAGATAAACAATAAATATTATAAATATGTACCTCAACATCATTCAAATGACATTGTTTAGGCCAAGTAACATGGAATCCAATTTGATTACCTGAGTCCTAATTTGAGAAAAAGTAAAACATAGGACCTCAGTATTATTATCCTAGCTAAATAACATCAACAAAACATCAATTTGTTAAGCACATAACACAACAGATCGAATAATCTTGATGGACATGAAGTGTTAGAGACTAAGCACAAAAGCACAACAAATGGATTGCTATAGTGTTGAGCATATGATAAAATATTTTGGTATTTGTACCTTCTTTAAAATATACAATTATAGACATTACAAGCTCCTTCATAAAATCTAATCTCTACAAATAACTTTACTGTTCATTCGCATTGTTAGTAGTTGCTATTCAAACATGAATAAATTAGACAAAGGAAAAAAAAAACAGCACATGTAAACCATCCATGATCAAACAATCTCTCACTTTCTTTCACAAGCTTGATTAAACAAAAGAAAAGAAAGTACCTTGGTGTGGAGACCAAAACTTTTAAAATCGAAATTAAGGGTGGCCGAATGCTTCAATATTTTACTTGATAATGTTGTGGTCCAAGCTTTATAATCTTCTTCTCAAAATGTGTGGTACAGAGCTTTAAGATTTCTTCTTTGTCTTCACTTCAACCATGTGTGAATAGTTAGGGTTTGCTATTTTGGGAGTGTATAAATAATGGGTGAAATTAGGGGTTTATAACTTGGAAGTAGAAGATAAGAAGATATTATTGGGGAAACGGAATTTTAGAGATGAAGATTGTAAAATTTCAGAGAAATTGAGGCAAAGAGAGATAGTTGGTGTTTCGTTGGAGACAAAGAAAATAAAAAGGTAAAGTTGAGTTTTTATACTTGAAAAATAAATGACAAATTTTAAAAAATAAGGGTCACCTTTTATTCAATTAAAGATGACTTATTATTTAGTGGTGAGTATTTTTATATCAGAAGTAAAAATAATTTTATAATAGAAGACTTTCAAAAATAAATAAAAGTTATCTAAACAAATAGATAACAATTAATAATACGTGCATTATGTATTACATACCATCTTTGTCCTGTTTTGTAGTAGTGAATCTAAATATTGCACTTGCACATTTGAAGAAAATCTACTCCTGTGGGTGCAAGTCAACTCAACGGGTAAAATCTCTCGGAATGGTATAGCAGTATGGGGTTCGATTTTATAGATAAAATTCAATGATTGGAATGGGAAGTGGGGTGTCATATTAGACATGGTAACAAAACCTGCAACATAAATGACACCATCATCACGTTGATAAGAAGAGTAACAGTCTCAAGGAGTTGAAAATTCAAGTCCGTTGGTGGCCCCATGAACCATCCAACAACTGCAAACAGAGAGGGATCTGCAGTTATCAGGCACTGAAATTTTTAGATTCGAAGATTAAAGAGAACGCAGTCACCTTTTGCAGTTTCCAAAGCTCTACTATAAACAAGTTCTATAAAGTTTAGTGAACCACCACTCAAGATCGTTCCCATGTCAACAAATTCAAACTTATTGATGATAATGGGTAATCAAATGTCAGAATAGCTAATTAGCAGAAACTCAATAACAATTATAAGCTCTTACAACAAACACTGCTCCATGCATAGTCGATCCTGTTGCAACTTCAAGTGTGATGTCCTGGAGGAAACTTGAGTCCAGTCAATCACACATAAGCAATTAATAAAACAACTAACATAATGAGCACTCACGAGCTTATCCTTCATAGCAAACTCGATTGCAGCATCATGTTCCACAACTGGAAGGAGGATGACACTAATAAAGGTCACAGGTATGTTCAAAGAATCAGAAGCTTCTTGAAAAGAAAATGGAATTCATAGTAGTCTCTCTACGGGAACTCTAGGCAGCAAAAGTTAAAGATGCCCGAATTCTTGTTGGAAAGAGTGAAAGTCGTGTATTTTAAGAAGTACAATTCATGAAAGCATGAAATTGAAGAATATATCAAGATAAAGCAAGGATCAAACAGGAAGAGAGAAGTCATAGGAGATGAACACAACACATGAAAACACACATACACCTGTGAACAAGCAGCCCAAACCAATACCCAACAGCACTAAGGTTCCAAATTCCGTAATTAGTAAATACTATTAGCATTCAGGCCTGAATCCATGAATGAACTTTTAACTGGTCATAAAATTAAGAGAAGGAAATCAAAATGACAAAATGTCAAACTCGAAGGATTTCGACACTAAAAATGATCGCATGGAGAAGTGCATGTGCCCCTTCCTCAACATAAATCTCTTTCCCTTCAAATTGACGAGTTTCTGTTGAAGAACCAACAAGAAAGAGCGAAAGGGAGCAGAAACAAAAAAAAAAATTCAAGTATCGACTTATTCATAATGTGTCATACTGAGAAGAAACATGCGTAGGTCCATACATAATTAGGGTATAGAATCATCCAATATAGTAGGAAATCATTTTCTAAAAGAAAGCTAGTCATATTCTATACACAAGGGATAAAAAGAAATATCCCCTAAATGAGAAAAAAAAATTCTAATCAAATGCAATTCCTCATGTGCATAACATTGTGTGTAGATCTTTAGGATGTCAGATGTCCTACTTATATTCAACTGGGATACCGATTGCAATCACACAAAGGATATCTCGCACTTCTAATTGAGGCCAAATATATGGTATGCACAGGAGATACGTATCATGGAGAATTTGGAGCACGTTTTTCAACCAGACAAAGGTAATAAAATAAAATTTCCAAGCTGATCCAGAAAGGAAACAAAAGGAAACAGAAAGAGAACTGTAAGTTCGCATCAAGTACATTGCAAAAACATGTTAAGATAGACATTACATGGAATAGCATCTACAAGGAATTCAGATAATATGAAGGTCCAGTGAGTCAAAATAGCAAGCCAGCCAATTGCTTCCAACTTTCTTATTTCAGGAGCCTCTTCTTCATTCGAGCCTTCACCACTGCCTCTCTCCTGCAACAACTGCGAAGGATTGCTAACTTAACAAGTAGTTATATCTTAGGCTTAAATTCTTATACTGGAACGAAAAGACATCAAAAACAGATCCAAAAGTAGGAAATCAATGGCAATAACAGGAAAGTTCATGCAAATGATGTGGAATCACAACAAAAATGTGATGATAGTTCCACGGAAAAAAATTCCAGGGACATGATCGGTGTCAAAGGCAACGGATATACATTCAAAATACTCAAATTACTATTCAACTCAAAAGTTTAAGCTCTATGTGAGGGCAAAAATGGTATTCGTGCTCTAACATGCTCTTAACAAGAAAGATGTGTGGTTCAAAACCAGCTTACTATAATTCAATTAATACAGTCACGGATTTGAACACAGGACCTCTCCATCAAATTGGCTCTAATATCGCACGAAGTTATCACTTGAGCCAAAAGAGCTCACAAATAAGCACCAAAATAGTAGTTATCTAAGCTTTGACAAAGCCTATGTACTATTTCAGGTATCTTAACAGCACAGCAACCGTGATACTATATCACAGGCACCCCATCTACCCCAGTGAAAAAATAAACACAATCAAGTAATGAAAGTAATATTTATTTTAAAAGGAGACCAAACAATTTATTTTATACATGGCTGATTCTTTCTCAATAAAATCAGAATCCTGAATTTAAACTTAGAAAACTAACTTAAAAATCGTGAAGCAAGGGATAAACCGGAAAAAGGAAAAAAAGAAAACCAGAAACCTATCAAATGGAAGATCGATTGGACGCTCATGCTTGATCCACTAAATGCTCAAGAGGGGAAAGAGCTAACCTCGTCCACAGGATTATAGAGATTAGGCTAACTTTTTAGTTGAAAGAAAAGTTAGCAAGTATATGCAATTGGCATCACGCACCTGCTAAATCTTGGAAGCCCAAGCTCTGACTTGCAAAAGTGGACTTCAGTATGTGTGAAATGCAGCACAGCTGGAATCATTATCCCCATTGCAGTCATCATATCCAGAGTTCACCGCAGCGTATGCTTATTGCCAGGGTAGGTTCACTTCAATGTCAATTATAGTGCATCACGTTAAAAGACATGCAGATGAAATCACTGCACCTTATTGAAATCCTGAACCTTCTTATGGTCAATGGTTCCCTCCACAAAGGAGCATCCGAGCACTAACAGCTGAACAACCCTTATCATCCAGTTATTTGATGCATATATTGATATCATCGTTTCTGTTGCATTGCCAACTGTGGCATTGAGAAGTCCCCCAGTTGCAAATGCCAAAATAATGTTGTCCAGAAAATCAAAATACAGGCAACTAGGTAATAGGAGGAGGTTCGAAATTATCCTCCAATGGAATATGCTTGAACATGTAGCACATGCTATTCTTTCTGCCTGTATATACCAGTTAACCAAAATAGTAGAGTAGAAATTATAATTATACCTGTTGGTCCAGCGTGAGATGCAAGCTGTCTGCACCATAGTCTTAAGAAAATCTGTATTAGCATTATTCAGAGCCCGAGAGAAGATAAATAGAATGTAATGATGATAGTATTCCATAGACAAGCTAATGCTTCCTCAATCGCATAACCCAAACGCCCAGCCAAAGGTGTAATGCACAATAAGCTGAAGAAAAAGAGACCCATCCCTAAAATAAAGTAACTATTAAACAATTATAAAAGTGAAATCATAGTTAACCAGAGGCATGGGATTTGAAGATATTTGATGTTCAAACATCTAATAGCCGTCAATGTCGTCACAAAATCAACAAATCAAACTGTTCAAAAAGTAAATAAAAATATTTATTATTCTTTTTACTAATTCTGCATCTCACTCATGTGATTTTCAATTTATGAAAATCCATTAACAGATGTAATCAAACGTTGTGCGGTCCTTACATGCTTTTCAGTAATATAATGTAGCAATATTGCAAATGGACCAAAAGGTAACTACAAATTGATCTTCGATTTAAATATGACAGTATGGATACTACTTAGAGATCCCATTTATAGTTGCTTAAAAATCCTTGAGTAGGCCATATCTGCATGTGGATAGACATGAATTGTCTCTGAATCAAAAGTGTGAGCTTTCCTCATAACCGGTGTTGAACTTTAAAGGGATTTCCTCATGAGAGACATGGTCAATCTTCTTCTCTACAGGTCCCATCCATCTAAATGCACAAATATTTGATCAATCAAAGCACAGCTCCGATGCCATGAGAACTAAATGTGGAAGATATTGACATACTTTTTAATGCATTTCACAAAGCATCCTACATTGACAAGATTATAATGCCAACTCTATGTTATACGAGTATTGAAATTGACTGAACATGCTTAAGCACAAAACAAAAGTAAATATACTCCGCTATACATAAAAATCGGAATGGCCCGCATTTATATCATTATATTAAAGCAATTCTAATCCATGATGTCTACAAAATAAGTAATAAAACCCCACTAGGTAAGCATATATGAAAAGGCAGCAAACATTAGGCAACCACTCGATTGCCTTTCGTCCCTCCCACATTTTCAGTCTAAAAATATCTCTCCTATCAAAATAAAAAAGTATATAATGTTTTGCTCCTACTTACACATAAATTACATAAAATTCCTTTTGTACTGTCCCTAATCCCTGATCCATAAGAATCTCAATTCCTGTTGCTTGCATACCCTGCAGTGCACAATTTTTTATTTTTTTAAAACTTTCCAATCTTTAAAAAAGAAAAATGAACACAAGGGCAATGCCATAAAAAGCAGGACTTTCAAGGATTACAGTCACAATAACATCTCATATCGGTTTCTTGTGCAAAATCAGCCAATAATCACCAAAGCAAACATATATTACAAAAATAATGACCCAGATGAACAAATGATGAAATAATTCAATCTTCAAAAGCAAAATGTGAGGATTCAATCACAATGCAGAGGAAGAATGAGGGAGGAGGAGGAGGAGTCACCGGTGGCCGTATGATAAATGATCTGACAAGTACAAACTGATCTCTGCGGGACGCGCCAGTTCAGCTTAAGCAAAAGAAGCGGAGTGAGGGACCCACTTAAAGTGTCTGTGACTGATTCACTATCAAATCAAAGTTTTTTTTTCCCCTCGCAATAAGCTCAAAGTTTTTCATTTCAACTCTAACTTTTGCTTACTGCACTTTCTCGCGATAATTTATAAAGTAATCAAGTTAGAGTTCATGGAGCCATTTGAAAGAGTGTTCCCAACCTGACCCCACCCCTGTTACTCATCTTATAATTTTCATCCTATAATTTTGATTAATCGTGAGCTGATTTTGATTTGTTTTAGCAATTGAAAATGAAAACAGTTAATGAAAACCCACAGTTCACTCCTACAATGTTTCAGTCCACAATCACCATGATCATGATCAGATCAAAAACGTGCCCGTCAATGACCCAAACGGCATGAATAGAAGCAGTAGAAGACCTACATATGCACACTTTTCTGTAAAAAGCTAATCAGTCCTTGGAGACTTAAAGAGTACTTAGGCCGCACGTGCCGCCAGACCTGCAATTTCCTCGACCCGCTCTCTTATAATTGCCCGTAGAGCGTATACCTCGAAAATTAGGATAAAGTTATCAAAGTCACGGCGTTGGTAGCGATAGAAAAAGGAGTTCACTTCCTGTAACATGTAGGCCGGCACAAACATCCTGTGTTGGTCTGTAAGTATAAATGTGTGCTCTGTGCCATCATTTTTCCTAACTCGCCATATCGCTCCCGCCATGAGGTATTTGAAGTCCCGAAGGTTCCACGAGCGGAAGCTAACAATTCTCGCCCACTGATCAGCGGTTTCGGTTCTGAACGCCTCTTCGCCTCTTTCTTCTAGTTGAATTGAAATGTGACAAGCACAGGCGCCACACTGAAATAACAAAGAAAATGAATAAATAAAACGGTTTGTATGTCACGTTTATTATTATGACAATAACAAAAGAAACCATTCTTACGTTTGAATTGAAATCCCTGTTTCTTGACCAATTCATTGGTTGGTGTATCTCATATCCACACCGTACACATTTGGCCTGATAGAATAACAGTAAACAACTTAATTACATGCAAAATAAACTAACAAAAGCATTGAAATCACATCAGAAAAGGGTAAAATACAACTTACCTCTAAAGGATAGTAAAAAGACACTGTTAATAAGTGGATCATCTGGAGAAAGAGAAGCACATTCACGTAGAACAGCCTTTATGCTGATGTCAAATAGTCTTCCCTCATCTGCCTGATCGTTCAAAAACATCCTCGGATGCTCCAACCTGTATTCTTTTCGAGGGGGCTGAAACCTCTCCCAACTCCTGTTGTTGGGAGATCTGTCTATTTTCTTTCCTATGATTCCATTAGAACCAGGATTCAGACCACTCCCAGTACCTCCATGCGAAGACACACCACTTGCATAACATATAACTCCAATAGATGGAATAAAGTAGTTTACAGCTCCACAGATATTGGCAATTAGAGTGAAAGAGGACACTGAGGGTGCTGGCGAAGTAAAATCTGAACCATCAAGGTCAGCTGATGACAACGGAAATTCAACATAGGAAGCTGAGCCAGAGGGCGTTTGTATTATTGATGAAATGTTTCGGCATTTTGATGTCTGTAGATTTTGGCGACTGTTGAAGAATTTGCGGTGGAGTACTGCAATGCTGCGTCCACCTGAAATAAATAGAGAAAAACATTATATTACCCTCAGCAGGCATGTCAACAGCAAGGAGGCTGGCAATAACCACAATCACATGGCAAAACTAGTTATTATAATAAAACTGATCCATAACAAGGTTAGAAATCTAAGAAATCCCTGAAGAAATGTCCATGAATATTTATGAAATCAAATACTCAGATCAGGTTATCACGAGCACAAACTGATAGGTAGAGTGATGTGAACCTCACAAAGATAAAATCGCCAATCAAGAATCAACTGATACATTTTAAGCAGCAAATTCATCATACTGGAAGTTAGATCAAGAGGCAAAAGTTTGATCCTTCAATGAGAGGAACTCCTCTTTATTTGGCACCAAAACTGTTGTACAATATATACAAGAGGCCCTTCTGTTATCTAGGCTCTAGGCTGAGTGGTTCTGGAAATGCTTACTGGAAGGCAAGCTTGGGTTGTGACTCAAATGAGAAGGAAAATAAGACATCCCTACTAGGCTGACTAGGCTCAGTTTTGTGGAAATCTTATCAAATTACGAGCCAAAGAGGTCAGAACTAAACTATCATTCAATCATTTCGAATGCAGAAATTGCCAGAAAAATGCAGCAGTAAATGCAATACAAACCTAAATCAGAAATTGATTTTTTCATAAAAGACATATATATAAAAGAGTAATAAATTATGAAATATATACCTAACAGAGTCACAAAAGTTGCAAGCGTTTCAGAGAGATCAGCATTTGGTGAAAGAAGCTCAAATTTTGTTACATCTGCAAAAGCAAGCCTACTGTCCCTTCTTCCAGTATACAATGGATAGAATTGACCTCCAGCCTAAATTCAAGGACTAATGATTATCTTTACATATTATATAAAGATAATAGACACAGCCTGATTTGATAAAATTCAGTGGTCGTAGTTACATGAGACAGGAATTTACCAGAACAACACCTTCTCTGGCGGCCAAAGCAAGAACCTTTGCACAAGAAACCAAACAACGGGATATTTCTTTGCGCTCCTTGATTGTGTACATCGAATAATTGCTAGAACCAGATCATATTGTGACAAAATCAAATAACCTTAGTACAAAAAGACAGCAGAATACACAAGCTTGTTTGGAGATGTATAACAGTGGATGAAATTAAGTAATAAATATAAACCCGATCCTCTTAACAAAGATATAATAAATTATGTGAAAAAGAACTACAAAATTCAACAAAAAAAAAAAAAAAGAACAAATATCCAAGGTTTAACATATTCACATCAAAATCAAATAACCAAACACTGATCAAAATTATCCCATTAGATAGCCACTAACATTGTAGTACAGACCAAATATCGAGATTAACAAACTTACATCAAAATCAACATCCGATCACATAAATATTCAACAAGAAATGAAACATTTAACACATAAACCAATATAAAACAAAATAAGATTTGACTAAAGAGTTAAAAAAAGATGATTGGACCTCAATGAAGTAATCATGGAAAACGGGGCGCAACGAAGGACGAGCGACATGGGAACAGGGTTTGTGGAGATACCGAACCGTGGCCCGAATATGACCCTCAGCTTGCAGGCCCGAATCGCAGTAAACAGTGTACACCAAAAAACGACAAGGCTGGCCGCCTTCTTGAACTTTCCCGCCATCGGACAAGAACCGGGCCGAAGTGGAGAAGGATCCGACGCCGGATCATAAGAAACAGAATACGAGGTGTTACTCATCGTGATGATGTTTAAGCCTTTCTTGGAATCGGCGTTTCGGTTATTGAAAGAGATCATGACGCATAGAAGGAACACGAGGAAGCTTATTCTTCGCATCGTCGCTAGTTCGAAGATTGCCACGAGCATTTTCTTTTCTTTTTCCTTTTCTTCTTTTTTCTTTTAGTTTTTGTGGGGGGTGGTTCTGGATTCTGTTCGTGGAGCTCTGGGTATGAAGAGTTGCAGAGACAGTATTTGTAGAAGAACCCTCGACGAATAGTGTGGAAGATCAAAATGGCGGGAAAACAATGTTGTTAATTGACCGGAATGCCCTTAATAACCAAAAGTTTGTTGCGGCTGCTTTGAGGCGTGTGTGAGTGCGACTGGTGTGGTTTTGCGAGAATGCGCGAGAGCGCTGGAGTTTGTCTTTTACTAATGCGTCGTTGTTTTTAATCATGATTCCCGTGAAAGATCAACGGTTGATATCCCATCAACGGAAAATATGATCAAAGATCGTGTGCGTTTGATGACATCAACGGTTGTCCCATCAAGGGCAAATATGATCAGTAGCCGTGTGTCGTTCTTCTTGATTAAAGTTGTTCTATCAGAAATTTCCAATTTCGTAGCCCCTTTTTTGTGTTAGACTAGAAAATATAACGATATTTTACCGGAGACGGTATGTGCGAAGATAGTCTTGCTTTCAAGCATTTTTCTTTTTTTCAGTAATATAACAATTTCGAATCCAATTGAACGGACATACACAGCCCTCGTAGAAATCAGCACTTACAAACGTAATGATAACTGATAAGTAACCACATAATACATGAGAGTTCAAAAAAATGTTGCATCATATGACAATTGGAACATATGCACGGCATAGTTGCTATTTATTATACAGCTATACATAAATTCAAACAATATTATATAATTGTAATACCATTCGGCAAGAACTACTCGAATAACAAAATCAAATTTCATGGTTAGCTTTACAAAAGCATGCCATCTAGCATGGAAATCCAACACATGCTTATGACTTAGAAGGATGAAGAGAGTATTGAAAAAGAGGGCAGGGCATTATTCCGATAACCAGATGCCCAGCATCTCAAATATTCAGCAAACTGCTGCTCACAACACGCGAACACCAAACTTGTAATGATAAGCCACACGCACAGGCAAATCATGTTTGAAATCATACTTTAAAGTATGCAACTTGTATTTTGGCTTAAATCTGAACCTCGATGTATATATATGATCTGTATTCAGTAGCCAGAAGATACTAATACATTATGCTCCTTTATATGCTTCTGGAAGTGAGCCAGCCACATTTATATCTGCATGATGCCAGCTACCTTCTGATAGAGAATTACATCCAATCCGAAAACAAAATCGTCCAGCTGATTCCCTGGCTGATCTGCATCAACCAGTAGGTTCATTTCCTGAAAATGCAAATATAAAGCATGAGAAGGGATTAAATCCATTAGATTTGCTTATTTAAGAGTAAAACGGATTCTAAGTGCTTGTGTGAGGTATAAATGAAAATCAATCTATGTTGGCTCCGGCATGTTGACCACAGATAGGTTCTTTTAAATCTTTCACACAAAATCCCATGTCAACGACGATGTCAAACCAAATATACCTCTTTAAAAATATTTGCAGTGTCCTCCACTTGTTTTCAATAAGCATTTACAAGACCCTCCTCTTCTTGAGTACAGCAACAGAAGCAGTAAGTGTGTGTAAAATAATCATTCTGTTGGCCAAATACCTGCCGAAGGGCATCAGATTGCCATCTGAATTTGAATTCTTAAAACCAGATTTTGCTGCTCCTTCCATCGGTTTTCATAATTGATCCTTTGCAGAACAGATATTGAATTGCTCTAGCTTCCCATTTTTCTTCCATGCAGGTTTGTCTGGTTCATAGGAATCCTCTGATGCATCAAAATCATCTCTTTCATTTTGTCCAGTCCTTGCATCAGTGCATCCTCATAAGTGGATGCAGTTGGGAATGCTGAAGATAAGGGCATAGTAGTCGACTCCTTCAGATTTATGGTTGAAGACAATATATCCTTTTTAGGATTGTTCCCTTTTGAAAGACTCTTCACCCTGAGATATTATTTTTCTACACCAAGGATTAGAGCACGAACTAAATTCATACTAGATTTATTTCCATGGTGAGATAAATTCAGTCACCTGACAGCATATCTTAATGTGTTGAGTGTATTTACAAGACCCTAAGCTTGGAGAAATGCATGATATCATAACTGTGCAAGAACTGGCAACAAATGAATTCCTCAGAGCCTCAGTTCATTGAATGCCCGTGAAAGGAAAACAACCCTGATCATTGCCAAGAGCTCTTATGCATTCCTTTAATGCGAGTAAGCTCTTATTTATCGCCACTCCTTCGATTCTCCATCATACATCCGAAACAGCTATTAAATAAAAGGCTATTTTGCTAAATACAGAGAAGAAGACTCCTAAAGCATATTCTTTCGATAAAAAATCTAGATGCAAGATGTATAGATACACCATGAATTGCAATTAAACGTGCTGCAGGATAAAAACCTGAACTACTGCCAAAAATAAAAGAACAACAAACATGGCAGACCTGGTCTGTTTATCATTGTCTGTAGTGGCGGGCCCATGTTCACTTCCGACAAGATCTATAAAAGAAAGCTTGCCAACAAATGAGGAAGCTTTAATTCACTGCAATCAGCTGACATCTGGACAGCAAGCTGAAGTATGGCATGTGAAAGGGAGGATTCCTCAATAACACCAGTAGTGCCCATACTTCTCATGCAACTCCCTTTCTCACTGAGCACTTTAATTGTCTCTACATCTGAAACTCTGTACTCTTGCAAACACACATTGCAAACTTCCTGCTTACCATCCTCTCTCATACATAGTTTTCTGCACAAGCAAAACTTCAGTTTCTGAGCAAATTTACAAACTGCAAGTTTTTACTAGATTATCATATGATGAATGGTTAAGCCAGCTTACTTTCGATCACTAAGGAGACCAAACAATTTTCCTCGGTATTTTCAAAGTAACTCACAAACAGCTGAAATCCTTGATTCCTGTAAATATGGTGCATCAACCTCAATATATGATGTGAGGCTTTAGGTGCAATGGTTTCATGGTATAGGTTTTTCCATTGCCTGAAGAAGACATCAAATGAGTGCAAGCTCTTTTTCAGCAATTATTCAGTTGTGTGAGATGATTTGAGGATGTGTTTGGCACCCCTAATAACATGAGGCTGCATTGCAGTTTGCCGCATTGGTTTTTTTTTTTAATTTATTATAATAATAAATAAAAGAAATTTTTAATATAATATAATATAATATTAATTTTTATTTTCTTTTATGTTTACATTATAATTATTAATATAAATTAATAAATTTATAATTTATTATTCAATAATATTATATTTTTACTTTAATTATATTAGAAATATAATTAAATAATACACATTTAATTAAATTGATTATTATATAAAAATTGATTATTATTTAACAATTTAATATAACTAATAATAAATACTTAAATATTAATAAACATGAATAATAATGATTTAAAATTAAGAGTACTATAAATAATAATATAAAATATTATTACTTATAGTACAGTCTATGTTGCACAAAACATGAAGTGGCATTACAGCTTAATACACCTTATTGCAATACAATAGAACGCAATGCAGCTAATGCAATAAAATGCAGTATGCTAAACTTACCTTGAAGGAAAAAAGCCAGACATCAACCACTGGTCACCAGAAACTCATAGTGAAAAGTATTCATATATCCTGACATGTTTCATCCAAAAAACTTCAAATTGAACCCCACAGCATCTAGAGAGAAAAGAATTTCAAAAGGAAACAGGATTATCCAGAAGCAACATTTTTACAGGTATATGTCTTAGATTTTGGGGTCCATTATTCACCTGTTTGTCCATATGCCTAGCAAGTAGCTTCGGTGCAGTGAAAAATAACAGGAACTCTGGGTTCCACAGTTTCACAATACACATACGGATAATAGACAAGACCAACATACGCTAAACCAACTTGACCAATACAAGAGCCATTTACTGTATCATTAGCTCATTCTTGCTCATTCATTTATTCTGGTTGTATACTCACCTCATCATTTGAAACCTCCTCATTCAGCACGGCATCAAAAACAAATTCATGCTTCTCAACGTAATTTATTAGGTCAACCTGCAAAAGTCAATAATTAAAAGGTCATTATCTATAGAACTGAATGACATATTATTCTAGAGACAAGTATGTCATCGAGCAGTGAGTTGAGAGTCCCAAACTAAACAAACAAAAGGATGAAAATATATACATCATCATAGGGAATTATGAATAAGTGTTCTTATAAGAAAGATTTAAGCAACTAGAGGCGAAAAAAAAAAGTAACAGCTGAAACTATATATTGCCCCTCTAAATGTTGTGTGTTCCTCAAATTGTTAAAGCAATGCAACAAATCTGAGCAATGTTCAAGAACCTTTATTATGATTAAATATTCCTTTATTATTGTTTTATCTCACCCATTTAAGGTACCTCTGAGCCAAAATATGGGACTAGTAAAAATGAATGCCAACTAAATCTTTGAGCCCTTTAAATCACTTGACATCTTTGAATATCATAAGAGGGTAGAAAAAACAACAAAGAAACTTGCCTGAAGTTCAGTTTCATGGACTGTTAGAGAGTTGGAATGTCTGTATAATATCTTCCTCATCATTTGACAACTCCTCTTTGTTGAGAGGTCTTTTGCACACCAGGAACCCAAATATCACAGGAAAATGATAAGAATTTAGATAGGTCAGAAATTGCAATAAATGGAAACATCATCTTACTTCTTCAAGGACTTAACCAATGTAAATATTTGTAACTCTCAATATTTACAAGCTATTTATCAGCAATGTCACATCTGATAAGCAATGCATGTAGAATAAAAGATGGCATTCACAGTCTAACTAACAATATGAGTTAATTATAAATAAACAAGAACATATCACAACTTTGATCTTTGCAACAGAACTGGCATTGTTCTTCTCTTTGTCTGCAGCAAAACTTTTCAGGAGGTTATTCTTTGGCAAACCACGAGCTCTGCTAGTCTGTTGTTTGCAATTTAAGGTTCAGAGTCATCAAAACTTCTGCCTAGGCATCATAAAGTCCCAGAACTCGTGTCTATCCACATGAGGTAAATAATTTAGCACATCTATGCATCCACAATGATATTAGTATGTTACTTCATTCTAGCAGGGGTTTCAAACTATGGTTGATGCATGCAATTAAAAGTAAGGAGCAAAATTAAGTGCATGCTAACAGATACTTGAAAGTCAGTAACATATCCTCTCGAAAGTAGAAATAAAATAGAACATAAAACTGCAAATTATAACCAATTTAATCAGTTATGCCATTAATGTGCTGCTCTTCCTATTTACCTAAAAATGGGGAATCCATACGAAACCAAAACAAGAACCAGAAAACCCAACTCCAAAGTGACATATAAGACTACATCCATTACCCACCTTAGCCAGAAGATCAGTATCAATGCAGATCCAAGAGCCCAGGATTGAACTCAGTCGAAGACTATTCGCACTCTTTCTTTGACTTGAAGGCTGTGAATTAACTGGTGCTGTTGGAGGTTCCATGTAAAACTCATTTCCTTCACCAAACCCCCTCTGTGCATTCCCATACATTCTCGAACCCTGCCCTCCTCCACGACCACCATAGAAATTGTAGTCCTATCAAGCAGCAATATCAAACAACTTGAATAATCCTATATTAACCCCTGTAGTAAATATAAACATGTTAGTGCCAGTGTGTGTATCTAACCATATACTAAAAACTCAAATTGGACCTTCATTGAAAAACTGAACTATTCGAATAGATCAGTCCACACTAAACAACATACATATGAATAAATAAATAACAACGAAATGGGATGTAAAACCTATGTTGTATCATCTGATCTATCAAATGCATCATCAAGAAACTCATTTCTTTTCTAATAAAGTTACAGTAACTAAAATATATGTCAAAAAAAAGTTATGCACCCTGTTCATATAACCAGTAATGACATAACAAATGATTCACATTTTTTTGTTCATTCCTCCACTTTCTAAGCAACCCATCAGAGGGTAAAACTATAATCACAGTGTCAGATCTATGCAATCCATACATATAAATATTCGAAAACTTCATTTTGTAAATAATACATTCTAATACATCTTGATACACATCATCAGTATCGGTTGAGTTGTTAATTTACTCAAATTCACAAAGATTTAATAATTTTTTCCTTTCATTTTCCCGCATTTTCATTAAATTATCCTCTTAAGCAATAAAGAAAAGAAAAATGCATAACTAGGAACTGCAAATCATATCCAATTTTATCAGTTGTACTATTAATGTGCTGGTCTTCATATTACATGAGAATGAGGAATCCATACAAAAACAAAACAAGAACCAAAAAACTCAACCTCATAGTGACATTTATAAGAGTACCCACATCACCCACCTCAGGTAAAAGATCAGTATCAAAGGAATACAGATCCAAGAGCCTGGGACTGATCTCATTCAGAGACTGTTCACCACTCTTTCTCTGGCCTGAAGGTCGTCAGCTGACTGATGGTGGTGAAGGCTCCATGTACAACTCATTTCATTTGCCAAATCCCTCTGTGCATTCCTATACATTCTCGAACCTGCTCTCCTCCATCTCAAGAAGTACTATCAAACAACTCAGGATAATCCTAAATACCCCTTGTAATAAACATATACATGAGTGCAAATGTGTTTGTATCGAGCAATGTGCTACAAAAATCAATATTGAAACTTCATTGAAAAACCGAACTACTCAAATAGATCAGTTCACTCTAAAATAACTTACATATTAGTACACATTTGAAATCTTTTATTTGCTTTTGTTTCAGCAACCAAATGGGATGTAACATCTGATACTTTGTGAGCACCAAACAAGAGAGTGAAACCATAATCATTGCGTCAGACCTATGCACTCCACACATTCCATCAATTCATGAAGTTTATTTTATACAAGAATAGATTCTAACGTACGTCACCTCAAAACACATTACAAAAATACAAAAAGAATAATTTTTTCCCTTCCATTTTCCTGCATTTTATCAGCATCCAAGCAGATTCTACAACCTTTTGAACAATAATAATAATAATAATAATAATAATAATGACGGGAAACATCAGAACTTGAGGAAAAGTGCTCTATTTACTCGTACAATACAACCTTCCATTTTCTTGCAGGCGACTATTGCATGTGCTCAAGCTTTCCAAAACGTTCTGCCCTCTTGCCTCCCCTCGTGTACACTTGTACCAATCACAAATGGACTCGTCAAATCTCTCGCCGTCGCTCTGAAAATGCAATCTTAATCTGAGAGAGCCTCTCAATCTGTCTCTTTCAGAAATGAATGGTACATTGGGAAAGCTTCGATTTAAGCCTGTAATTTCAAATTAAAGTTTTGCTTACGTTAAATTTTAAACAGTGAAAATTGGAAGGAACAGTATCTGGGGACAGGGGTTATTTTATTTTTGGATAATTTTTAGATACCTCCCCTGACATTTATCCTTACTGTATTAAAAAAGAATGTATTCATATAATCATATATTGACATATAATCCCTGAACGCATATAAGTGGTAAAGTGCCGTTTGGTCTATCAGTGGAAGTACAATAATACCTTTCACTCCACACTACAATAACCGACAATACTTCATGCAATGCAGAGTTGCAAACCATCTACTTCTTTCTTGGTCCCAAATGCATAAGAGTAATGAAAAGGCCATTACACCCTTACAATAAGTTAATTTGACATTAGGCAATCATATAATGAGATGAAATTTACCTAAGTCATGAAAATGCTAAAATATCTCTTAAAGTAAATGTATTAACAATGGCTAAATCACATAATAAGACAAACATTTAAATATAAGAAATTCAAAAGCAACGCCAACATTACCATTTACAAAACATCAATATTACAATAGGTGTTTGCAATGGTAATACCCTTATCTCTATTTAAAGGGAAATATCACTCTTTTTTTGGCTCTTCACATCTCTACTACCCGATGCTTATTATGGATTCAGCAAGCTCACAACAAACGATATGATCAAACAACCAAGGATGTAGAGGATGGAGGGATGAGATTAATGGCAACCTTATTCGATTTATGAATAAAATAAGCAGGTGCAACAAAAGAGGTAGTGTGAAGGTTTCATAATCATATGACAACCTAAACATACTATACTATTGCTATATGGACAACAGACATGGCTATGGCTAGTTTTAGTTCTGGATGTCGTCCTTAGAAAATTTCAACAAAGGTGAAATATTTAAAAATGTAGGAACATGTCATGCAAATTATGAGCTACTACTAACTATGCAAAAAGATTTGAAATCATTTATGCAAAAAAAAAAAAAGAGGGAAAATGTAGTGGTATGAAGACAATGTTTTTTCCTAGGCATGTTCTTTTTCATTTGTGCTATTGTAGTTTTAATAATGGGTATAGTTGTAGTTGCAAAGGAGGCATTATGCAACAAATGCATGTACTAGTACATAATGAACATATACTGCCATGAATATGAACCTATTAGCCTTTTTGTAACTTTTTTAAGTATGAATGCAAAGAACTTCAACTTATATGACTTTTGTGTATGGCTTTTTAAAGCAAACAAGCATTTATAAAGCACAATTACATTAAGAACTAGTGGAAATTTATGTTTTTAAGTCCCAGTAAAAGTTGCCTTTTTACAAATATGGTTATACATAGTTTTCGATAGGATACCTCTTTACATCTATGCAATAGAGTGCATGTTTGCAAAGAAGTCTAGAAATGCCCTAACAAATCAATAACAAAAATCTTTATTACATCTTTAAGTATCTTGAATGTCTTATTATGGCCACTGATGATAAACAATGGTTTTACTTCTTTCTTGTCTCAACAATCTTCCTTCTTACAACTTGTAGAAGCTTATTATTCCATCCAAGCACTACCTCATGCTTCTTATGAATCAAGTGCATAGTTTTCCTTTGTGCTTCTCAAATATCCTCGTAATTAGCAAACCTTAATAGTCATTGATCCATTTGTTGAAAGATTCAATCATATTATTAGTAACATAGCTACATTTTTGTGTATGGGGAGAATATTTGCTTTGCCCAACACACAGGGAGGATTTTCGTTAACCATTCATAGCCATCAAGAGTTATAGTCTTTAGATCTTCTATGTGGGAATTAAAGTTAGCAGCATTAGAACTTCTATAGGCTCTACAAAGCACTATCTTCAGTAATAGCCTAGGAAACTTCTTCTTGAACTTTTATACGAACAATGGTTTTGATGATATCAAATCGCGCATTAAGAGTAAATTAGTAATTGTATATTTCACAATCTTACTAGTTCTTAAAGGGTAAGTTCATTCAAGCAATATCAAGCTCAAGACACGCAATGGACAGCAGCACGATTAAGGATGAATATTAAAAGTACTAGCTCAAAGTAATCTCCATTGCTATAATTCTTATAAAGTCGGTATGATTTAATGTATGCATGATTTAGCATTATAAAATCTCAATATTTTGTTTAATAAGTCATCATTTTTCATAACAAAAGGCTTTATAATTATAAGAGAAGTAATTTATGAAATTCGTTATTTTTGAAAATAATAAATGAAAATGAAAGTTTTTGAAAACTTTGATATCAATAAAGATTTTTTTAAACTTTAAAAATGGACAAATTTGTAAAAATTTAAAACATGTTTAGCCATAGTATAATTTCTAAATGTTTTGAGGTAAAATTATAAATTTTGGAACAATAATGGCTAATTGCTTAATTTATAGTGACTAACCACCTGCGGTCTAGAAACATAGAGCCTAGCTAACTAAATTTGGTGGCTAACCACTTGGGCAAAATTTCAAATTTGCTTTTGTAATGATAACTTGCCGTGTCAACATATAGGCTAACTGCCTCATTTTAGCAGTGATCTGACAAGTCTCCAAAAAGTCGATAACAGTTAGTTTGATTGTTTAAACTATAAAAACCTAAATCAAACTCAAATCTAATAAATTTTTCACTCTCAATTGAGCTAAAACTTGTTCATCTAACTGACCTTGAGTTTTTATTTTGCTACTTTACAAACATTAAGTTATCATCATTGTATATTCACTCTAAAAGAGAGTATTTGTTGTAATCTTTAAATTTTTGTGTAAGCATAAGTGTGAGAAACACTTGAAAAATGTGTGTGTGAGTGAAACATGACTTGTAAAGGTTTATTAGCACTTTGCAAGTCAATTGTAACATCTTAAACTCTTGGGAGACTTGGATAGTAAAATCCTCAAGCGTAGCTTGCTTGGAGGCGTGGATGTAGACAGGTTTACCAAACCACGTAAAAATTTGAGTTTTTGTTTTCTTCTTCCTTATTCCTTTTAAATTTGTGCTTTGTTAAATTTATTATTATTCATATTCCTTGAAGTAATAATTTCAATTGTATTGTATTTTTTATTGTACAATTTTTATAACCCAATTCATCCCCTCTCTTGGGTTGCATAGTTAGAATTTCATTTGGTATTAGAGTAAGATTCTCTTGTTAGAACTTGACTTTCTAGAGTAAAAGATCTATAACAATCCAAAATGATTCCACCTGTTAGAAAGGTTAACCCACCACTAGGCCACCATTTTTTTTTTTATAAAAACGATTATCGATATTGAAAAATTAGGATGAGAATTTACTTACAAGCATTAGATTATGAAATATAGGAAATCATTAGTGATGGTCCGTTCATGCCAACTATCAAAAATAAAGGAGAATAAATTCTAAAGCTTTCACATAAATTGAATGAGTCATAAATGAAAAAGACCTCTTTAAATTCCAAAGCCATGAACGCTTTCTTTTGTACTTTAGATAAGAAAGAATTTCATAGAGTTTCAGGATTTTTAATTCTTATAAGATTTGGAAGAAACTTGAGATAGTTTATAAAGGTATAAATTAAGTCAAATAGTCTAAAATCAGTAGATATATTAGATAATATGAATTATTTTAAATGGAACAAAATGAGAGTGTACATTCCATATAATAGATTTACAGATATTGTAAGAACTCTAGGAGCCTTAAAAAAAATTAGGTCTTTACCAAAAGAATGTAGACTTAAGAGAACCATCATTAAAGAAGTAAGGATTTAAATACTTTAATCTTTGATGATTTAATTGGCTCACTTATTTCTTATGAAGAAGATTTGGTAGCTGAAAGAGGTGACAAAGATAAAAAGAAGAAAAGCATTGCCCTGAAAGCTTCAAGATAAGAAAGTAACAAAGAAAGTGACTTTGAAGATGAAGATATGTCTATGATAGCTAGAAAATTTAGAAAATTCTTCAAGAAATCTAGTGAACAAAGAAAGTTCATAAACTTCAAGAACCAAAAAAAAAAAGAAAAAAACAATCATATGCTTTGAATGCAAAAAGCTTGGACACATAAAATTGGAGTGTTCTCTCCTCAAAAAAGCAAAAAAGAAAGCTATGGTGGCAACATGAGATGACAGTGATGAGGAGACCTCAGACGAGGAGGAATCACATGAAGTGTCAAACATAACACTTATAGCAATAGGAGAAGAACTTGATGAGGAAATTGATCTCTTTTCTTATGATGAGTTGTTTAAAGCATTCACTGAATTGTTTAATGATTTAAAGAAAATTGCTATGAAAAATGTTTATCTTAAAAAAGATGCTGGAAATTTTAAATAAAAATGATGTTTTGCAAAAACAAAATGATTCTTTGAATGAAGAGATTAAAGGACTTAAATTAGAGAATAAAAAATTGCATGATAGGATTGCATCATTAAAACAAAAACAGAGTACTTCATATAAGCATGAAAAGTTATGTGTTAATGATTGGATTGAGGAAAATGAAAACTTAAACAAGAAAAATAATGAACTCAATGATATTGTGTTGAAGTTTACAAATGGTTAAAAGAATTTGGAAAATTGTTCTACTCTAAAAAATTTGTTTTTGATAAAAGAGGACTTGGGTATAAGCCTAACTTGAAATAAAAATATTATAAAAATTATTTTGTTAAGGCTATTTCTATTAGTGATCATTGAATTGTTTGTCATTAATGTAATAGAAATAGTCACTTAAGTTATGCATGTCCAATTAAGAAAAATAAGATATCGCTTAATAGCTTTCACAAACTTTAATAAAATTTAGGATCTTGGGCCAGATGAATACTCTATGTGTGTGTGTTCAATCAAAGATCCCTAACTATATTAAAATCAGAGACAAATTAAAAAATAAGAAAAAAATATAATCTCTAATGTCAATAGCCATCAACAATTATAATTCAATCACCTTAAGAGCCTACAATTACATATAAGAACTATTAATGGTTCGTTGAAATTAATACTAACAAAGGAAAGACCGACCTTGTAAGTATAACAATCATAGCCGGTTAAGTCCTAGACAACCAAGGTAATTGGCTAGTGGCACCAATTCCACAAAAGGCCCCATAATTTAATTAGTATCAACTTACGGTGAGTTTACTAAACGAGAATCAGAATGGGCTGAAATTAGGGATGACAATAGGGAGGGAAGGGAAAGGAATGGGTATCCTCGTACCCATCCCCAATGTTCTATATATGTCCACATCCACTCTTCGTCCCCATCAGAATTACTTGAAGGGATCTCATCCCTTTCTTGAATAATGACAAGGGATCGCCAAAGATCTATAATCCCCGAATAACTAGTATCTTTTCAATTTCTAACCTAAAAATATATAAAATAAAATGATCATGATCATGAATGAGTCTAATTTTTCCATCAAATGTTTGGTATATATAATATTCAAATAATGATTTTCAAAATAAAATTCAAATGAAGTAATTTTTATACAATATTGATGTGAGTGTTATGCATGAGTAATGATACCCCCTGACCACCAAATATAACATGATGAATGTCGCGAATAGGCCTATTGGCTAATGTCGCAATGAGCTGGACTACTCAGTCATTGACAACGCAATGTACTATTAGGGTATGATCAAATAAGGATGAGTTAGGTGCTAGTTAAGGCATAAATAATTTGAAAAGGATGAGTGAGACCATGAAAGAGTAGCATGAAGTTTGATTTATGGATTGTGGACTTGTGGGATTGTAGGCTTTGCGCTATGGTTTAGTCTAAATTACATTAAAATCTTTATATTAACTAATATTTATATTATTCATATGAATATTTTGATATTTTTTATTTACACCAATATTTAATATTTTTACAATTTAAATTATATTATTTATTCAATAATAATTCTAGAAAAATTAAAAATTAAAAATTAAAATGGGGAAATAAAAAGGGGATGGAGATTCCACCTCATCCCAGTTCCTTCTCCGAATAAGAAATTAGGCAAAAAAAATCATTTTTGGGTATAAAATCGTCCTCCTATCTCTAATAGGGAAAATCTCCCGGGCCCCAATTTACATGAGGATTTCTGCTATCCCTAACTAAAATCAGAATAAGCTGAAATCAAAATGAGTTGAGATTGAAATAAGGAATTAAAATTAGAATAAGTTAGTTTCTTGAGTTGTAGGAATTATAATTGGAATGAATAGTATTCTCAATGGACTGTTACAAGTTGCTAAAGTGTCTTTTAGTCATTACTGTCCCTAGTGTTATTTGTATATATTATAATAGGGTGGGGATATTTTCACCCTATTATTTGTGTAAACCCACCCCACTTCTAAAAAATATTTATAATAAATGCACATTATTTTTGATAAATACAAATCAACATCAATATGTGTATAATTAATCAATTAAATCATTCTTATATTGTTTTACTTAGTTTTTTTACTATGAAGATTATTTTAATATGAGTTTTATTTAATTATATAATTGTTATGACATAAAATTACTTAACCTGAAGCATAATGTGTTCTTGTATCTAATACTTTAAGTATTAATTTTGTGACTTATTATCTAACTTTTTAAGTAAAGTCTAATAATTTTCAATATTTTACGTGTAAATGATATAAATTTAATAGCTTAATAATTTACATGAGTATTGACTCATAAAAACATAATGTTTGTTAAAGGTTAATAATCATACTAATAAAGTAGAATTGACCATTTAGAAGCAATGAATTTTGTATAAAATAAAAAATGTTGAAGTTGAAGTAAATTTTTTGTACTTTTACATTTTAAGGATAAAATAATCAATTTAAATTTAGGCTGAAGCAATCATAGTAGTCAAACATAAAAAAAAAAGTCACAAAAAATAAATTAAGAATTTAAGAAAGATTTAATTGATTAATTCCTTAGAATTCTTCTTTATTTAAAAATTTTAAAAATAATGTGAAAATTTTATAATTATTTTCTAGAAGTGTGGTGGATTTACATAATTTGTGGGGTGGAAATATCATCACCCATTATAATAATAACAGTAATAAGAATAAAAAATAATAATAAAACTGAAAATAATAATAATAATGACAATAAAATAAAGTTAATAATAATAATGATAATAATTAAAACAATAAAATTAATAAATTTTGATGAAGACGACAACGATGACATTAATAACAACAACAATAATAATAATAATCACCACCACACACATGTTCATCACCACCCAATATTAAACATTTATTTTTAATTTTTTCTTTGTAAAACACATTCAATAAATTGAGTTATAAATCAAATTTGACAGACTATAAATTTAACATATAAGTTTTATATCTTGTCTAATGTGCTTGTTGCATCGACAATGACCATTAATATGAAATCAATTCTAAAAAAAAAAAAACCTTGTTGACTATTAAAAGCTATCTTATTTTCTCAATCTTCTTCTAGTAAGACATATTTCTCACAAATGAAGGAAGTAGTAAAAGTTTTACGCAAGTCCTTACTATAGACATAGCCATAGCTTAGAAGTAATTAATGAACCGAACTTGCTTTGTCTTGAATGCAATTTAAGACCTAGAGGACCCAAATTGTTTACTGTGTTTTAACCAAAAAACTTAAAAATAAATATTTTTCAATTTGTTGATGGATTTCATGGGAATTCTTGAAAAAGAGATAGTGCAGATGAAAGAGAAAATAAAAAGTTTAACAAATAATAATTTTTTATTTTTGATGAGGTTAATTCTAAAAACATATTAGGTTAATTGAAAGTGGAGGTTGCTAATATGAATTTTGGAAGTCAAGTATCAACACTCTTTTAATTTGGGCAAACAACCTTCAAATTGTTGGTGATTTTAAGTTTTGTTGATAGAGTTAGAACTATTACCACTCCTCTAACGGTGTGTTTACATTCTTGGAATCAAAATCTGAATTGTGGAATCAGAATGATAAACATGTTTACTTATTAAGTTGAAATTAGGAATGTGAATGAGACACGTGGGTCCCACACAAATTTGGGACTGATTACCCGAATTGTGATTCTAGTTTGGGGGGTTTGGAATCAAAACTCTATCCCCCCACCCCATGATGAAAGTATTCCCATTATTTTCTTTGTTTTCCAAAAATACCCTTATTTCCATTAAAAATATAAATTAAAAAACACACTAAAAGCACAAACAATTCCAGCACTCACTCACTCACTCTCTCTCTCTCTCTCTCTCGTACAAACTAGAAATTTCCATCTCATCTCCCTCCCTTGATTTCATCAGCATCGTTGGCACTCTCTCTTCTCTTCTCTCACATTAGTCACTAACTCATCGGATGGATTCGTCACTCACTGGCTAGATTCGTCACTTGTTTTCTTTTCTCCCATCAGCACACTGGCCAGAATCGTCAGCTTGTCACTGACCAGCCACTTCAGCTTGGTTTCTCTCGTATCACTCACTAGTCTGATTCATCGCCTGTTCTTGTTTGGATCTGTCACTCACGGATTTTTTATTTTATATTTTGTATCACTGTTGTTGGAACTTATGTTGTATTGAAAATCGTTTTGAATTTATATAGGCATTTTATGTATCTTTATTGTTCTTACTTCAATTTATTTATTTGTCTATTTATAAAATTTTTATTATTATTGTTGTTGTTATTGTTGTTATTATTTATTAATTTCTTCATCATCATCATCATCATTATTATTATTATTAACAAGGACAATATCAAGGGAAATACTTAACAAAAGGGTATTTTAACAAATTATGATATTTTATTCCGATTTCAAGATAAAGTAAATACATCAATGGAAATGTGTTCGATTCCGATTCTGATTCTTACTGCTCAAGTAAACAAGTTATTCTGATTTCTATTCCTGATTCTTATTCCATGTCATTCCAATTCCAGCCTATTTTGATTACTGATTAGTAAACACAACATAAATTCCTAATAAAAACCTCTCTTCTAGAAAAAAAAAATATTATGGGCTATTTAAATTCAATATAACACTCAATAAACCCACATATTTAATAAGTCGATTATAAAAATTTACAATTTTATCTTTTACGCCAAAACTACTACAAAGAAAAATTGACAATAAATGACAAACACTTTGCGATGAATTCTCAGAAAAAGGACATAAGTCATAAAAGCATGATAGAGTCCTGATAGATTTTATGTCTGTCATGTATTCATGACAGACTCATAATAGATTCATGATACAAATAAATTATGTCAATTATATATGATGACTTTGTGATAGAAATTATGACATCAATAATGCATGATAGAATTTTCATGTTGACCTCATTTTGGCACATTATTGACCGAAATTTTAGGTGTTATTTGAAATAAATTATTATGTGAATGAAGAAACACTGTCATTTCAAGTAAGTTGGAACAATGACGTTTTGATCATAAATTTAGAATATTAAATTTTATAAATTTTTTTATTATAAAATAAAATTTAAAAAGAAAAAAGAAACTTATAGTTTTGTTGCTCTCTAATCCTTAATTTTTTTTCTAAGTATCAAACACAACACACATAGAGAGAGAAGGCAAAGCATACTAACTTAAAACCCTTGGTATGGACTTCTCTAAATCTCTCAATACTGACTTCTTTTTCATCCTTATCTTGTCAAAATCTCAACATCTTACCATCATCTTCCTCACACACTGGCTACTGATTGCATTTCGTGCTGTCACCATCATCTTCCTCACTATCGTCCTCCTCAACATTATGATCCTTACCATCGTTTTCTACCCACCTCTTGCCCTTGCACACTGTCATCTTTTCAAAACCCTTGGTATGATTTCTGTCCAATCTTTATTTTGCATGCTGTTTATTTTGCACAAATCTAAGCTAAATCAATTAATTCTATAAATAATCTAATGAAAAAACCTAATTAAAAAATTGATTAATTAATCTGTTGAAAGATTGCAAAGGATGCTGGTTCGTTAAGGTTAGCAGTAGCAGTAGCAGTAACAGTAGCAGTAGCGGTAACAATATCAGCAGCAACTGTGATGTAGATTTAAGCGATAAAGGATTAAAGAAAATGGATAATTATTTAGCAGCAACAGTAGTACTAGTAACAGGACTAGAAGCCAGATAATTTGCATATTTAAGGTTAGTTTTGCATTAAATCTTAGGGTTATTAGGAATAGATAAAGTAGTAGGACTGGTTTTGCAATATATGTATAAACAATCTTCCTTCATATTTAAGGTCATTTCATTATCTATCCTGGAAGTAGGAATAAGGTAATACAATCAATTATAACAGCATTTTGAAACTCTCAAGTATATATTAGCAAAAAATTACATCTGGAAGTTCATATATGATAAAAAGAAATTGTATGCACCTCCAATTGAGTACCCCTAAATAATGCAGCTTGTTTGGATAAAGTTTGTCGACCAATGTTTGTCTAAATCTTTTAAAGTATATATTTTCAAGTTAAGACAAGTAATATGTTAATAGTTACTTCATATTTAGTTTATGTCTTATTATGAAGAAAATCAATCGTGTTAATAAGAATAATATAGCTTTCAACAAGTATACCACCTTAGTCAAAAAGGATATATTGGATTAATGAAAAAAATTCAAAGTCTATGTGTATGTATAACTATTAAATTTTTTTATAGTTAACTAATCTAATTTATTTGTCAAAATAATGCACAGAATCTGATCTTTCTAAAGACTTAATTAATAAGAGTGAGCTATGAAAGAGAGCTTGAATGCTAAAGAAAAGAGGATATAACCTTGACGATGAACAAGTCATTAAGAAATTGGTAATCAATTTTAACTAGAACAAACACTGTTATGATATTAAATCTATGTTCATTTAATAATATTAGTTTCTTTATAGTAAGATGTAATGAAAAGCTAGAGAAAAAGGTCAAAAAAGATTCCTTGAATTCAAATGCAAGAAATGACTTACTCGCACAAGTAGTGGGAAAGCTTCCTAAAATTAGTCATATACAAGACATAGGCAAATTTATATATACTTCTATGTACTTTGACACCATTTGTAGACCCATCTAACGTAAGAGGGAAAGAGAGCTAGAAGCTTGGAAAAATCAGTTGATGATTGTTTACAAGAAATTTGCAAAGAATTGAAAAGGACACCTTGTTATTCAGATGTAGGAAATTCCACATTCCCACATAATAAAGTCGATGATAACAGTAAGGGAGATGTACATAAGGTTACTTTATTTACTTTTCCTGGCTTATGATATTTTTCTTTGTATATCTCCTACTAAATACAGTTTAATTTGCTTACTATTGTCAATAATGCTAAGAAGAGCCAAATAATTTGGGAAGTCAATTGAGACGAAGAGGAGATAGATGTTCAGTCAAAGGGAAGAATAACCTTAAATATCAACGCTAAGAAAGAAAGAAGAAGCTAGAAAGAAAGAAGAGACACTAAAAAACACAATTGCAACCATTCCAATGGAGGCTTCTGCCATTTTAATGAATTTAACCAAAAATGATGATTACGAATGATGACAGTGAAGGAGATGCACATAAGGTTAGTTTATTTATAAAATTAGCTATCTTTTTCTTTGTTTAAGATCTTTGGCCTTGTATATCTACTATTCAATCTAGTTTAATATACTTACTATTTGATATAATTAATATTCGCAGGAGCCAGATAATTTGCCCAAGTCATTAAGAAACAATGTTGCTACCATTTTAAGAAAAAGTCCAAGACTCAATCCTTCAATTTCAAAAGAATATGCAGATAATGAGAGGAAAAGAGTTGGAAGCAATAAAAAGCAATTGGACTTTGAAAATGTTGATGGTATACACAAGATTCATCCTGACAGCCCAACAAAAAAGCACTTTTCAAAAAGGATAAAGCCAAAAAAGTTATAATGTAACCTATAAGGAACACAAAGAGTGCAGTATGCTAACATATGTGTTTCTATAATGATGATAATTTTGATGATAACAAACATAACTTAAAAAATGATTAAGTTTGAAAGAAGGTAAATTCTTAAAGCCTTACAATGAATTGAGTATTTTATTAATAAAATCAAATGGATTCCTGCAAAACATTTTCTTAAAACAAGTTTTTTACTCTGGACGATATCGGCTAACTGATATCTTCAAAACGGATAATCGGTATCTTGCAAAATGGATGATGAGTTTCTGGACAATAACGACAGACCAATTAGACAAAAACGGTTAACCGACATCAAACAGAATTGAAAGTTCAGTCTCTAAACACTAATGGTAAACCAACTTGTATAAATCAGTATGCCGACATCTTCTTGCAAGTCTCTGGATATCAACGGCACACCGACATCATAAAGATGGTAATTCGACATTTTGCATCTTTGCACAACAGCTACTTGCTCAAGTCAAAACGGTAATCCATTATGGTCTTAACAAGGATCCGACTTTAAACAAAAAGTCAATAATGACTAATTTTCAGCTCCAACTATAAAATGAATCAATCAAATTAAAAAAAAAAAAAAGATCCAACAGTTATCATTGAGCTTGCTACTGAGAAAACAATCTTCATTGAGCTTCAAACTTATTTTTACTTCATTAAGTCACACTTTTAGATTTTACTGATTATAATACACATTGTGTGAGAGATTGTTTATTTGTAATTTCTATTTTTGAGTGATTGTAAATGTTGGGATACACTTAGGTTAAGAGATTAGGAATAATCTCTTGTTATAAAGGTTTATTGACACCTTTGAAATCAATTGTAAGTATTGTTGAAGCCTTGGAGGCTTGCTTAGTGGAATCCTCAAGCTCGGTGAGCTTGGAGCCATTAACGTAGGCATGGTTGGCGGAACCACATAAAAATCACGTGTTTGCTTTCTCATACCCTATATCTTTATTATTCATTGCATATTAATTATTTATTTTGAATTTAATTGGTTTATAATTTTCTTTAAGCTTTAAGTTTTTAAATTTTGATTAATAACCTAATTCAACCCCCCTCTTGGGTAACCTGGTTAGTATTTCATTTGCTATCAGAGAAAGGTTCTATTGTTAGGACTTAACCATCTAGAGTAAAAGATCTATGGCAACCCAAAATGATTCTACCTTTAAGGAAGGACAATCCACCACTAGGCCACTATTCTTTGATGAAAATGACTATCCATACTGGAAAACTAGGATGAGAATTTACTTCCAAGCCTTAGATTATGAAATATGGAAAGTTATGTGTGATGGTTCATTTATACCTATGACTAAAGATGAAGAATGGGAACATATATCAAAACCTTCACGTGAATGAAATAAGCTAGAAAAGAGAAAAGCTTCTCTAAACTCCAAAGCCATGAATGCCCTGTTTTATGCCTTAGTTAAGAAAGAATTTCATAAAGTTTCAGGTTATTCTATTGCTTATGAAACTTGAAGTAGTTTATGAAGGAACAAACCAGGTTAAAGAATCTAAAATTAGTAGATACACTAGGCAATATGAGTTGTTTCAAATGGAGCAAAATGAGAGTATTTATTCTATGTATACTAGATTCACGAACATCGTAAACACTCTAGGAGCACTTTGTAAGACTTTTCAAATAACGAAAAGGTAAGGAAAATAATTAGATCATTACTAAATGAATGAATACCTAAGAAAACTGCCATAGAGGAAGCCAAAGATTTAAATACGTTGTCTATTGATGATCTAATTAGCTCACTTATTTCTTATAAAGAAGATTTGGCAGCTGAAAGAGAAAGTGAAGATAAGAAGAAGAAAAGCATTGCCTTGAAAGTATCAAAATCTGAAAGCGATGAGGAAAGCGATTTTGAAGATGAAGAGATGGCTATGATAGCCGAAAGTTCAAGAAATTTTTCAAGAAATCTAGAGAATGAAGAAAATTCAGAAACTTCAAGAATTAAAAGGAAAAGAATGTAGCAATCATATGTTATGAATACAAAAAGCCTGGCCATATAAAATTTGAGTGCCCTCTTCTTAACAAACTTAAGAAGAAAGTCATGGTGGCAATATGGGATAATAGTGATGAAGAATCAAGTGAAGATGAATAATCGTAAGAAATGTCAAACTTGGCATTTACGGCAATTGGAGAAGATGAGCTTGATAAGGTAAGTGTTATTCCATCTTATAATGAATAATATGATGCTTTTAATGAGTTGCATAGTGATATGATGAAAATTGGTAAGAAAAATGCATATTTTAAGAAAAAAATGGTAGAATTTTCAAATGAAAAGGATATATTGCAAAAATGCAATGATTTCTTAAATGAAAAGATTAAAGGACTAGAATTAGATAACAAAAGATTGTATGATAGGATTGCATCCTTAAAAGGTAAACAAAGTACTTCATATAAGCATGAAAAATTACATGTTGATGACTTGATCAAAAAAAATGAAGAGGTTAAAAGGAAGAACAATGAGCTCAATGAGATTGTGTTAAAATTAACACATGGTGAAAAGAACTTAGAAAAATTACTTAGTTCTCAAAAATGTGTGTTTGATAAAAGAGGAATTGGGTATAAGTCCAACTTGAAACAAAAATTTTACAAAAGCTACTTTGTTAAGGCTACCTCCACTAATAATCATAAAATTGTTTGTCATTATTACAATAGAAATAGTCACATGAATTATAGATGTCCTGTTAAGAAAAATGCATATTATGAAATTAAATGTGTTTAGATTCCAAAAGGAACCGTTACTAACACTTAAGGACCCAAAAGTTTTGGGTACCTAAAACTTAAGATATTCTCTGCAAGAATCAAAGAAGAAGAGAAAGAGAAACAAGTGGTATTTGGACAGCTGATATTCAAGACATATGACCATTGATTATTCATGGCTCTCAAGTTTTACCAAGATCGAAAATGGTGGGGATGTATCCTTTTAAGATAATTCAAAAGAAAAAATTATTGGTATTGGTAATGTCGATAAAGTTTCCTCAACTCTCATTGAAAATGTATGCTTAGTTGAAAATTTAAAACATAACTTGCTTAGTATTAGTCAATTGTGTGATAAAGGATATAAAGTCATTTTTAATAAAACAAAATGTGTTATTGAAAATACATGTGATGGTAAAATTTTCTTTGCTAGAAAGAAGTGTGGTAATCTTTATACTATTGACATAGAATGTGCATATACTCATGATAAATATTTTTCTGCATTACATGATCATAGTTGGTTATGGCATAGAAGACTAGGACATGCAAGCATAGATTTAATTTTAAAGATTTCCACAAACGATTTATTTAAAGATCTTCCAAAAATCAGTTTTGAAAAAGATAAAATTTGTGAAGCATATCAATTTGGAAAACAAATCAAAATTTCTTTCAAAAACAAAAATCATATTTCTACTTCAAAACCACTTCAACTTCTTCACTTGAATTTATTTGGACCTTCTAGATATGCTAGTCTAAGTTGTAAATATTATGCATTTGTAATTGTGGATGACTATTCTAGATATACATGGGTATTATTCGTAGCTAATAAGGATGATGCTTTTGATACATTTAAAGTTTTCTGTAAAAATGTTCAAAATGAAAAAAGGTTATTTTATTACTTGCATTAGAAGTGATCATAGTGGAGAATTTGAAAATCGAGCATTTGAGAATTTTTGTAATGATTTCAGTATCAAACATCAATTTTCATCACCTAGGACTCCATAACAAAATGGAGTTATTGAGAGAAAGAATAGGTCTATTCAAGAGATGACTAGGACCATGTTGAATGAGAATGCATTATCAAAATATTTTTGGGCTGAAACCATTAATACCGCATGCTATGTTTTAAATCGTGTTTTGATAAGACCATTTCTTAATAAAACTCCCTATGAGCTTTGGAAAGATCGAAAACCTAACATTGGTTATTTCAAAGTTTTTGGATGTAAATGTTTTATATTGAATATTAAAGACAATCTCGGTAAATTTGATCCAAAATCAGATGTTGGTATCTTTCTTGGATATTCAAACACTAGCAAGGCTTATAGAGTGTATAATAAAAAAACTTTGGTTGTTGAAAAATTTATGCATGTTACGTTTGATGAATCTAATCCCTCTTCTATGGAGAAAGTTATTATTGATAATGATGCAAGTGAAGAAGTACAACAAGAAGAATCTTCGAACGTCAAACAAGATGTTTTACTTGGTGAGAATTAAGAAAAGCAACAAGAAGAACCAACTAATACAGAGCAAAAAAAAGATAATTCTCAATCACTCCCCAAGGAGTGAAGGTATGTCTCTTCTCACCCTAAAGACTTAATTTTAGTAGATCTTTCACAAGGTGTAACCACTAGATCATCACTTAGGAACACATGTGCACATACTGCATTTATATCTCAAATTGAACCAAAATCCTTTGCGGATGCAGAAAATGATGAATCTTGGATTGTGACAATGCAAGAGGAGTTAAATCGATTTGAGAGAAATAATGTGTGGAAATTAGTTCCTAAACTGGAATATCAATCTATCATAGGCACTAAATGAGTATTTAGAAATAAAATGGATGAATCTGGTGTTGTTGTAAGGAATAAAGCTAGATTAGTAGCTCAAGGTTACAACCAAGAAGAAGGAATTGATTTTGACGAAACTTTTGCACCAATTGCTATATTAGAATCCATCATCATGCTTTTAGTATTTGCATGTCATAAGAATTTTATTTTGTACCAAATGCATGTCAAAAGTGCATTTATAAATGGTTATATCATTGAAGAAGTTTATATGAAACAACTCCCTGGTTTTGAAAATGAAAAATTTTCCAATCATGTTTATAAGTTGTCAAAAGCTTTGTATGGATTAAAACAAGCACCTAGAGCTTGGTATGATAGGCTTAATAAATTTCTTTTGCAAAATGGTTTTTCAATGGGAAGAGAAGATACTACACTATTTATTAAGTATAAGAATCAAGATATACTTGTTCTTCAAATTTATGTCGATGATATTATTTTTGGTTCTACTAATGAGTCTTTGTGTGAGGAATTTTCATTTTGTATGAGTAAAGAATTTGAGATGAGCATGATGGGAGAATTGAAGTACTGTCTTGGATTACAAATAAAACAAAACGAATAAGGAATCTTCATCAATCAAGCCAAATATTTGAGAGATTTACTCAAAAGATTCAGACTTGAAGATGGAAAGGTCAAAAGCACTCCAATGAGTTCAACAATTAAGCTTGATAAAGATGAAAAAGGTAAAGATATTGATGTCAAAACTTATCGAGGTATGATCGGATCTTTACTTTACTTAACTGCTAGTAGACCGGGTATTATGTTTAATGTATATTTGTGTGCGAGATTTCAATCATGCCTTAAAGAATCTCATTTACTTGCTATCAAGACAATTTTCCATTATTTGAAAGGAACCATAGATCTTGGCCTTTATAGATTTAACTTGTTATTCGGATGCCGATTTTGCTGGTTATAAGGTTGATAGAAAGAGCAATAGTAGAACTTGTCACTTTTTAGGTTACTCACTTGTCTCTTAGTTTAGTAAGAAGCAAAACTCGGTTGCACTTTCAACCACCAAGGCTGAATATATTGTAGCCGGTAGTTGTTGTGCACAAGCACTTTGGATGAAACAAACCTTTAAAGACTATAGTATCAATCTTGCTCATATTCCTATCATGTGTGATAATACAAGTGCCATAAATCTATCCAAGAATCCTATACAACACTCTAGAACCAAACATATAGAAAGTAGACATTATTTTTTAAGAGATTATGTTCAAAAAAGAGATATTGCATTAGAATTTATTTCTATGGAAAAATAACTTGCTGATATTTTTACAAAACCTCTTGGCAAAGAACAATTTTCAAAAATTAGGCATGAACTTAGGATGATGAGATTTTCAAATTAATATCTCTATTCACGATATTGAGACTATTAAAAATTGATTGAATTTTTATTCTTAATGATTATGTGTTGTTTAAGCATGATAAACAACTTATATGCGTGAATTTTCATTCTTCGAATTTTATCATGTTTGGTAATTGTGTAAATGGCTTATTAAAACATTTCAAATCAATGAAATGATCTTGGAATGGATTAATTTTTAGCCAGATATTAAAAATAAATATGCGAAAATATTGTTAAGAAAATAAATTCTTTGAAAACATTTTGATGTAGATTCTACTTGATAACGGTTTACCATTAACCATAACCGGTCAACCAATATCTCTAATAACTTTGTCTAAGGTTTTAGATGATAAAGGTTTACCATTACAAATAAACGGTCTACCAATATCTCTTGTGGCTTTGTTCAAGGTTATGGACGATAACAGTTTGTCGATAGTACAAAACGGCTTGCTATTATCACGCGATTTCAGAACACTGTAGGTTTTTCTTCTTCATTTTCCTTTTAATCTTGAACCGTTTTCTTTCTCCAGTCAGTAACATTGCTTTCTCTCTCTAAAATTGATTATTTTTCTTCGTTTTTCCTGTAAAATTAAGCATACAAATTCATTCTAAACATCTTCCACTCCATTTCTTCACCATCAAAACTCATTTTTAAGCTTCTAAATCAAAAATCCCAAATTGAAACCCTAGCCGAACGATTTCTCTCCAATTTGGCCAAAATTTCAATTTTTTGGATAAATTAAGTTCATAACAACCTTTCTTTACCCTCATATTTCATTAAAATTAGCTCCATTTGTCTTAAACTTCTCAAATCTCAAAGATCCATATAATGGTGAGCAGTCAACCACCAAGAAAGGGTGTCAGAACCAAACAAGTTGCTCCGAGAAATTCGAATTCATCTAGGGTCAATACTCAAGAGTTTGACAGCCTCCATTTCCTATCCCCTCACATGTCTCCAAGATTCCACACAAGCTTTATGAGAAAAACGGTAACTCCCTCTTACTACATTGATCTTGATGATTTTACTGATATTACTGTATGTGGGAGAACAATTAGTCAAATTCTTGGTCAATGGGAAGAAGCTTTGAGTGTGGAAGAAAGGGTTTATAAAAACCTGGTGAGAGTGTTCTATTCTAACATAGAGCTTTCTGTTACTTGGAAAGATAGGATAATTACTCATGTTAGTAGAGTTCGTATTGAATTTGATGCTATTGAGCTTAGTAGTATTCTTGCGATTAGATATGATGGCTTAGAAATATACACGACTAGAAAAAAAAACTTGATTTTAATGATTTCAGTCATGTTGATGGTGTACGAAACATTTGTAGACGCCGTGATCTTTTTAACGACCTATACACACTGTCATTTCAGTCTTAGTTACTGCCCTTTCAGGTTCGTATCCTCCATAGTGTACTTTAACACATGGTCACTCTTTGACAAGGTCATAGTGATGAAGTTACTAGGCTAGGTATTGGTTTGTTAGATTCTTTCATTCGGAGACGACAAGTAAACTTATCCCATACTACTCTCCACCACATGTTATCCACACCTTTAGTAACCAACCGGTCTTTTCTTTATAGTAGTATTATTACTAGGATTCTAAAACATTTTCATGTCTCTCTCAAAGAGCTTGTTTACACTGAAACTAAAAAGTTAGGTCGAGAAATTATTTTTGGGATTGGATTCCATAAGCAACGTGAAGAGTGGGTTAAAACTCTATCTACGAGGAATGAGGATACCTTAGTCACTCCTGCAGATGATCGAATGCTCAACAATACTTTCTAGATGATGTATTACCAGACTTTAGACTAGAGCTAGACCTCGAGCACCTCATAGAGCGGCTGCAGTACAGTCCCCAGATGAGGAGGCAATAGAACCTAGTGAGCACGCTATTCCAAAGGTCCATCCCACTTCTGAGAACCTAATGCAGCAATTGCTTAGAAAAGTTCGAAGTATTTTTTAGCATCAGCGACAACTCCAGTCTCAGTTTGAGACATTTCAGCTTCAGCAGCAAGGGATTTTGAATGATCAACAGTGCATTCTCTTTGCCCTTGGTTTCCCTCCACTCGAATCATCGTCTCAGCCACCTCAGTAGTTTCCTTCCAGTCTAAATTTTAGTTTTTTTATTGTCTTTCTGAATTTTGCACATACATTCCTGCATTCCTTTTGTGTTTTGGATCATGTTTTTATCATTTAATTACATGGATATTTTATATATCTTTGATAATTTTGATGCTTGAATTGTTTGAAGTGTTGACATGCTATGTGATTGCTTGGTTATTGAAGATGGGATGACTTGATATTATTTTGGAAGTGTTATTAATAATTTTTGTGTTTAAGGATATGCTTATAGTTAAGGGGAGGTTGTGCCAAAATTTCGGCTTAAAAACATTGTTAACTCTTATCTCCTTCTATTACATTCTTTTCTTTTTTATAATGAAGGCGGAGATATTTAAGAAAAGTTTTGATTATTTTTATGAAAAGTTTTGTTCTTAAATAAATTGATTAATTTAGGGGGAGGTTATATATTTTAAGGGCAGTTAGCGTAAATTTTTTTTAGGTTTTTCATCATAAAAAAGAGGGAGATTATTAACATATATGTTTCTATAATGATGATAATTTTGATGATAACAAACATGTCTGAAAAAATGATTAAGTTTGAAAGAAGGTAAATTCTTAAAGCCGTACAATGAATTGAGTATTTTATTAATAAATCAAATGGATTCCTGTAAAACATTTTCTTAAAACAAGTTTTTGACTCTGGACAATATTGGCTAACCGATATCCTCAAAATGGATAAACGCTATCTTGCAAAATGGATGAGGAGTTTCTGGACAATAACAGCAGACCGATTAGACGAAAACAAAATTAAAAGTTCAGTCTCTTGACACTAACGGTAAACTAACTTGTATAAATCGGTATGCTGACATCTTCTTGCAGGTCTTTGGACATTAATGGCATGCTTCTTGCAAAATGGATGATGAGTTTCTGGACAATAACAGCAGACCGATTAGACGAAAACAAAATTAAAAGTTCAGTCTCTTGACACTAACGGTAAACTAACTTGTATAAATCGGTATGCTGACATCTTCTTGCAGGTCTTTGGACATTAATGGCATGCTAACATCATAAAGACGGTGATCTGAAATTTTAAATCTTTGCACAACGCCTACTTGCTTAAATCAAAACGGTAGTCTGTTATGGTCTTAACGAGGATCCAACTTTAGACAGAAAGTCAATAATAGATAGTTTTCAGCTCCAATTATAAAATGGCTCATTCAAACTTAAAAAAAAAAGATCCAACAATTATCATTGAGCCTCAAACTTATTTTTACTTCATTAATTCACACTTTTAGATTTTATTGATTACAATACATATTGTGTGAGAGATTGTTTATTTGTAATTTCTATTTTTGAGTTGTTTATTTGTAATTTCTATTTTTGAGTGATTGCAAGTGTTGGGATACATTTGGGTTAAGAGATTGGGAATAATTTCTTGTTATAAAGGTTTATTGACACTTTTGAAGTCAATCGTAAATATTGTTGAGGCCTTGGAGGCTTGCTTAATGGAACCCTCAAGCCCGGTGAGCTTGGAGGCTTGAACGTAAGCATGGTTGGCGAAACCACATAAAAATCACATGTTTTCTTTCTCTTACCCTTTATCTTTAATTGGTTTATAATTTTCGTTAAGCTTTTAGTTTTTAAATTTTGATTAAAAACCTAATTCACCCCCCTTCTTGAGTAGCTTAGTTAATATTTGACAGTAGTCAAGCACTAGAATAGCCATCTGATGCTGTAACTATTTGGGAAATTATGTGAGAAATGCTTGCCTGATGAAAATAATAGTGTTCTGATATATATGATTGACAATAATGTATTCCAAAGAGATGCTTGTGATTATATTGAGAAGAAAGATTGCAATGAGTTGTTGTTGATAGGGTTGGCAATAAAATTTGGATCCGGCCCGGATCCGCAAATATCCAGATCCGGAAAAATCTAGATCCGCATGTTATAAAATGCGGATCCGGATCTTAAAAGTGAAGATCCATGCGGATCCAGATCTGGATCCGGATGCAAGTGCATCCGGAAAATCGGATATCCGAATCCGCATTATTATATAATTTATTTGTGTATTTAATTAAATTTTAATAAAAAAATATATAAATTAAAATATTTATAAGAATAATTAATTCTATAATCTTCATTGACTATAAAAAATATGTTAAAAAGCTAATAATAATAATAATAATAATAATAATAATAATAATAATAATAATAATAATAATAATAATAATAATAATAATAATTAGAGAATATTATAATGAATTGGTTTACTTTAGTTTTTTTATTTTTTTTATTTTTTATTTATGTTGTGAAATTATCATTTGTGAATTTATGGTGATATTGTATGTTATTTATATTGAATTGATGTTAAATTGTTAATTGTTAAATTATAATTGAATTTTATTTGATATTATTAAAGTTAAAATTATATTTAAATTTAAAAATATGCGGATCCGAATATCCGAAAAATCCGCCCGCAACCCGGGCGGATCTTACCCGCATCCGGATCCGCATATTTTTTCCCGGATCCGGATGCGGATCCGGATCTGGATTTTGCCATCCCTAGTTGTTGATGTAAGTGATAGGAGTAAATGCTATTCAAGTATATATGGTGTGAGTGGTTTTATGATTTTTATTTACACTACTTTAAATCAATTTGGTATACTTTTTTATTGATGCACTGATTTACTATTTAGGATGTTGGATATTAGCATTCTCCCAACCATAGAAGGAATAAAACCATTTGAATTCGTGTGTCCAAGATTGGTTTGCCCAACAAATCCAAAGGCTACAAAAAGATTTCGCTCGAAAAAAGTTGAGCATATTCATGACCACTTGAAAAAAGCCAAAAAAGGGCAACTCATTCTCATGTCATACATTCCTTCATAAGTTTTAATCTTTATTTAAAACTTTTACGGCTATTTTTGAATTTATATTACTTATACATCTATTTTTTAATTCACGGTTTTGTTTTTTATTTTTATTTTTTACTACTTTTTCCTTATTGTAGCTACCATTAGATATTAGTTGTGTTTGATGTGGTGAAAAAGGGAGTGTTTTATGTGGATCCTTTGTAATCTAGTCCTAATACTAATTTAGAACAGCTAATTAAAATGTATATATGCCAATCCATTTCCTCCAATTGACATTTTAAGTTTCTTCAATATGGTTAAGAGATAACAATTTAATTTTTCATACAGCACCATGACACTCTTTACAGAGGAAGATGGTAAGGAAAAATAGAATTATAACACTAAGATGAGAATTGCGGAGGTAACAGAAACTATGTATGCCTATTGATTACATGCCTTAAATAAAATGGATGGGTTTTGTAAGAAAAATTTTCTTTTTTCTTTTTTATGAACAAGCTCTAAAACAAAATATCGAAAGATTGGAGTGTGGCTATTATGTGTTAAAGTACATGAAGCAAATAATAGGAGATCTTAGTTTGTTAATGAACAATGTAAGCTAATAATGAGCTATCTTTACTTGTTTTTATTTCATATATGTGACATTATTTTTAAAGTTTGACAATATTAATCTTGTGATTAACAATTTAATGGAACGAAAGCATACACTCAAGATGAATTAAATGAGGTTCGTTTAGAGTGGGCTAACCATTTTTCCAACATCCTTGTCACATCAGCAAAATGGTTAGTATGAGTATGAATCTATTAATATTACTTGTTACAATTTGTTTAAATTAATGTTGTAGTGTCAAATTATAATGGTTGCCATCAAGGATCATAGTGTAAATATCATGCATTTGATAACATTGAGTATTTTGATTGATTTTGCATAGATTGGTTTGATGGTTTGGTTTGGCATGTTGCTAGGTATATGGCTGGAATTAGAGTACTGTTAGAAGATAGTGGGTTGTTGGGTATGGGTTGGAGTGTTGCTAAGTGTATAGGTTGGAGTGTGGCTGTTGGAGTATTGTCGCCAGAAGAGGGCACTGCTGTAAGTCATGCTTGAAGTCTTGTTGTTGGAATATTTCCATTAATCTTGTGGCTAGATTGTAATTGTTTTTCTTGGAGCTTAATTGGAATTTAACTATGCTGCTTTATATTTGGGATTTTTTTTAATTTAGGATATTTTATTATGTATTCATCGTGATTACATTAGATACTAGATGGATTGAATGGATGTTAATTAATATTATTTGTTTCTATTTTTATGACCATATTCATTTTATTAATTAATTAAATCCGTAAACAAGAATTCATTAATAAATTATAATTATAATGTAATGTTTTAAAAAAATAACTCTATGACAAGAAATAGCCATCATAAAAGTCTATCATAAAAAATTTCTTGCCAAAATCGAATAATAAATTAACAAATGATAATTGAAATTTCAGCCAAAAATGTAAAAACAAGGCATAAAAATTTAAATAAATTCACATTCTAATTTAATTATTTTTTCACATTAAAATATTGTATGACGGATATATGATTGTGAATTACCATCACAAATTCATGATGTAAAAATATTTTGTCATAAATTAATGATAGTGACATAATGACAGATGAACTATTTGTCATACACCCTTTTTATGACAATTATTTTCCATCATCTGTTGCATGTTTTCTTGTAGTAAATTCATTAATATACCAATATACCGTCATTACCTTTATAATTACTAGCATATTCTAGCCCTACTTTCTATTTTCTCTTTTGTCATCGTTTTATAACCAAATGCTTCATTATTCTTGTTGCAGTTATATTTTTCCTTCTCATTTTTCCTTAATTGAAACTCTATCTCATTTAAAACTCCATTTTTTTTTCACGGTGCATTATAGATTAGCTTATGTCAATGACAATAAGCTTTAGAAATCTCACAACCAGTAAAACTCAAATAAATTTGTAATCTTTTGATCATTGTCAACAGACCCTTTTCAAATTAATATATTTTTTTTAATGGAAATCTAATTGCCGAAATTTCACAGAGTGCATTGCATCATACATTTTTTTTTTTGGTACAAAAGGGCCCTTCAGAACAAAGAGCTAAGACAAAACAAGGCGGGGAAAGGCCACCCCTTACATATCCTGGATAAGAAATTGGGCAGAGCCCTTAGGAGGATTGTTAAACAAGTGCATTCCCAGAGGTAGAGAAAAAGCATAATTAGCCAAGTAGTCTACCATTGAATTTGCCTCTCGATAAATATGAGTAATAGTAATATGTCAATTCCTTCCTATAAGCTCCTTAATCGATTGAACCAAAGGTGTGTATTCATTATTTTGTCCCAAATGATTCTTCAGTAGTTAAACAACACACAAGCTGTCAACTTCAACTTGTAGCCACCGAATGCCCCACTGCCAACCTAAGGTTAAACCTTGATATAAACCCCACGATTCTGCCAATAAAACTGAGCATTTGCCAATATTCATCGACAAGCCACCAACCCATTTTCCATTAAAATCTCGAATAATCCCACCAGCACCCGCATTTCCATTACATTTACAAGCACCATCCGTATTCAATTTTCACCACGGCCAAACTGGGGGTGCATCATACATATTATATGTAATAAAAAGTAAGAACCAGGGCTTATTAGTTGAAAGGAGACATGAGTCAAAAGAATTTTTGCAAAATAAACGAATGAATATCAAAGACTAAAAACCCAGCGTCAAGTTGAAAACAGTTGCATTGAGGGAAAAAAAACTATAAAAGAGTGAAAACAAAAAAAATTTCATAGAGAAGCTTGTTAACATGTTAAAGTTAAAATTTATAATGTCATGAAATAAATAAAGTTCATTTTAGAAAATTAAATAAAAAAATCTCAAACTTCTACTTTCGAAGTCCAACATAAATCGTCTAAAGACAAATAACTTATTTAATCCCCAAAAGTTTTATTCAAAATCCGTTGAACAAATTCAAAATTTTGAAAAAGAACTTTTGGAAATTAAATAAGTAATTTTAGTTAGGGGTGGACGTTTAAATCGAGTTAATTTAATTCACTTGGCTTTGGGTTCACTCTTTGAACTCAATTGGTTTGGATCCTCCAACCCAATTGTATTGTAACCCAAAGCGAAACCCCAAATAATTTCAAAGTAAAATTTGATTTTCCCACCCTTACTTTTAAAAATACAAAAACTAATTTTTTAAAATTTCTAGACCAAACCAAACCAAAAATTCACAAAGGAACAAAAACCAAACCGGTGTGCACCCCTAATGTTTTCCATACTTTTTCTTTCCTATTCTTGCTGAAAATCAGCTTCCCAATCTTCTCTTAAGAATTCTTTTCTTATTTCATTGTCAAATATGTTTAAGATTCATTCTTGTGTTTTATTTTCATTAGGATTTTCTCCATATAATATCTTATTTTTAATATTCTGCTTTAATCTTATATACCATTGTGCTATTATTCTTATAAATGAAGTTTTAAGGAACTCTATACTATTGTTTCTCTCTAGATTATAAAATGCAAGAACAATTTTCATAGATTTTACCCAAGGATTATAACTTTATCTGTATCCTTAGCACAATCTAAATCCAACCATACCCCGCCATCATAGCTTATCGATCTTTCTTTATATTCTCTTGGACTTTTATATTCTTTTTTAGGTTCATTAGACTTAAAATATTAACTGAATGGTCTTTCATACGATAGTATTTCTTCTCTAGCATAGGAGGCTCTGTTGCTAGATTCATCTTGTCCATAAATTCTTGGCTATGACTCATTCATCTTTAGATGTTCTATCCTTTTCTCTATATCTTCTAGATTAATGAAGATATCATCTTCTTCTTCATCTATTCTTATCAGATAGCTCTCTTAAATTTTAATCCATTGTTTTTGTCTTCACTTAACATTTTTAGGCTTATTCATTTTTTGTTTCCATCTATTTTGTTAAATATTAGTCTTGATATCGATTTAATTTTATTATTTTTATTTTCATTAAAGTAAATTATTGTATCTTGTAAGATTTTGTTCTATTTTTGAATTACAATAAGTAATTCTTCCATGTTATTATTTATATTTTGTACTTCAATTTTCTTGAAGTTTTCCTATATATATTTATGGGAAATTTATTATCAAGTTGCTCAACTATTTTTTCAATGTTATTTAATCTTATATCTATTGAATTTTTAGTCTTGTATTTATGATATTTCTTGTTTTAACCCCCAAGGGCGTGATTGGGTTGGTTGGCAGTAATTCTGTCGCCCATAAGGACTTGAGTTCGATCCTTAAAGGTGGTAAAGGAGGTAAAAATTGTATTTGCGCTTGCCCACCCCCTTTACCTTTTGAAAAAAATGATATTTATTTTTTTAATATATCTTGATCTTCAGTCTTAAAATCTTGTATCAATTGTTTAACTTTATAAAATTCTTTACTTATCTAATCTCCTAGCCTTTTGATTTGTTTTATGTTTTCATCATTGAAATTTTTAATTTCTAATATTTCGTTTTTACTTTCTATATTATTTATAGATAAATTAGGTTTCCTAATCTATTCAATAAATATAGTGAAATACAATTTAATTGATTATTCCCCCACATATCTAGATCATTAATAAGACCAAAGGGTTGAAATCTTCCATAAGTAAATTCTCTTTGCCTATAATTTAAAAGATGATAACCTATTGGTTTTCACATTTTGTGAAATTACTAATAGCTCAAGTAATTTAATCATTACACCATCCGCATAACATTTCATTACATTTTATTAAAATTTAATACATATATTGTTTCTTATATCCTTGGGAATATTATTCTTCTCTAAACCTTTATGTATAAGGTGAAGTTTATGCAAGATTAATCGTTTATATCATATTAGCATTTTACTAGAAGGATAATATTTACTTCTAACTCTTTTGTTATTCCCATTATATTCTTCCCTTTACTTAATAGATAAAAATGTATTGTAATCTAATTATAAGTTCATAAATACATTCATCAACAGAATTAATATTCCGTTGTTTCCATGAAAAATTATTTTTTATACTTCTTTTCTGATTCTACTTAGTAGAATAGGATCTATGTTTAAATTTCTATTCTTTTTATTATTATGAGTTTTCCACCTCTAAATTCATCAGCCTATGGTAAATATAGTTGCACTAACTATTTGATATCTAAATTAAATCTTTCTAATGAATAATACTACATATATGTATTTATATTACTCATTATAGCCTCGTAATCTAACATTAGATCAGATCTGTCATTGTGTACCAACATATGTCTTGTTTTATCCATCTTTATTTATGAATGTAAAATAATCTAGTACGAGGCTTGTTATACCAACAATACAAACTTATATAATTCTCATTCATGTTAACTATTAGAAGATATATCATCAACTTCCCACCATATACAATTTGTTATTTCAAATTTTGAACCAAAACTAGACTTTGATAAGAATTTTGTGAAACTTTCACCCAAGATAAACAAAGGGATGTAAACGATCAATCTGATATATTTTGATTAGTTTTGCAATTAAGCTTTGTCAAAGTGCACTGTTTTGTGCAAAATTTTGTACTTACTTTCGTGAGAATATCTTATTCCTTTTTTAAATAAGTAAAACTACTTGCAGAACATGCTTTTCAATGGACTCCTAACACATGGGTAACCCAAACTCTCAAACTGTTACGAGGACTGTATTTTCTCTCACTTTAATATACATATCATTGTTTAAAAAAATGAAAAATACTTTAATGGTTAAAAAATAATAATAATAATACCAAACTTTGAAGTCAATTTAAGTTGTTTCAACTCTAAAGCAGTAGCGAGGCTATATGTGGGTTGGAGCGGGCTACAACCCATCCAAAATTTTAAAAAATTTACAAAAATACATTCTGCCCAATTTACAAAATTGTCATTATTTTGTACTTTTATTTACAATTGTACTATTCCATTATTTACTAGTTTGCATTTAGTCCATTCATATAAATAAATTAAAAAAAAATCCCCTTTATTGAACAAAAAGGGTCCATTCCTATGAATAAATTAAAATAAAAAGGGATTCCTTTTTTCGAGGTTCCAGATTCCAAAATAATTGTGCACTCTCTTGGCTTCTTCATGCTCTCTTTCTTGGCTTCTTCAATTCTTCATCTTCTTCTTGGTAAGAATAGATAATAAATTTATTTTTTAAACCATTTACAATATATTTATAAATTTTAAGATAGTAAAGACTAAATTATCTCAATTAGAATAACTATATAGGGGTCGCAACTATACTTGATTAGAAAAATTGATTGTATAAGATTAAATTATTTTAGGTCAAATGGAGACCATAAATTCAATCCAATATATTATTTATAATGTTAATTTGTCAATTAAACTTATTGTTTACCTTTTGGATAGTGTCAATGTGATATTGTTACGAACTGACAGTTCTATACTTTTATTAATTTGTTAATTAAACTTATTGATAATTTTTTTTTAGTTTCTTTTATGTTTTTACTTCTTTATTTTTCAGGTGTTAATTAATGTCAAATAATCAATCATTAAAGCCTAGAAAAACTATTCTTGCATTTTTTTAAGAAAAAAGATGGTGGTCAATTGTCAAGTGAGGTTCTATGTGATGTTAATGATCCTAAACTAGATAAGCAACCTACATCTAAGTCTCAAAGAGTTGAAGCTCAAAGTGAAAATGTTGCTTCATTAGAACGTGATCCGAAGTTACGTAAACCAATATGGATATATCATGTTAATCAACAAGATGATGTTAGGAGAATGTATATCAGCATGCGTCCATATCAACCAAAGTTAGCAGAGTTTCCACCTTCATTTAATAGGCAACAATTTCATCGATTTCAACACACTTGGTATGCACAATTTCCTTGGCTTGAGTATTCTAAAGAAATTGATGTTGCATATTGTTTTCTATATTTTCTTTTTGACGAAAAAAAAAAAGTAAAAGATCCTAAGTCTACTATTGAAGGGTTTAGGAGTTGGAAAAGGATTAATAATGGAGAGAGATGTTCTTTTTTGCATCATGAAAGGGCGCTTAATTCACATCATACTAAGCATATGCTAAAGTGAGGCGGTTTAAAGAATCCATCTCAACATATAGATAGAGTCATGAATGCACAATCGTCACAACCGATTTTACAAAATAGATTGCATCTTCAAACCTCAATAGAAGCTGTTAAATGGCTTGCAAAGCAAGCATGCACTTTTAGAGGCCATGATAAGTTTATTAAATTCTCTAATCCTGGAAATTTTATTGAAATAATAAAGCATTCAACAAGGATGAATAAAGATATTGTTGAAGTTGTCTTGGAAAATACTCTGAGCAATGCAAATATACTTCATTCGATATTTAAAAAGAGCTTTTGAATATCATTGCCAATAGTGTGCGGCAAAAGATTATTGAAGAAATTGGAGATGCAAAATTTTGTATTCTTGTTGATGAAGCACAAGATGAATCTAAAAAAGAACAAATGGTTATTATTCTGAGATATGTTGATTGCAATGGATTTGTTCGTGAACGGTTTTTTGAAGTTGTGAATGTGAAAGAAATTAGTTCATCAACTCTTAAAAAAGAAATATGTAATGTCCTTACTCGTTATAATCTTTTGGTTGAAGATTTACGAGGATAAGGATATGATGGTGCTAGTAATATGCAATGTGCATAGAATGGATTGCAAGCATTATTTTGAGAAGACTGTCCATATGCATATTATGTACATTGTTTTGCTCATCAATTGCAACTTGCATTAGTCAAAGTTTCCAAAGATGTGCCTGACATATGGATATTTTTTTCAACTTTGAATTCCATTGTCAATGTTTTTGGTTCTTCTCCTAATCGTCATTCTGAGTTGAAATCTATTAGGGAGGCTAAAATTATTGATTTAATAGCCTCTCGGAGCTGGTACAAGAGTTAATCAAATTTGTTTATTACAATAATCAGGAGCAACTCACTAGAGCTCTCATTTTACTTTGGTCAGTAGGTTGAACAGTATGTTTGGTGCTGTTCATGAATATCTTGAAAAGATTATTTGCAATAGATCAAATAATAATATATGAGGGGAAGCTAAAGGTGTGTATGATGAAATGTCAACCTTTAAATTTGTTTTGATCTTGCATTTGATGAATAAAGTTTTAGGGATAAGTGATTTACTCTGTCAAGCATTACAAATAAAATCTCAAGAAATTTTGAATGTTATACATTTAATATCGGCTACAAAATTACTTCTTTAAAGCTTAAAGGAGAATGGCTGGGATACTTTTATTAAGAGTGTGATATCATTTTGTGAAAGTCATCATGTTAATGTGCCTGGAATGAATGATCACCGTATGAAAGGTACGATGCATTCTTGTCAAAAGAAAGATTATGTCATAATAGAGCATTATTATTGAATTTATTTGTTTAATGCTGTAATAGATTTTCAATTGATGGAGTTAAACAATAGATTTACAGATCAGACGATGGAACTTCTTACTTTGAGCTCTGCCTTGAATCCTATTGATTCTTTCAAATCATTTAATGTTGATGATATTTGTAATCTTGTAGAGAGATTTTATCCTCGAGATTTTACTTAATTTGAGATACTTACTTTGAGAAGACAGTTAAAATGTTTTTATATTGATGTGCTTCGTCTTGTTGAGTTTCAGTGCATCTCTTCACTTTCTGAATTATGTCAAAAATTAGTTGAGACAAGAAAGTCTCAAATTGATTTCCTAATAAACAAATTGATTCGTTTAGTGTTGACTCTTCCTGTTCCGACTGCAACAACTGAACAAGCATTTTTAGATATAAAGCTTATCAAGACACCACTTCAAAATAAGATCGAGGAGTTTTTATCATATTGTACGGTTATCTACATTGAAAGAGAATTTGTAGACACTATGGATTCAGATTCGATAATAGATGAGTTTAATTCTCGAAAGTATTGCAAGGCGCAACTGAAATAGTGCTTAATTGTAATTGAATTGTTTCTTGGATTTGATGTATTTTCTTATATATTAATGAAATTTCATTAAGCTTTATATTTTTAGTTGGGATAATATTTGGATTTGGAAAAAAAAATTTAGCCCATTGACAAATTTTTTTTCTGGCTTCGCCCCTAAAGTACTCAAAGTATCCTCAAAACAAAAAATTTCAAATGACAATACGTTAGTGAATTTTAAATTCCACCCAAGATTTTGTAAATAAAAATATCTAATAAATAATAAATAAATAAATAGAGAATAAAATTAATCGCACAATACAATAGTTTATGTGAAAAATCCTATACCAAAGAAAAATCATGACCACTAAGGATGACGAGAGAAAAATTTATTATGTGAAAAATTATTATAATCACTCTAGTATTTTCCCCACCTCCAAAACCCTAATAACATTCAATCTCTCAATAGATATACCATTTCTCTCACACTAGAAACTATCTATTTGTAAAAAATTAATTGTTACGTTATGCAAATAAGTGAACTCAAAATAATTATTTCTTGTATAAAATATTTTTTTTTATACTAGTTGTATTTCTCCTTGAATAAATTGAATCCCAAAAAATAGATTATTTATCCATTAAATAAAAATACTACTAAAGACGAATATATACTAGGAAATCCTCATTGCGGAGAGGAATTACCTAATTGTGAGAAAGAGAAAGAAACAATGTCCAAAACACATGACAATAAATATGGCCAACAACAAAACCAACACAAAGGTTTGTCCAGTTGTTCCTTTTATAATCCTATCAAAGGCAAAGATGAGTAAACGAAAAACAATAAAATTAACAACTAAACATCCAAATCAATATATTTTTTCAAAGTGTGAGACTCCAGATTCTGCAAGGCTATCGATCTTCTCCAAAACATTTTCCCCCGCATAAAAAACAAACCTTTCGACTTCACTGCTACGATGAATTTCACGAGTATTCGTATTCATCTTGAAGTATGTACTATTAACATCAATCTCAACTTTCTTTATGCAATGCTCCCAGCATGAGATCGGAAGGGATTTGCAGCACTCTGCAATCTTTCCTTCATAAACAGGCTGCTGCTTGTATGTGAACTGAAATAAATACCAGAAATCGACAAAAGTAAATCAAATCGTAAATCTCAGAAGCAATAATACGTGCAGATGTTATGGCCACTCTTTTATTTTTATATCTAGAATCTTAAATGTTGAATGCCGAACCAATAATTCCTCCTAGCCAGACAAACAATAGCCAAGCATGTGATATTCAATGGACTCAGCAGAATTCGTGTTGTCTTTGCTTTCGTAGACAATCAATCACTGATCAACTATTCTATAATATAGGAAAGTACAATAGATTGCCTTTTTGGAAAAAATAAAATAAAAATAAAAGAATAGATTGATTGAAAGAAATTTTTTAATCTAGGATCATGAATTTATTAAAATTTAGGAAGTTATTAAGTCATATGGTTTAATACTACATTATTAAACCATGTGGCTTAATAACTTTCCTGAACTTTAATAAAGTTAAGATTCTAAACCGAATTAATACTCATTGATTGATTTCTCAAAAAATCATTTTTCTTTATCGATCACACTAATCATGTAGCTTGAATTATTCACTGTTTAAATATTTACTATATATTGAAAATTTGTTTCAAATTTGTAAAACAAACAAACAAACAAATGCACCTGAAAATAAAACTTCTTTTTGTTTTCATAATCTAGGCATACTGTTTCTGCATGAGGCGAAATCCAGAGCAAGAAATCCATGACTCTTGCAATTGCAAAATTTAGGGGGTGCCACAACCTCGCAGTAAAGTTCAAATGCTTGACACCAGACAGCGGGTGAGGTACAATTAGCCTCAATTCTCCGGGAACATCCACATTCTTCCAAAAAAACAAATTAATAGATCAAAAGTGAGAACTTAAGAATGTAATAAATACCATAACGTGAAAACAAGAACCAAGGTGACAGAACAAATGTACCTCGCAGTTCGCGCTTCGCAAATTCAAAACTTTGGAAAACTTATGGAACCTTGCAAGCAGTTCAATGTAATTCACGTACCATTGAGAGTCAACAACGTTTTGAGAAGAGAAACAAAGTTCAGTTTCTGACAGAGTCAAAGCACCCGACGACAAGGATACTACATCGCCATTATACTTAAAAATTCTTAAATTCGGAGTGTCAAGCTGGACTTCAACCAACCTTTCACACATGCCAATGCCCAGAGTCCTAAGAGGGGTACTTGAAATCTTAACTCTTTCTATATTTTGACAACAACGCACAAATAAGTGGTCAAGCAGTGGAAGCCTTGAGATTTGGCTGAACAGCCACTCATCGGGAAAGGAGCACTCCCATAAATCCAAGCGTTTCAGATTCTTACAAGAGGTGATACTGACCTCGCATTTTAACAGAGTGGCGATGGCCATTGAACTGGCATTCAGCGCTTTGACGTCCAGACTTTTAAAACCCTGACAACGATCAAATTCCAGATACTCGATCAAAGGGCACCGAGCAACAAGATTGTTCATTACTTGATCATCTGCGTACACATCGGACAGGCTCAATTTCCTTAAAGACAAATTCAGATCATTCCCAGGCGGCAGCGAGTCCAGCTTGTAGCCCTGTAACTTCAACACGTTTATCGATTTTGAACACAAAACCATTTGAGGCAGACTGTACCACATATCCAATGGCTGCATGTGTTCCAGTTCCAGCTCTTTGACATTGTTTGCAATTGCGTAGCAAATGCATTGGTTTGCCAAATTTAAGGATTCTTCGCTGCGGTACATCTTCAGCGTCAACTTCCTTATAGCCACCATATTTCCGTGGCGGAATTGCACGAGTTTTTCCCAATAAGTGCGGCGATTCACAATTGTCTCCCACTTGTTTGGTCTTGATTTGATCTCATCAATTTCTAAAACTGGGAATGTGCGCCATGCTTGCAGCCACGCTTTAGACAATACACTAATTTGAACAAGTTGGTTGAAGGGAAGGAAGGACATGATGAGTTGCAAAATCGGTTCTGGTAATGCAGATATCCTGTCCGCATCATCAATTCTTCTTCTTTCCTTCTTGCGATCACACATTCCATTCTCCATAATATTATATTTATCACGGCTTAATCTGGAAAAAAAAACATTAATAACGGCTGAGTAATTAAGCTAATTAACTACAATCGATATACACAAAGAAAAAAAAAGAAGTCTCATTACAAACTTCTTTCTAGGAAACAAAATTTATCTAAAAAATTTGGGATTAGCAAATATACCCATCAACGAAGAACCAGAAATCTCTTATCAAAATTTGAGAAATCCATGAATAAACGTCCAAAGCTGTGTAGCAGTGGATGGATCCAAATGTTGAATAACAACAACACAAGTCTTTTTATTTGAAGAAGCGGAGGTTAGATCCGAGAATAACTGCGGCAGATGCCCTATCCAAACTAACCAAATTATTTGAATAACCTCAAAACACAAGTTTACAAAGGGACATGTATACCCCTCTACTAGAAGAATCGAAGTTACCAAATAAATAAATAAAATTGAAAAGAGCGGCACATTTTGTTTTAGAGTTGAGCTTTTATTCTTGTTCAGAATAGTAAACTAGGATAAGAAAAAAAATGTCCTAATCTCTTTCTGATTGGGATCTCAAATTATCTCGGATAACATAAGTTTTTTATTATATGCTATACATTTTATTAATACTCCTATATCCGACGTACCATATAATTACAATCGATATGTCATATGTATATTATTAATTAAAACGATTTATCTTACATATTGACCGGCATCTCATGTTTATTTAATTCATTAAACTGACTTGTCATATGTTTTTAAAAACTCAAATTTCAAGACATTCAGTCCTGCTCAATTTTTAAGCATCCTCAATCTAGAATTGAACAGTAAATTTAGATAAAATTTTATTTTGACTTCTATTTCGAATTAGATAGAATTTTATTTTGAATTCTATTTCAAATAAGTTAGGATTCAAAAATTTGGGAAATTTTAAAATTTTGTGAACTCTAATTGACACCCACAATCTTTTTTTTATAAAATCTTATTCCTAGAAGTACTCCATTAAAAAATTTAAAAAAATTCTGATAACGCCCCAAAATTTCAAAAATGGCCTTCATATCCTCTACTTTTTCTTTTCTTTATTTTTTTAATAAATCCTGTAAACCATAAACCACAATCTTCAATTATGTACACTTCAGTATCTCTTACTGTATATACAAATTAATTCTCCTTTTCCTAATTTTAAACTTCACATGAATAAATTAATAATACGAAAAAAAATCCTTATTTTTTTATGCAAGTGATTTGTAAACTTTATCTCACATTAAAACACAAAAATTAAAAATTAAAAAAAACAAAGAGAGAGAAAAGAAAAAGAAAAGCCAAGCGCAGTAAAAGGGGCGATCAGGCGAATATCTACTGAGCTATGAACGGTATTTTAGGTTAATTATAATTAAGGCTTAAAAATGTAAAAACAGTCAGGGAGGTTTTCATAAGCCGGAAGTGGGCTTTTATAAGAAAATTTAAGGGGGCTTAAAAGCTCAACTCTTTCTGCTATGTCCCTTTTATGGTATATCATTAGGGAAAAATAAGCAAGGGTCCTTCAAACACCAGTCAAAACTTTATCCAACAAATTTTTGGGTTTGTTTGGCTTGGGTTCTGGATGCCACTAAATTTGTATAAGTTGGGCTTTTCACAAAGACCAAATGAGTTGGTATTAGGATTGGGTCGATTAAAATGCTGAATGGTAAAACCCCGCTAAAATTCTTAGAATACCCCTTATGAATTTGAATTTATAAAATACAAGCCAATATATTAAAATTAATCATGTTTTCATACAATTTCACCATAAAAAGTATTTATTCTAAATTTTATTTATAAAACAAATGTATGTAAATACTAATATCTTAAATTATTTTCTTCATATTATATTTATCTAACTCCATAGCTCTAAACTCTCATTATTTTTTCAATTAAAATTTACAGTATAAATATAAATTATGAAATGGTGTGGGGGTTAAGTGTGTTAAAAGAATAATCTATTCAAGTGTTGTATTCATGTCCTATTCAAAATAAGAAATAAGTTAATTTATCTTTGATTATTTAAGTAACTTCAATTAAAAAGGGGTTTCATGAAGAATTTGGAGGGATGCCTACTCCAAAATACTTTTGCCAACTGCTAACAGTGACCCTAGGAAATTCTCATAAATCCCATCATGTTGTTTATTGCTTTTTGTTTAATCAAAACTACATGAAAAGACAAAACCCACATATAAGTTATTTTGATCTCCAAACACCCTCACGTCATAATTTTCAAAGAAGATTTAAAAAAAAAAAAAGAATTTTAGATATGTATTTCTCCTTACAAATAAACGTAGTGCAAAAATGGAAAAAGCTTTGAACATAAAATTGAAAATTCTCTAGTTATAAGACTAAAAATAACAGAGTGGGTAGAAGGATATTGGATGGTCAGTAGCAGAATCAGGATCTTAATTTGGGGGTTATCAAAATATATCATAAGTTAGGAGTTCCCTTAAAAACTTAATTTGGATTGTTGAAGTATATCACAAGTTGGAGGTCTCCTTGAAAGTTTTTAATTTGACCTTGCATTTCATAAAGTTTCAAAAGGTTTGTATATGGTTCTGCATCTATGGGTGGTGTTAAAAGTACTAGTTGAAGATATTAGAAATTCACCTTATCCCAATATTAATGACTCAACTCAAGGGTAGTTAATTACTCTCAAATGTAAAAGCATTTAGTTATGATAGAATTCAGTGAGTCTAAAGTCGAATCTAAGAAAATTATGAAAATTAAGCAGTCAACATTATTTTTCATAAATTTTATTTTGATTTTATAAAAAATCTAAAAATTTTAATTGATTCTTTTGGTACTAGGACAGAGAACATTAATCTTCAATTAAACTAGAAAAAAAAAAAATTGCAATAACAATAGCTCTTTAAATTCATTGTTGATAATTATTGGATTTCAATAAAAAAAAATGTTATATTTTATAGGTCATAAAATAAATACTTAAATTACTGTTGAATTAAAGTTGAATTTGGGTGTATTTGGTCGAAATTACTATTGCCGTCGCCAATTGCTATTGCTGATTGCTGATTGCCTTCGCCAATGGTGAGTTCAGAGAAAAAGCTACTTACAGTTTGCTTTGATGAAGAGAGTTCAACTTACGGTTTGGTTTCTGATCATGAGAGTTTGAAATTTGGCTTAAATAAAGATGGCATTTTAGAGCAAAAAGATTATCCTTGACTAGTTATGATAGAAAATAATTTAAAGGGTTAAATATGAAAACTTGAAAATTTTTTGGGTTAATTTTATAAATTTCTCTTATTATAGTACAATGACACGCATTTTGTAGTTAATTATTATGATGGTGAAATAGTCAAATTTCATTCACGTTATAGTAATCTTGAGGTCAAAGATGCATTTTAATTGATTGATTATGCAAACTACTTTTTTATTAGAATTTTCTTTTTTATAAATGATAATGACTTTGGTGTATTTGTATTTCTTAAGCAGAGTGTGAAAAAAATATCACCACCAAATTTGGAACAGCCTTTCAAGGACCCCAACTTCCCGGGGCCACCCTTTTTTTAATGTATAAGGTGGGTGAAACCTAAAAATAAATTGAACCTCTCAACTGCTCTAAGTCGTAAATACAGAGAGACTGAAAGCACTGGATCGCATGCTTGAGTGTAAAGTCCCAACTTGTGATTGATAAACATCTTAAGAAACGAGACAAATAAAGTGATGTATATCATGTTTACTTCTTATGTGTGTATCATAGAGTGGCAGTCCCCAAAAATTCCCCCAAAGCTTGCGGATGGGTTAGGCTTATGCCCACCAGCAACTCGACCCGACCCGACCCGACCCATCAGCCTACCATAGCCCTCGTTACTAACCCACAAAGTTTGGGTAAATCACACTTAGTATGCAAGCCTCCGGGGACTTCAAATCAAGTTAATTTTTGAAATCATAATAATTAAAACGTTTATTTTACAGGCGACCATTATGTTACGTCTGCTGTAACATACAGCACATATTTTTCAAATCCTCATAAAAGTTAACAATTATAAAAAATTTAAAAACTTTTAAAGTTTTATTTTAAACCCCACCAGACTACACTACAAGTATTTTAATTTTTTTTTTAAATTTTTTATTTATAGTTATAATAAATTTAGTACTAAGTTTTTATTTTATGTAATTAAATCTCTAACTTATTTAATCTTATATTTATTAAATTTTTATTCATTATATTAATAATTTTTTACTTTAATATATCATAATCTTTAATGTTGAAGTATTTTATTAATTTTTTAACTTTATTAAATTCTTTACTCATTTAATCTCTTAAGTTTTTAATTTGTTTTATGTTTTCTTCATTGAAATTATTAATTTCTAATATTTTGTTTGTATTTTCTATATCATTTATAGATAAAATTAGGTTTTCTAATTTATCTAATAAATATAGTGAAATTTAATTTAATTGATTATTTACTCGCATGTTTGAATCATTGATCAGATCAAGAATTGAAATCTTTCATTAAAAAAATTCTCTTTGCATATAGCCAAAATATGGTAACTTATTAATTTTTATATTTTATGAAATTATTAGAGATTATAATGATTTATTCATTATACCATCTTTTTAGTAATTCGTTATATTCATAAGATATTTATGACATATAATATATTTTATATGTGAAGATGCTAAATTTAAATTATAATATATATATAAGAAAAAAATATAGTTTATGTCTTAAGAGAGATGAGAAATTATAAATGCATTTGCAAATATATATTCAGAATTTGTAGGTCTTTATAAATATGATAATCATTTAGATATTTATAAAAATATAGTAAAAACTTAAAAAATTTAAAAAATAAATGTACAAGAGATGGATGACAAAATTATTTAATTACATAAAATCAATGAGGACTAATTTAAACAAATAAGTAAATATGTGACTAAAAATAAAATTTCTTATAAATATTTATTACACCCATACCTTGTTTTAGGTTAAAATTATTTTCAACCATTAGATTAATAAATATCAAAATCTAATGGTTCATATGTATTGATTGTTTGTTACACTTAATGTAACATAAGCTTACCCTATTTTACATACTTTTATTTGTTGATCAGTTATTCCATTCCTCAACAATACGGACATAAACCCGTTATAATGGGCCGCGATTTGACCCGATCCTACCCTTTTGACAATGATTTGGTAGTAGGTAATGCTCAGACAATCACATTTGAAGGTGTGGTAGGTGAAAAGCTGAAGAACATGAATATGAACGGCAGGCCAGAGGCCCCAGGTCAACTTTACCACATCTACACCACCAAACCATGGACCCCACTCACCACCCTAAACCATTCCGACTCACCAACCCAACGCCACAAAACCTTCCATCACCATGACATCGCCAAACAAACCCATTTGTACACTTTTGCCCTCAAAAATCTTTCAAAATTCCCGTAATACCCCCCCACCAACTTTCTTCACCAACTTCAACACCCAATGGACAATGGCTGATGCTTCCTCTATATCAATATCAAACACTTGCTCCCAATTTCCCCTCAGAAGCAAAAATATATATACTCTAGAAAAAAGCTTCTGATCATAATCATTTTCATCATACCACCAACATTTTAGTTTCTACAATGGAGGCTCAACCACAAACAAAGCAACAAGAAGAAATCATTTACCGTTCAAAACTCCCCGATATTTACATCCCTAAACACCTCCCGTTACACTCATACTGCTTTGAAAACATCTCGAAAGTAACCTCACGCCCTTGTTTGATCAATGGCTCCACCGGAGACGTCTACACTTACGGGGAAGTCGAGCTCACGGCGCGTAAAATCGGTTCTGGGTTAAACAAGCTAGGCATCGGACAACGCGATGTGATCATGCTCTTGCTCCAAAACACGCCCGAGTTCGTGCTCTCCTTCCTTGGAGCATCTTACCTCGGCGCCATTGTCACCGCGGCCAATCCGTTCTTCACGCCGGCAGAGACATGCAAACAGGCTAAGGCCTCAGGCGCCAAGCTCATAATCACACAAGCTTGTTACGTTGATAAAGTCAAGGACTTACAAGAAGTGAAAATCATGTGCATCGACTCACCCCCGGATCGCTGCTTGCATTTTTCGGAACTTACACAGGCCGACGAGAAAGATCTGCCCCACGTTGAAATCTTACCCGACGACGTCGTGGCGCTCCCGTACTCGTCGGGGACAACAGGCTTACCAAAGGGTGTCATGTTAACGCACAAAGGGCTCGTCACAAGCGTGGCACAACAAGTCGATGGCGAGAATCCAAACTTGTACTTCAACAATGAAGATGCGATCCTATGTGTGCTGCCTTTGTTTCACATATATGCTCTCAATTCCATCATGCTTTGTGGGCTAAGAGCTGGGGCAGCAATCTTGATCATGCAAAAGTTTGAGATCAACTCTTTGTTACAACTTATTGAGAGGTACAAAGTTACGGTGGCCCCCGTTGTGCCACCGATAGTTTTGGCCATTGCAAAGTCGCCGGAGACCGAGAAGTACGACTTGTCGTCTATTAGGATATTGAAATCCGGGGCGGCACCGTTGGGGAAGGAGCTTGAAGATGCCGTGAGAGTCAAGCTTCCAAATGCCATTCTCGGCCAGGTATGTATTAATTGTTTTAATATATATATATATATCTATATTCTCTTGGGAAATAAATTTTGTTACCAAATTTTTTGGGTGGTTAATTTCCATTGGGTCACCAATTAATATTTGAAATGTTGTTATAATCTGATTTGATTTTTAGGTACGGTGGGAGGATTAATTTGTTGTGTACAAAGTAAAGAATTATTGTTAGGAGAGACGTAAAGAAATGATAAACGTATAAAATAGTGATAAAACGGTGACAAAAATCAAGTTCAAAATAATATCACCATAAAATTTAATTAAAACGGACGTGGAATGATTTTGCTATTAGTATTTATTTATTGTTCCCTTATTTTAATGACAATCGGTAACTTAATATCTATTGATCACCGTGCACTTCAAGATAGGTCATAGTTGAGCTTGAAAAATTTAAGAAACTTATTCATCTCGATTGTCCACTATTTGCTATCGGATGAAAGGTGGAATGATTCAACAAAAAGAAAATTTGCAATTTTAAAATGTCAAAGCATGGAAAGAACATGATATTACTATATGGAGAATTATTATAATATTGCTTTTCTAGTCTATGTGGACCACGTCCTTTTTTATCTTTATTTGGAAGTAGAGAATTTTAGACCATGAACATGACGCTTTCTAAACAAAATATATAGAATGTAAGGTTATTGAATGAGAAATTTCCAAGTACTATTGTTGTATTATATTTATTTAATGTATATATATATGATATGTGTATTTATTTTGAAAAATTTTCATATAATTAATAATTATATTTAATTTGTGTATATATATATATATATATATTTCAATGAAGATGCTCTAAAATGTTTACTATTGAAGAGTCATATGCTATTCGTTTCAATATGGTCTCATTAGGTAATCATTTTGACAGATGAGAAAGAGACAGCAAAATTTTAAATTTTAAATTTTAATTTGGTGGGATCCCATCACAGTAAAATGGGAGGCTCCACCGCTGTTGCCACAATGAGATCCTCCACTACATTATAAATTTAAGAGGAAAATTTATAATTAAATGGGCAACTAATTTTTCTTTTTCTTTTTTTTTCCCCCACAGGGTTATGGAATGACAGAGGCAGGGCCAGTCTTAGCAATGTGCTTGTCATTTGCGAAAGAGCCATTTGAGATTAAAGCAGGGGCTTGTGGAACAGTTGTTAGAAATGCTGAGATGAAAATTGTTGATCCTGAAACTGGTGCCTCTTTGCCAAGAAATAAGCCTGGTGAAATTTGCATTAGAGGAGATCAAATCATGAAAGGTATACTAACAAACAAATAAAATTTTCATTATTTTTTTTTTAATTTGGGATTCTAAATTTTAACAAAATTTAGAAAAGTTGTTTAAGTCATATAGTTTATATATATACATATATATGGCAACAATAAAAGTGTTTCTTAAACACATGAAGTGTTATTTTTCTAGGGTATCTAAATGATTTGGAGGCAACAAAGAGCACAATAGACAAAGAAGGGTGGCTGCACACTGGTGATATTGGTTACATTGACGATGACGACGAGCTCTTCATTGTTGATCGATTGAAGGAACTGATCAAATACAAAGGATTTCAAGTTGCTCCAGCTGAGCTTGAAGCCTTGCTTCTCTCTCACTCCAACATCACTGATGCCGCTGTTGTTCCGTAAGTGTTAAGAAACTAATTGCTTGATGATGAAGTCATATTATTTATTTTTCTAAACTATGTTTTTCTGTTATTAATTATTATTTTTAAATTTCAGAATGAAAGATGATGCGGCTGGTGAGGTTCCTGTTGCATTTGTTGTGAAATCAAATGGTTCTCAGATCTCTGAGGGTGAGATCAAGCAATTTATTTCTAAGCAGGTACATATTTTTATAGGCACTGACTCAAATTAATATGTTTAATTAATAATAATCTATTAATCTAATATTACTATATTATTTTAATATACATGTACAAGTTGATTACTAAAACAATGACTGGAGATATTTACATCCAGATCCAATGGGTTGTGAAATATTCCATGCATTAGTTTCGAACATGTGAAATCTGAGAATTAAAAATAATAATTATAAATTACTAAGATTCAAATAGGATATTCACATGAGTCATGAATTTAAAAAAAAACAAAAAAATTGTTGTCATGACTTGATACAATTCAAGAGGCTTACTTAGATATTCATTTAATTGAATTGGAGAAATATTAATTCGAAATATACAAAAACATATTTAATTGATTAATTATAATTGACAGTGCTGTGTAAATTGTATATTTTTGTTCCATGGTTCCTTTAGCTTTTACATTTTTTTTTTAAATTTTTGATTTATTGTTATCTTTTTCGATGATGCAGGTGGTATTTTACAAGAGAATAAATCGTGTGTTTTTCATCGACGCAATTCCGAAAGCACCATCGGGCAAGATATTAAGAAAGGAATTAAGAGCTAAATTAGCGGCTGATTATCAAAACTGATGAATATTTAATTAGTGGGCTATATAAATAGTTCGCCTGCAATTGCAAAAGTAAAATCAAATAGAAATTTCTGATTATGGATGTGTTCATTCCTGGACTGCAGTGATGCAAAAATGGGATTTAAAGCAAGGCCTGTAAATTAATGAAATGAAGAATTTCATCTCTCCCGTGATACATGATTCATATCGTTATATTGATCTCATCTCATCTCATCTCATCTCATCTCATCCTTGATGTGCTGACAATTTTTCATAAGCAACGTTCTTGTGGGAGAAACTTACGGGGGACGAATGCACCAGCTCAGCGTATTGAGGTGATGCGTCCATCTGATAATAACTTATTATTTCATTTGGTGGGATCTATAATTTTTTTATTTTAAATTTTGAAAATCTCTGTTATATTAAAATTTTATGGGACCTACCACACTTGGCAAATGACAAGTCATTATTGAAAGGGCCAACACCTCAGCATGTTGTGCGAGCTGTCGCACATAAGTTTCCTTTTTCTTTTTCTTTTTCTTTTTCGTTTTTCCATTTTGTCTAGCTAGATGGTTAGGTTATCTTTTAACCAGAAGAGTCACGTTTTGCCACTTGCCCTAATTTATATTCATATAAAAACCTTAGGTGTTCGTGGTGTATATTTCCTCATTTGTTGGATAATTATCACTTATTTATTTACCAATCAATTGAGAATTACCCAGGAATTGAATCTACCAAGAGAATATAAACAACCAAAAGGCAAGAACACTCAAGATTATCTCAAAACTTACAAATAAAACGATGTGACTTGAACAGTATGATAAGTCATACTATTCTAATTACAAGCGAGAAATAGATTTTATTTTTATTTTTTAAAATGAAAAACCGACTATAAATCCTCTCTTTTTATTTTTATTTTTTTCAAATGAGGTCAATGGATTAACTATTTTTAAAAATATTCTTCCGACTTTCCTCTTTTTTTTTCTCTCTCTGATTTTTTACTTGTAGTCAACAAATGACTTAAGCATCAAACATTTTTTTTAATCTTTTTCCTCCACTATCTTTAAATACGCTTGCACATATTATACTCGTACGAAATCAAGTCTTAAGTCGATGGGAGGATTTTGCCAATTTCACCCCTATAGACTTCTGGACCTAACTTTAACCATGAAGATACGTGCCCAAATTCGTTACCTAATGCAATTATTACACGGCTTATTTTTATAATCTAAGTTAAATTGATAAGCTATCTCAGAAGGATCATCATCCTATTTAGATCATATTATATATTTATTAAGTCAAAGTTAACTTACTATAAACTATTCATAAATACAATCAATTATTTTTAACTTAATTGAGATACAAAATATGTATCATAATTGATGTGACACTAGCACAATTTACCACTTAGGACGAGATATGATAAAACTTAATAATTAATTAGTTATCACATGACTTTATAAGATATTGTTACATCATCTACAAAATTAGATGGGATTCAAACTTTGTACCCCATTTTTTATATTATTTATATCATTTTAAAGATTGTTTTTCATTTTTTTAATTAATGTTCTGCATAAAACATGTTTGATAGGTGTGTTCGTAAAAATTAGATTTTAAAAGAATTATGATTCTCTCCCAACTTGAGGCTTCCTGACCTTTAAATATTTTATATTGGTGTCTATTATTGACATACATGGTTATGTTTTTATTATCTTTATATTTTTATTTATTAACCATTAGTCATCCATGCGTATTTTGAGTGGAATAAGTAAAAAATGATGATTACTATTATTCCTTATTTTAATGAGAGTTAGTAAAATTTGCATGACCCTTTATGCCTGACATGAATAAATGAGTTTGGATTGTCAAATTTAACTCAATTATTAAATGATTCAGGTCCGAGTCAACACAAATTTTTTTGTATCATTTAGGGTTTTAGTTTTTGATTTATTAACCCAGTTAATGACATGAATATTAAGTAGCTAATTGTGTCATGTTAATCCGAACCCTCTAACACAACCCATTAAGATATGGTCTTTCTGACATCTTAAAAAAATTATAAGAATACATTTGTAATTAGCCTAACAAAAAAAAAAACTAAACTTAATTTAATTATCACTAATAGAAAAACCTAAATCGCCGCAATCAAAACACAAATATTAAATATAATTTTCTGTGTCTTTGTGAAGTATGAACATGTATATAGTGTTTTATTTTGTAAAATTCTAGATAGATTTAGAACTTCAACGATGTAAATCTGTAATATTTGGTAGACTTGTATTGAGGTTGGCAATCAAGATGCCTTAATTAGGATTGGCCAACCCTGATCTCGTCTCAATCATGAATCAAGAGGAAAAATGGTCTTAAATCCTATTCCAAGCAAAAAATTGGGATAAAATATGTATCTCGATCTCTTCTCGATTAAAATCTTAAATACCAATTGAGATCCTAAATCTCCTGAATGACGTGACTTTATTGTTATACAATGTAGATTTTGTTGTAAATTATAAGTCATACACATATGATTCACAAGTCAGATCTCTTTACTTTATCAAATTGACTTATCATACTCATACTCATATACCTGTCATATCTCTATGCTTTTATAAAACCGATATGTCATATGCTTCGAGAAACTCATATTTGAGCTTTACTTTGCAATACACTTAGGACATTTAGGATTTCGATTGAGATTGTTAAAACATCTCGAATTCTATCCCAAATAGTAAGTTGGAGCAAAATTGGATCTAAAATCCTAACTCGAGTATAATTAGAACAACAAATTTATATAGAATCCAGTACCGTTTGGGACAAAATCCTGAATCCCCGATTGGAATTTTTGTCAAATGGATATGCAACGTTTTAATGTAAGTATTGTTAAATATATATGTATTAAATGGGTTATTAGGTTATAAACTCCTAAGGGCGTAGCCGAGTTGGTTGGCAGTGCAATTTGTCACCCCTCACTTGTGTGGACTCGAGTTTGAGCTTTTGGGGTGGGAAGGGGGTAAAAATTGATTTGGGCTTCCCCACCCCCATTTCTTTTTTTTTAAAAAAAAAAACGGGTTATTAGGTTATATTTTGTCAATGACACGATTATGTAATTATTAAATAAACCGTGTTGAGCCACTCATTTATTTTTTTATATTGGGTTAAAGTATTAATATTTTGACAAGATTATTGAATGTGTTGTATTTAAGACATGACACAATTGACACCACATAAACACTACCTTATCACCCATTTTACCAACTCTAATTTAATTAGACGAATTCAGCAAAAGTGTTGATCAGTTGGTATTTCATAATTATAGTTAACGAATACCTACCTGTAGGTTTTGAAAAAAATCACAAGTGAATGGAGTTAAATGTAAAACTTTACCGCCGCCTTGACTAAAAACATTACCAATTTTTGTTGGCTAAACAAGTCAATAAATGTTTTTATTTGGCAATTGGTAGTTGAATATTTGGTAATTATGAAAGTAGCTACACTTTAAACAACAATATTTGGTGCAATATAATAGAAATTTACTAGGATTATATTCCCTTTTCTACTTGTATAATTTTATCAAACATTAACTTTAGATACATTTTGGTCGTGCAATGGAGGGTATATTATTTTCATATATTTGGTATTTAATTCTTAATGAAATTTTGAAAACAAATTTCATATGTTTCACCTTGAATACCAAATATATGGAGGGAATTTTCGAGTATGAAATTATAAATCATTAGGTAGTCCTTCTCCTAGTTGTTCTTTTTTTTTTAAACCTTATATAAAGTTAAGTATTACAATCTTTAAAAGTTATTTAGGATGACATACCATATTATTTTCATTTTTATTCCATATATTAAAATTGAAATTCATAAGTTTTTTAAGAAAAATGAAAAAAAAACACTACCGAATTTATTTATTTATTTATTTCAAAAATAATCTTATTTCACATGACAATTTTTTTGAATATCAAACACTTTAAAGAGTACAATACACAAATGTACTAATAAATACAACTAATGGCGAGGCTATTAAGGGACAAGCGGGCACAACTGCCCTATTTGGTCCAAAAACATTAGAAGACCTTTTCTTTTTAGTTTTGTTAAATTATAAATTCTCCTTGTTGGACTAATTAAACACATTACATTAAATTTAGGTTCAAAATGTATTAAAAATTTTAAGTTAAAAATTTTATTTTAAAAATAACACAAGTATTTGCACACACTCTCGATTTTGAAACAAGAGATTTTATCATCTTAAGATACATATATAATTTTCATATTTTATATATTTTCTTCCTTTTTGTGTATTTTATGGTGATCAAAATTTTTGCCCCCACTGACTTTATTTTTCGGCTATGCCATTGAATAGAACACAATCTACACGTGTAACGGGATTGAAGCCCCACCCACTCCTTGCCGAAACTTGCCTCCAATTATTAAAGTTGAAGCTTCAGCGAGAATCTGTAACAGAGAAAATAATAAATAAATAGACTGTCACGCCTATGGAAATTCTCTTCATGAGTAACGCAATTATTTGTTTGACGAACTCAATCAAAAAGATGTTGACATTTTACATAACAATTAGTTAATGAAGTTTATTAAAAAATTCAACTCTTCTCTTATACTTAAATTTTTTTAAAAATGTTGGTTACCCATTACATTATTCAATTATAAAAAATAAAGTAAAAAGCAGAATTTTCAGTTTAACAAACATGATCAACTGTTCTATTTGAAAACCATAATAGAACTATGTGTTTCATTTTTTTTTTAAAAAAAAATCAATATATATATATGGAAGAATTGTAATCCATTATTTGTAAAATTAGGTCAAAACTTCGAATATCTTTAAAAAAAAATGTTGACATAGCACAAATATTCTTAATATCATTCAAAAATTTTCTCAAACTTTGCCATTTCTCAACTAATGTAGAACAACTCAGTTTCAGATAAATAAATAAAAAAAAAGGCTAAAAACAATTCTCTACGATCTTGATTTTAGATCGTTTGCCAAGAAAATTTCTAGATAACTTTTATTAGTAAAAAAGAAAATCCTTAAATGATTGATAAAATGAAGAAACTTTAATGCCCTCAAAAAATTTTAGGGGCCATTTGTGTATTTTCCGAAATTAAGATATTTAAAGCCCTCAGCACTTTTTAGAGGGTATTTTTGTATTTTCATTCTTTACATTTATCATAAATTTAGAAATTTTATTTTAATAAAAAATAAATTAGAAGAAATGTGTTTTTTCTTTTTCTTTTTTTAAAAAGGAATAAATTAGAAGAAGTAATAGTATTTGCAACAAGTCCATCCAATTTGATCTAATCCCGTGATACGATTGGTAGAACCTTCGTTTCTGTAACCAGCCAGCCAAGGGAGAGCCTACGGTAGCTAGATATAGAATGGTATAGTAATGTCCAAGTCCCTTATCTTCTTCAAGATCATTAGTTGTGATCCATAATTTGTCACTTATTATTATTGACCCTTTTCAGATTCCTGTCATTTATGTAAACTCAAATTACTTGAAAGCTAAGTTTTATCATAAGATTATATCTCAAATCAAATTTTTTCTCTCTCTAAGAAAATAAGAGATATTATATCAAAATAAAATTTATATTTTGGAATTCATGATCTATATTCTCATTCCTATATGATCCACTACACGAGTCTATAAAAAAGTACAATATTCTTAGAGTAGTCAAAAGATTTATAAGTCTTTTAATAACTCTCAAGACTTAGAGCTTTATTTAACGTACTGTCCAAAATAGTAACTTTTATGTTCGAAATATCTAAGTGCTATACGGATTTATGGAGTAAAATACTCATCTTATATCAATTGTGTTTTTAGCTTCTGAAAACACTATATATCTCCAAAAGATGAAACTTAAGTGTTAATAAACCATAAGAGCCATCGGCCCCAAGGGCGTGATCAGGTTGGTTGGTAGTAATTCTGTTGAGCTTCAGGACTCGGATTCGATCTTTGGGGGTGGTAAGTGGGATAAAAATTGTATTTGGACTCCTCCCTTACCTTAAAAAAAAAAAACCATAAGAGCCATACTCTTTTATTGAAGAATCAATTCTCACCCAACCAGGAAACTATTATACCCATTATCTTCCTCCATCATTATCTTCTTCCATCTCGAAAAGTTTTATTCTAAAACATTTTATCCTAAAGCACTATTTACTTTATAATTACTATAGTAAGAATCATGTACGTAGTGAACATACTTAAGTCCAAATTAGTTACATCTTCTTCAATTTAAATCCTTCATAGACCCAATGAGTCTTACATTTAGAAATCAACTTTAACGGATCAATTAAATTATATAAAACAACATTCAATTCATATCTCATACAAGCGTAAATTAGACTAATATCAATACTTGAAATTCAATTCCGAGTTAAACAGACAAATTAATCAATTCCCCACAACAAACTCGGTTACAATTTTGAATTTATTCACTCAACTTATTGATTTTATTAATAGATTCTTAAAGTGCTCGACAAAACTCAATGGTGACTACTCAATAGGTACTTGTATGAAAGGAAATATAAACTATGCTCTACTTTTGATAATTTACTAAAACTCAAGGCTGATCAATATCCCCAACCAGACGCGTCGCTGTTCTACTCCACCTACCAAAAGAGAGTAATTTCAATTTCCCAATAAAAAGTAAAATAATAATAATAATAATAATAATAATAATAAGATGAAGGTGATGAGATGACGAATGGACGTTGGAGATAAATGCAGAAAGGATTGGATTCGAACGAGTGAAAGCGAGAGAGACAAAAACTGTGTATAAAAGTTTGCTCTTTTTGTCCATTTTAATGGCGGATGTTGCAAGAACTCTTAAACCCATCTCTAGTTTCTTCTTTCACTTTAGTTTTCACTCTGCCCATTTCTTGAGACACTCTTTACTCTCTGATTCGGGTTCTTTTTACTTTGCTTATTCTCTTTAGTAGTCACTATTTTTTGTCTCTCTTTTCTTATCAGAGTTTTTTTTCCCAAAAAAAAAATGGCTGTGGCTATGGGTTCTGCTTCTGTGCATTTAGCTGTTCAGTTTAGTTGTAATAATGAATCTAAAGCTAATGCTGCATTTGTTAAAGGCTCTCCCCGTTTTGGTAACAAACCACTTTGCTGTCCTGGCAGGAGAAGGTATGTATACATAAATACTTCCTCTTAACTTTGAAGTCAGCAACTCATGTTTTGTTAATGTCATCTGGTAATTATTTGATATATGCTGTTGAATTAGTGTGGTCAAAGTTTTGACTTTACCCAGTGAAGAGGATGCTTAGTTGTTATACGCGTTTTAGCCTAGGTGTGCTTAATTGAAAGATTTCTTTTGAATTGAGTGTGGTTGTTGCAGCTATGTAATTGATTCATTAGCAAGTTAGTACGCATAGTATGTAAGTTTTAATTTTCTGCTGGGATATGCTTGTTAGAATGTACGTAATCTGGATATGTTGTTTTAAATTGGCTTCGAAGTAGAAACTAATATTTGATTCCTGTATTTGATAGTGCAGCATATCTTTGACAAGTACTTAACCGTGACAAAGGCTGTAATCTTTGCTTATTTTCTTGTTTTCATGTTAAAAATGTTTGTATAGACTAACCATGTTTTCTCTCCCATAGTCACATAATTATGTCACTATTTTTTTGATTTTTGGATGTTTATTTCCTTGTGTATTTTTTTCAGATTCTCATCTTCAGCAACTAGAATAATTCCTCGAGCGTCCTCAGCTACAGCTGTGGAGGTATGGATTGATTTTTCTGTATTGATTAGTGTTTGTACAATTTTAGCAGTTAATGTTTCCATTCTCTTTTTGGTTGTTGGACATGGTTATGGAATTGTAAACAGGATGGAAGTAATGGTGACACTGATACAACTCCGACTCCCAAAGTCATAATAGACCTAGATTCTGACCCAGATGCAACTGTAGTGGAGATAACCTTTGGCGATCGCCTTGGGGCTCTTCTTGATACTGTATGAGGCGATCTACTTGCTGATTTCATTTTTGGCTATCCTTGCATTTGCACTATATATTTGATCCTTTGATCTTGCAGAATAAGTTCTTATTCTGGAACTTATTCTGCATTGTCAATATTTATTGTTTTGCAAAGATGCGTACATCTTTGAGAGTTGGTAAATGGACTGCAGATGAACGCACTTAAGAACCTTGGGCTGAATGTTGTTAAGGCAAATGTTTTTCTGGATTCTTCTGGGAAGCACAACAAGTTTGCCATTACCAAAGCGTATGTTTTGTGATGTATATACATTTCACTTTTCATGCCCTTGCATTACTGAGCTGATTTATATTCTCTACTTGCAGTTTCATCCACTAATATCCTTTAATTGTTGTCAACATCTTCTGGTCTATATTTGATGAGCATAGTAGATACTTACTTTAGGTGCTCCATATCCAAGTATGATCAGTCTGTTGCTTATAGATGCTTATTACTAATGTTGAAATTGTTAACTAGAAACTAAAATCAATGATCCAAAGAGCCATCGGTGTTTTTTGGAGCAGTTCTAGTAATAGATTCCCACTATGGTTTTGATGAACTTGGTCATGATGCTTGTGTGCAGTGATACTGGTAGGAAAGTTGATGATCCTGAGGTGCTTGAGGCAATTCGTTTGACAATTATAAACAATCTACTTCAGTATCACCCGGTAATCATTTTTTTGTCTCTGTTGAGATATCATGTGGTGGAGCACCTGTAGGAATTGTCTTATTGGAAAGCTTATTCGATTTGTGTTGATGGTGGAATCAGGAATCAAGTTCCCAGTTAGCAATGGGTGTTGCCTTTGGCGTTGATCCTCCAAAACAACAGGTCTTTGCTTTGTGGTCATATTTTAATTTTTCAGACTATTGATATTTTTGGCTCTTCTCACTAGTGGATCATTTGAATGGGAAACTAAGGTGTTTTTACGGTTCTCTTAGGCCAAATATCACTTCACTTTTATCCTCTTTTTTTTAAGACATTATATTTCAATTTGCCTGCGATTGAAATTAATACCATGTTGTCATGAATGTTAAAAACTATGTATATGAACTATTGTGGGAAGGATAACGTCCCACTTCAATCTTGTCTCAAATCTTGTTGTGCTGGAATTTGTCAGGTTGATGTGGACATAGCAACCCACATAAGCGTCTATGATGATGGCCCCAACCGAAGGTAATGCATAAATCGTTCTCTTATCTAGATGATGGGGCTTTTGCTATCCACCAAACTTTGGTCCTACACAATGGCTGCTTATACTCCAGCCCAAATAGCAATTTCCTGCCCATAACTGAAGCAGTCGGATAATTTGGCTTTTACTATTTTTGTTTATTTTACATTTTTACCTTTTGTTTTATTGAAGTTTGCTTTTGGTGGAGACGGCTGATCGACCTGGATTATTGGTGGATCTTGTAAAGATTATCACTGACATCAATATCAATGTTGAATCGGGAGAGTTTGACACTGAGGTAATCTTTTATAACAAACTATCCCCATCTTTAATTATTATATTTTTTTGACAAAGGTGTGGCCTTCCCTTATTAATATATTTTGTTCTAATTTTTGTTTTCGCGCCCAGGGGTTGTTGGCTAAGGCAAAGTTTCATGTAAGCTACAAGGGTAAAGCCATTATCAAGCCTCTCCAACAGGTAAAAACAGCAGGCCTACTTATAGAACATTAGAAATTGCTTAACAGATTGTTTGCTCTGAAGAATAAAGAGGCATACCATTTCTACTCAAAATCGGTATTCGAGTTGCAAAACTGTTCTTACATAAAAGATTTGAATTTAAACTTTGAATCGGGCAGTAAGAACATTAACGCGCTAATGATCACATGGTGTCCCTGAAGACTTGCTTGATGGTTGATGTACCGATTAGACTTTGCTTGATCAAATTTGCAGGTTCTTGCTAACAGCTTGCGATATTTCTTGAGGCGACCAACAACCGAGGAGGCAAGTTTTTGAGCTGTTGTTGTAGCCTCCACCAACCAAATTCAGGATTACACACACTTGATGAATTTTTTTTATTTCTCTCTCCCAGTAAACATTCACAAGGGGAATTACAATATGTTGTCTCCTTAATCTCCTTAAATAAAATATATAAAAACATAAGATATATATAAACGGACAACAATTTAATGATATATCATATGGCAAACACTTAAAAAATAGAAACCTTGCTAATTTTATCATCCTGAAAAATTCACGGTCCTTTTTTTAAATAATTTTCAAGTTTAGGGGTAATGTTATAGCTATGTTGTATTACCCATATTAATCTTAAGCCAAAAGTTTGCAATGGGTTGATGGTCATACAACCTTTTTCTATTCATGGATTAAAATATTATTATTATTATTCTTCTTTTATTTTTTTTTGTGTGAACCTTAGTTTTCAAAAGAGGGCTTTCGATATTATACCTTTGTATTTTGGAAAGAGAAAATCATCACTGTGGCGAGTGTAGTTATACTAGTTCTAGTTCCATGATCCCCCGTTTCATTACATCCTAAATTTGCCTATATCAACAGTTCATTCCAGTATATGCAAACAAGATGCATCACTGTGGTTTATTTAACAGCATTCTGTTTTCATGCTTTGAAAATTAGCGCGATGGCATCGATTCAGCAACTTTCTCAATGCGAAAACATGAAGGAGATTTTTACCACGTGGTTTTGGTGCACTGGCTATCAAAATCTAGGCAATTTAATTACAAAGAATATACCATATTTGCCACATGCAATTACTGATGACTCATCTTATATCAACTGAAGGGCAAAATTATTTTAACGTCTTCGTATATCTGTTACAATATCATTAGTGTTTTTTTTTTTTTTTGTCAGTGGTCATGGTTTATTTAAGTGGCTACCATTTTTAAGTTTCTTGTGACAGTTAACGAAAATATTATGTCGTATTTATGTAAGCCAAATCAAGGAACTAATTATATATATATATATATATATATATATATATGTATTTATGTCATTAGTAGTTGATTAAAAAAAAATGATTTATCGATGGCCAAATTACATAACGATGCGAAAACTAAAATTATATGAGTTAATGAGTATAGATTATTCTAATAGATTTAATGGAGACTAAGTTAAATAATAATAAAACCACCCATATAGATTACTGTAGCCTTTTATTTTTTTAATTACAATGTGGTTTTTGTAATTCTCAAAGTTAAGGTTCTATAGATTTATGAGTTCATGAGATTATTTTTATAAAATTAAGTTGGCTATTTTAATATATTCAACGAGATTAATTAGTAACTCAGATAATTTTTTAATTTTTTCGAATTCATGAGGTGAATCCGCATATGTATGTTATTTTATATCGTGTAATCTCGTTATGACTAAAAAACAACTCCCCTAGATTCAACTACTTCTCTGGGAAAGTTTTTAGATGAATTAAAAAAAAAAAAAAGCAATCAAAAAAGGAACAAAAGAAGGCCATGCTTTGCAATCAATGAGTGCCCCTCAATGATCAAGAAAGAGTACTATAATTTAATATTTATTCAAAGAGGAAATGACGTACACGGGAACAACAAATGATCTCCCTAGAGATGAGAGAAATGGATAACAATATTCTCTTCTCTTGCTTCACTATATAAAGAGCTCTCTATCAATCAAAATCATAATTCAATTCAATCCATCCACGTTGTTTGGAAAGAGAGAAAGTGAGAGAAAAAAAAAAAAAAAATGACGGGATCATTCACTAGAGGAGCTCCCACCTTTAATTCCATGTTTTTCAAGTAACGTTTCCATTTCCTATCTACATTGCAATTTCATCATTTCATTTTGACAATCTTACTTCATTACAGCGTGTATGAAGTACATAGAATTAAAGGTTTTTTTTTTTTTTTTTAATAATCGAATCAATAGGTTCCCACAGGGGCCCCAAGTTGAAAAAAAAAAAAAAATTCCAGAAGCACGAAAGTCTGCAATGAAATTTATCTTATGCCCAACAATTTTACTTTCTAAACCCCTTAGGTTTATAGTTTTGTGTTATAACCCACTTAAATTTGTGGTTTCTCTATTATTGATGACATCTGTCGAACCAAAATCCTGACTTCGCCGCTGTCCACACAATAAAAAAGATTACTTTCATTCATTTGAGCATTTGAATCTTCGAGCCCTTGTTTTTGCATTATTAATTTGTTGAATGTTTTTGAAACACACAGGCCGATGATGAGAAAATCCTTTCAAAAGAAAGCAAGCTCTCATGATGTGACGAGAGAAACAGCATTGAAATCCAATGCAGAAGAAGGAAATGTGACGAGGAACCGGCAGATGAATAATAACGTGGGGGAAAGTGAAGGGAATCGTAGCTGGGTTCCTCACGAAAGAACTGGGATTTATTACCCAAAAGGCCAAGAAAAAGTTATTGAACATGTTCCTCCTAGCGCTGGAAGAGATTTTGAAGTTAATTGGTTTTCAGAGACTCATGGATAATTTTTCTTTTTCTTTTTCCCAATCTACCATGCATGCTTAAAGCCAAAGGGCTTTGTATTATCTCAATGCAAAATCTTATTGTAAGAAAGAAAAAAAAAATGAAATAACAATGACGAAAATGAAATCATTTAGTTTCAAAACAATATTGAGTATTCTAACACTTAAATCTTAATTTAAACTTCAATTAATATACATTAATTTATTTGATAATTGATTAAACAACTTTACAAATTATGAAATTTATCATTTAATAGACAACGGGAATATTGAGTTCAAAACATTATTGTCAGTTTTATTATCATCTTATTCTTTTGGCCACTTGTTTATTATCATCTTGTTCTTTAGGCCACTTGTAAAAGTGGATAAGGTGGGCGTAGCGTGGGCTCAAACTTTTTGTTATTGCTCATTTTGCTGATATTATTAGGCTTCGCTCTCTGTTTCGTTTGAGCGGAGCTTTCAATACTCCTAAAAAATCCTTGTAACACTTCTTTTAAATTTTATTTCTTAAAAATACTATGATTTAATTTATAAAATATTAATTCATAAATTAAAATTAATAATCTTGTCATTAAATTATCCCATAAAAGGATTCTAAATTCTTAAAAGTTTCTAAAGAGCATTTTATATATAAATTTTGAAATGAGGCGGGTGTAAAAAAATGTTAAAAATAATTTACTTAAGTATTTAATTAAAATTTCATTCAAAACAAGAAGAGAATTAATTTATTTTTGATTATTTTGATAATTTTAGTTAAAGGATTATAAGAGATTTAAAGGGGTGTCTAAAGGCCAACGCCTTTCATTTTTTTTTTTTTTTGGGGTTACTTTCAGCTGGCCTCTGCGCTTTAGGTAATCAAGATAAATAGATAATGCCTTACGATTTGCAATTAAAATAGCATTTACCTTAAATACTTGTGTAAATTATACAAATTGGGCCTCATTTTGGGTACACTCTAGCCCATGTCGCTAGTGCAGTACATAGAGAAAGTGATTTATATACTTTTTTTTTTTTTAAATCCAAAGTTTAGTCAAAAGTTGAAACAACCTCTAATGGAAGGAGTCCCAATGAGAGCAAACAACTTCTAAGGTAAGTTACTTCTCCAATTATGCGGCATCCCATTATATATTATTGGATGCCAGGAGTCCTGGGAGAAAAAGAAAAATAATTTCTCGTTGGCAGAGTGAAAGTCATTTGAAATCAGAGTGTTGGGAAAAAAATATTTACAAAGAGTGTTTTGGCTATGGCACAAAAAGAATCTTCAGCAGCATTCTGTGATCTTGCTGTTGATGATCTTTACTTCTCAGCACTATTTGATAAAGAAAATCAAGAAGAAATGATCCCAGTATCAGATGAAATGTATGCTGAAGAGTTGCAGTTTCAGGAAGCAGTTATGGCTTCCACAATCAGTTCCCGGATGGCAAAAAGTGCTTCGCCATCAGCATCACAATCATTGCCACCATCGCTGACAATCCAAGCATGTTTGGGGCCACAGTCAGAGCCAATAGAGCTCACGGTGAAAGCCGGTGAGTCCTCTTTGAGCTTCTGCGAGATTTGTTGCGAGAGGAAAGAAAAAGATCAAATGTTCAAAATTGAGAGTTGCATTCACTCCTTTTGTTCTGATTGCATGAGCAAGCATGTGGCCACAAAGATTCAAGGCAGCGTCATCACTAGGGTTACATGCCCTGGTCTGGACTGCAAGTCCGTCCTGGAATATGATGCTTGTAAGCCTGTGCTTCCAAAAGAAGTGCTTGAGCTTTGGGAGGAAGCACTTTGTCAGGAGCTGATTGATGCTTCACAGAGGTTTTACTGCCCATTCAAGGATTGTTCAGCCATGCTGGTGTACGAAAATGATGGAGAAAATGTTATAAGTGAATCTGAGTGCCCATTTTGCCATAGATTGTTTTGTGCTCAGTGTTATGTGCCATGGCATCCTGGTGTTAATTGTGAGGAGTATCAAAGACTGAATGTTGATGAAAGAGGCAGAGAAGATTTAATGGTGAGAGAGCTTGCTACGGAGAAGCAGTGGAGTAGGTGCCCTCATTGCAAATACTATGTTGAAAGAACTGAAGGCTGCCCTCACATGACTTGCAGGTAAGTATTTGATCTTTCATTGTTACTATTATAATTTAGACTTATGAAATAAGCACTTGTGTAAAAAGTAGTATCCCCAAAGTTAGAGATCAACAATATATAGCTTCGTTATGTGTTGTTCGGATATCTAAGCCTAAAATGAGTCAAAATGATGTTTCTAGAAACTGTTTTCAACAACAAAGTTGAAATCAACAATTTATAGCTCGGATGTTGGGTGCGATAACTGGTATAAGAGTCATCTTGTGATCGGATATGTGGATGAAAATGAATTCTGTTGACCTTCACTAGGACGCTAGGTCCTCAGGGGAAGAATGTAATATTCCACATCTCTGGCTACCATGAGTGAGTTCTTGGACTAGTTTATAAGGCGTGTGTTATTGTAACTTGGTAGACGCATCTTAGGTTGCAAAGTCAAAGAACAAAACTATAATAGGCTGTGTGTCCAAAACAGAAAATATTTATTTGTTTGTCAGGTATGGACTGTTACAAATGTTGTTTTGAAAAATCATAGAATGCATTTGGTAGGAGATGATAGATTAGGTTTGTTTTTGAAAACAGAAAATGGGTTTCTTCTAGTTTAGGCTTATTGAAATTTTGATGATTTTGTGATTGCAGGTGCCAATTTCAGTTTTGTTATGGATGTGAAGCACAATGGACTCAAAACCATGGCGGTTGCTCAAAAAAATAACATATTAATAGGACTGTGATTTTAGAATATTAAGAATATGAATTATCTACTGATATTTAACGTTAACCTGAATCTTTCTAAAGAGTATTTCGTGAGATTATTATAAGACTAGAAGCAGATTGTGAAGAACTGTGGTGTCATTTGTGTTTACTCCGTGCTGAATCTTTGGGAAAGCACTTTTGTTTTCGTTTTACTTATAAACATGTTTTATCTGTGATTACTTTTGTTTTCATATTGTGTTTCCATTGCAAGAGTTCCTCTCTGTTCTGAATGTATATGCTTGATTTATGTATATCACTCTCTTATATATCCCCTCCCTTTGCATTTATCTGTATCTATTGTTTCTCCTATATATTGATAACTGATAGGGTCTATATAAAGCAGAAAGTTGCTAAATTGATCTCAAAATTGAGAATTAAGTTCTTATCTTAGACAGTTTCAAAATCAAAAGCACCGGTAAGTTTTTCTCCTTAGAGTATTTCTGTTGTTAAAAAATGCATCTCTATAAGAGAGAATATATGCGCGTGTGTGCAGACAAGAACTTACAAGTTTCTTGGGTACAGAAATCTGCATGGTATGAACTTTGAATTTGGTGCTAACTCAGATAGAGTGTGTGACATTACATAGAGCTATACGAGTTGTGAAAGATTACGGAGTAGCTTCATGTGAAGATAAGAAAGAAGAATAAGAAAAGAGCAAGGAGTCATGTGTTCACATTCTCTATATATTATACGTAAAGCAAAAACTGTAAAGAAGAGGGATAAGTGTTTTACATGATTCTGCTTCAATAGTTCGTTTTATCTTTGGGACTTTTTGGTACAATGAAATTTTTTTTATTTTTTATTTTTTAACTTTAGATTGCTTTGTTAATTGTTAGCATCGTGGGTGGAGTGTTAGCTTTTTATTGTATGCCTTGCTTTTGTTGAATTTTCAAGATACCTTGTAAAGGAAAGGGTAAGGGTTTTTACATGATTCTGCTTTAATTTCTTAATTTGCAAGTTGTAACTATTTGTTTTGCCAAATAATTCAACCATTCGCACTGAAAATGATCGGTCCGTCCTCAATGTGCATGTGTTTCACAAGCTATGGTCTAGGTAACAAGATTTTGGTTTTGAGAAATGTGCAATTAGAACCCATTTATTAACTGAACAGCTTATTAGAGTTGTTAAATGGGTTCTTTCGGCACAAGTCTGACAGAAGCAGCACGTTGGAAATATGCAAGAGTTGGAGTGGAACTGCATAGAGGCATGGGAGGCTAGAAAACAATTCATGCAAAGTTCCATGTGAGGCCCCTTTCAAATTTACAGGTTTTATGTTACGGCCGGCCTACTCAAGTTGATTAATTATTATTTTCAATTGAAGTAAAGTTCCACTTCCGTTACTTGAAAACAGGGTTGCGCAAGTCACGTTGGATGGTGTTAAAACCTGCCTGACCAAAGCCCAAGTGCTATGGGTCAGGTTCAGGCTTCACTTGAAAAGTCCGAGCCCGATCCAAAAACTTAAAAAAATACTAATACTAATAATAATAAGAATAATAATAAAATAAAAATGCTAATAACGTATAAAAAAAAATACATATTTTAATAGAATAAGAAATAAAAAATATAGTCTCCAATGAGCGTGTGTGTGTTTTACTGGCATTATGGCATTTTGATTAGATAAGAACTCTATATATATATAATTTTAAATAAAATATAACTTCTAACATACTTTTAATCTACCCATAACATTTGTAAATCAGTTAGGGTGCCTTTGGCACACTGTATTGTATTATGTTGTATTACATTATTTTAATACAAGTGTATTGTATTAGCATTGTATTATAATAATATTGTATAATATTTGATGCTACATTGTATTTTATTAATTTTTAATTATATTATGTTTATTGTTGCACTGTATTGTATTAATTTTTTTTATTAATTTAAATTATATATTTAGAAAATAATATTTATCAGTACTTAGAAAAATGCTAAATATAGAAGCTTTAAATTTTAGAAATTTAACATTTTTATTATAAATGTAAAAAAAAAATCACAATTCTTTATAAAGATCAAAGCTTGTAGTCTTAAATTTTTTAAAGCATAACATTTATTTTTAATATTTTCCAAATAGAATAACATGCGAAATAAAGATCAAAGCAATAATTTAATCAAATAATATCCGAACAATATAACAACATAAATAACTAGTTAAAACTTACAAGATTAGTCCAAAAGTCATTTTAGGATGATAAAATAAAAGTTTATAATACCATAAAATAATCACAAAATAATATTTTATATCATTATTAATTTTAAATTAATATTATTCATATTATTCATATTTCTATTATTTATTTTAGATTATTTAAAAATAATTAATTTATATATATTAATTATTGTAATATAATCAAATAATGCAATATTATATTATATATTTATATATTATTTAAGCATTTATTATTAACTATATTAACTTATTAAATATTAATCAATTTTGTATATTAATTATAATAATATAATTAAATAATACATTATTTTTTTTAATAAAATAAAAATTAAAATATATATAATATTATTGAATAATAAATTATATATTTATTAATTTATATTAAGAATTATAATGTAAAAATAAAAATAAATATTATATTAAATTAAAAAAAATTATATTTATTTATAATTATTATAAAGTTTTTTTTTAAAAAAGATAAACTAACTAATGTAACCATTTGCTGCAGCTAAACATGGGATTGCAATGAGGGCTAATGAGGGGTCTAAACACCTAGGGATGGCAATGGACACCTCCCGTAGCGGGTTTGCCACTACTAAACTTATACCCACATAAAATTTAAATTACCAAACCCACTCGCAACTTGCTATGAGTTTTAATGTTTTTAAGAAAACCCACCCCCTGTGGGTTTTAACTGTGAGTTTTGACATTTACCAAACCCACAATGGGTATTCGACGAATTTTTATAGGTTTTCAATTTAAAATCGTAAATGTTCAATATGTAAATTTATAATAATAACATAAAATTTTATATAATATACTCAATTCTAAATTTAACTAATATAAATGGAAAATTAAAATTTTAACATAACATCAATCCAACATAATTGTTATTTTTAGATATAACTTGTGGCTTTTTTTTTTATGATTTTGTGTACTTTATACTTAATCTAAAGAATAGTATTTTTTAAATACTAATTCGAAGAGCAAAATTATAATAATGAAATAATCCATGCATTAGGTTAAAGAAAAATCAATCAAAATTATAATAAGTATATAATTATATTTTTAGATTTAAATATTTCTTCAATTAAAATTAAATTAAAAAATAATTTTAAAAAAGTTACGGATTTGGCGGATATCCATGCGGGTATCCATCGGATTTTTGGCTAATACCAAACCCATCCACAACCTAGTGCGGGTTTCAATTTATAATACCAAACCCGTCCGCAACCCACCAAATTACCAGCAATGGGCGGGTTTTAGTGGGCAGGTTTGAACGGATTTGCGGGTTTGCAGGTACTATTGCCATCCTTACAAACACCCCCTTAAGCCCAACTTTTAAGGTCTAATCTAATAAAAAAATAAATTTAATAAACTATAAATTTGTAAAATATAATAAAAAAATTTAAAAATATAGAACATAAAATTTAAGCTTTTGGTTCGTCCTAAGAAAACTCAACCCAAGCTGAGCCAAAGCCAGCTCGACAAAAGACATGTTGGGACTTACCACTATCCTGCCAATGTGCAATATGAGAAAAATCTCAATTCAATCCAATCCAATTTACAAATTTCAAAAGATTATATTCAAATTTTTTAACATTATTATAATTGAAAAATTTAAAAATAAAATATAGATAATAACAATTGTTGAGTGCTAGAGAGTGTGTATTTATAATAGAGAAAATCATCATTTTACACTCCAAGTCTCATTAACATTCCTACTTTTATGTCTTAAAGTCTCTTGTGATTTAATTATGTATGTTTTATTTTAATTAAGTATTTTATGTATTCTAGGAGACATCATGGTCATTTCACAATGAATGAGAGATCAGATAGAAAAACGGACAACAATATTGAACTCAGGACAGTCGAAAACCTTAGGAGGAGCCTAAAAAGATAAATGATCGATTCTTCACATATACAGATCGATCTCATTCACACACTAATCGTTCACATGTCATCGCACGATGATGTGGCAGAATTTGATTGGGCGAATGATGTGGCATTAACCGTTTATGTTGCATTAACTGATGATGTGGTGTTGATTGACGATGTGGTGTTGATTGACGATGTAGTGTTAACTGACGACATGTCACGATCCTATTGGACTAAAATAAATTCTTATATGGAGTTGACCAGCGACGTGACAATATGTTAGTGGACTGAAAAAATGTGTGTACGGTACATGCATATACACTGAATGACAGCCCTGATGATGTGTTCCATCCAATAAGAACTGGCCATGTGTCGCAATCCTGAGCGTCCAAATTGTTTTAATCTAATGGCCATAATTTACTCATTGTATCTATAAAAAGGGAGCTCCCCCTCCTAATTTGACACCCATGAATCTATTTTTGAGCTCAATTTTCTGTAATTCCATCTCTATCTTGTAGTTTTTACGTATTTTAATAAAATTTTCATTTTACCTCTAGTTCAATTATGAGTAGCTAATTTTCTTTCAAGCTTGGGTTAAAGGTGAAGTCTCAACATGCTCCATGGGCTTAATTTGGTAAATTTATTTTTTCTTGCCCTCTAATTTATGTGGATGTTTTGACTTTTCGTAGACAGATAGTAATAATATTGTCTAGATATTGGCTGGTATAACCGTCTCCCTAAACAAGATTATTACTATTTGGCATGGGAAGCATTTAGCACCATATCTATTAGAATGAGGTTCATGAGGAGTGAAAAATTTTCCTTCATGATTTAATTGACACTAATAAGAAATGTTAAGCCGATAGTGTATGTTAAGTACAGATCCAGAGATCCAAGTACTTTATTTTAATAGTTTATTCTTGCTACTCTAATTTAAATTAATAGATAGCCTATGTCATTTTCATTATAAATCCAATCACCCACTTAGAAAATTAATTCTACACACAATTAAAATTTACCTCTTCGTGGGATCGACACTCATCACCGTTGATCTATTCTACAATAGATTCGTGCGCTTGCGAGTTCAATAAAATTTGCACAACAACGATCCATCAAATTTCATAGTCGATAGTCCAAAACACGGCACTAGCGCATGAAATTCATAGCTCATAGACAAATTCTTATTATTAAACATTACATTGTCTATAAAAAAGTAAATAAGTAATAAAGTGAGTTTACAAGTTTGTTTGAAAATTTTTAATCTAATCATGTCCGTAGTCAGTGGATATTGTAAAGGAAAATGTTGTTTACCGCGATTTGCACCTAACTCAAACTCCAAATTGAAACTCACTGTTTTGATTAACATGAAAGCTCATCGTTTTGATTAAGCTAAAAACTCACAGTTTTGATTCAACTCACAAACACAATTGCATCTTATTGTCCATTAAGGTCTCCAGCCATAATTGCAATCTCACCATCGTCGATCGAGGTCTCCAGCCACTACTGACAACCACCGTCACCCATAACTCATAGCCATCACCACTGCCATCACTGACTGTCACGCAACAGCCAACACTCACAAAGGTAACTTGAACCACAGAGCACATCCACTTACAAAGCATCAGCCACGACTCCCCATGACCATCACGTAACAGCCAACAACCACAAGCGAGATAGTTCTGCACCTGAGGTTATACTTCTGCACTTGATTTAGGTAGCTGCTAATTTATGTTTTAGCTAATTGAAGTTTTGGCTAATTTAGAGAACGATTATTTTAGAGTTGTAAAATTGCAACAATTATTAATCTTATTAGGAAGATAAGGACAATTGAGTTTGTGTTTGTGTAAGTGATAGATTGTTACTCCCAATTGTGTTTATATGCTTGCATTTCTGTTTATGTTGACAGTCAATTACTCTATTTATGTATCTCAGTTATATTATTTTTTAAAAAAATTTCTATGTCATCTCCAAGTTTCTGTAACACAAAATAGAAGATTTCAAACTTAATAAATCGTAACAAGTGTTGCTACTGCTAATGTTGCTAGTGTTGGATATTAGTAATACCTAAGAAATCATTAGTGTTTGGCCTTGAATTTAGCATTTTCTTATTTTTCTATTTCTCTTTCTTTGATATTATACCTGATTCAATTTATAACTAGACCTCATTTTTACTTACCACCTTGTAATTTAGCATAAGATGAGAAGAAATTTGAACACTTGGAGTAAAAATTTGATTATTTTTTTGTCATTTTAAGTCTGAGAAAGGAGAAAATGATTGGCAATTGGGTGTAAGCCCTGAACTTGGCATAAGATTGTTTTTTTTTTAATTTCTCTTTCTTTGATATTACACCTGGTTCAATTTATAACTAAGTCTTATTTTCACTCACCACCCTACAATTTAGCATAAGATGAGAAGAAATTTCAACACTTGTAGTAAAAATTTGGTTATTTTTTTTTGTCATTTTAAGTTTAAGAAAGGAGAAAATGATATATAATAGTTCCAAGATCCAAAACAGTTGAGCTATGATATATAAGATTCAAATTAGAATATTTAAAGTTTAGAACTTTACTTGTTCAAGTGTCTATTGAGCAAGAACAATTGTAGATATCATTACTCCAGCAGCGAAGGAACCCAATTCAAGGATTACACCCAACTTGTCATTGCATTGAATTTTATTCCCACCTATTAGTGTTTGGCTTGGGCACAAAAATTAACTTTGTTAACAGTTGAGCTATGATACATAAGATTCAAATTAAAACCTTTAAAGTTTAGAAGCTTACTTGTTCAAGTGTGGGAACCCAATTCAAAGCTTATCAGTTGAGCAAAATCAATTGTTGATATCATTACTCTAGAAGCAAAGGTACCCAATTCAAAGCTTATCACTGCTCTGAATTTTATCACTATCTGTTAGTGTTTGGCCTTGGCACATAAATTATTTTTGTTCTGAATTTTTTTTCAAATTGTTGCAGACTGCTCCTGTTTAAATGCTCTTTTTTCCTTTTGTTTTTTTTTCTAGTTTCAGCATTCAATTAATCACAATGTCATCTAGTATAAGTGAAATTCGAAACTCGCTGTAACTATGTAATGAATGCGGTAATCAGATGGAGTTATTAACGTCATGTACAACAAAGAATCTAAATCGTAAATTTTGGCTTTGTAAAGGATGTAAGAACTTTCAATGGGCAGAAGATTGTAAACCTAGCAAAGAGAAAATTGACTTGTTAGTGGAGAAGGTTAGGAAGCTGGCATTGGAGATTAAGTGTTTATTCATTAAATTTCAATTGTTTCATAAACAAATTAAGCATATGCAAAAATGTGAAATACAAAGGCGATCACATGACGATGAACTTCGAAAGAGACAAACACCAATATATGATTATATTAAAATACTTGTGATTGTTATGCTATGTCTTCTATTCAAGTGTTATTTTTAAGTTGTTTTAATTTGTACTATATAACAAGAAAAGATTAGTAGACATGTAATAACATTTTCTTTTATAATATAAGTTTCTGAGTTATTTCACTTTATTATGTTAGAAATTATATTTAAATTGTCACTGCAACAGTATAAATATAAACTACATTTATAGATGTGAATTAACTATATTCAACAACTGAATATCCCGTATGGATTCAAACAATGACCAAAACAAAATAATATATCAAAACACAAGCTAACTTTGATTATGTGCTTGGTTCATTAGCCGAAAATTCCGTCCAATTGGCATCCTTGAAATCTTGTTGTAGTAATTGTTGGAAGTTTGCATGATGAACTCCTTCATAATTTATCCAAGGTTGATACTAGGGAGGGAAAAAAGCATGTTGTAGGAGTGTCTGTTGTGGTAGTTGTTGTACAAAAAAAACACAAATTATTAAACAAATAACAATGAAACAACACTAACAACAATTAAAAGTAAACATTAAATGGATATTCCAAAAAAAAAATTACCATAACCATATTGCTCTCTTATGTTGGGATTATAGTAGCCACTTGAGAAGATAAATCGTGTACCTTTGAGTCATATGAAAGTAAGCAAGACACATTTAAAAGTTGTATTAAATTAATTAAAAATGAATGTGATAAATTAATATTAATGACTTTGATGTAATAGAATTACCTCTACAGTTGTACTCAATGAAGTATTGTTCAACTTCTGTTTTGGCTTCTTAAATTGCTTTTGCTTCCTTTGAGAAAGTGGACAACCTTTACGATGAGATACTACGGGATCTTGTATGATTTCCGTACAACTTCCCGCTCCACCAACAGTAGTTGTATCTTTGCTTTCACAACAAACATTTAGAGATACATCCTCGATTACTTTTTCGATCCAAGCCAAAACACTTTTATGACTTTCTTCATTTTTTTAAGCTATATTAACAACATCATAAAAAGCAACACATTCTTCTTTATATTGCTGATGTTTAATGCTCGAACTCCTCACATCATAATTGACTTTTACTCGACTGTAGCATCTCTGCACATCTTTCCTCCATCTTCGAATGATATACTTCTCAGGAAGTAATGTTATACAGTTACATATCAACACTACAATGGTGTGTTTGCAAACAATCCCTTTACATTCAAACATTGAGCATGCACAATGAATTTCACCGTCATCTTTTTCAATAACAACTTTAAAAATCTTCTCTTTACTTTTTCCATCATTTTCGATGACTTCATATTTGATCCCCCACACCTGAAAACCTCACAATATATTTTGTCCATTAACTCCTATTGAAATTCTTAAAACTTGTAAATAATGTATAATTTTTCAATTTGTTTTTTCATTGCGAATCTGGTACGACATGGCATCCATTAGCTGAAGCACTTAGCATCTGCTTACCATTCTTTTTCAATTTTACTTTTCATTGCTTTCTTACATTTGTCTACAAACTGCTTCAAAGTTGTTTTTGAGTTAACATACCCATCAAAGAAAGCATTCATACTCTCATTACGTTGAGTGGTCGATTCACCAACCCACAAAGTAGTTTTAACAAAGCATGAAACCCAACGATATACTTCCTCGTATAAACCATTTAACCACTGATTATCACCAAGATCATATCTATCTAACATGTCATGCCAAGCTTTCTCAAATTCAACAAGAGTCTGTGAATCATAAACAACAAAATGCTATGAAACTCTAATAATATGATATTCAGCATGCCTTCCTAACTTCTCAAGTACCTTCTTTAGAATATGCCACAAACATTATCGATGTTTAGTATTTAGAAAAAACAATCTCAATTGCATTTTTCATTGCTTTGTTTTAGTCTGTGATGATTCCAAAGGGAGGAAAGTCGGACATACATGATAGCCATGTGTCAAATAACCACGTAAATTTCTCTATATCCTCATACAAAATCAACCCACATCCTAATAAAATAGAATGACCATAATGATTAACTCCAACAAAAGAAGCAAATAGCATGTCATATTTATTTGTAACGTATGTGTTGTCAAATCTAACAACATCTTCAAAGTCTTTGTAGGTTGCACTGCTTCTTGGATCTACCCAAAATACATTTTTTAACTGACCCTCCTCATCCAAGTCAAGACTGGAAAAAAAATCCATCATTTTCTGCTTGCATTTTGTTACAATATTTCTAAATTACAGCAGCATCCCCTTCTCCAAGTCTTAATCGCCTTACTTTTTCAACATGATTTCTAGTATCTTTTATAAGAATGGGACATTTTCAAAGCCATCAGCCTCAACAATGATAGACTTGAAACTTTGAGCCATTTTAATTCCTAGTTTTTCACTTATTTCATGTTGTTTTTTCATTTAAAGACTAATGGTACGATTGCATCGATAACACCTACTCTTGCTCGAACTTACGGCATGGTTGTGTTTGACAACCATCAAAATCCAAATGTCCTCCAATTTTTGCATTGCAGCCAATTTTTTGGTTACGTTGAAACCGCAAAACATGATTGGATTTGCTTTTTGACTTGTCATTTCACCCACAAATAAATGTCACATATCTCATACTCCCATTATCCCCTTTTTTACAAGATCTCTACACCAGTGAAAACCCCTCTTGTTGACCATAAGCTTTGTAATATTTAAACATTTTATCCAAACTATTAAAATACTTTCCAACCACAGGCTCAGCAATTTTTTCCACCAATTTTTCATTTTTTCCTTCAAAATCAACCTCCTGCAAATCTTGCTATTACTCCACTTCATCAACCTCTACTTCATCAACCTCGTCATTATTGCTGCGAATAATAATAATTAATAAATGCTACTTCAGCTCACAAATAAAAATGAAACAACTGTAGATTCATTAAATTTAGAAACAAATTCATAATATTATTAATTAGTTATCCTAAATTCATTAAATTTATAAACAATAATATAGAAACAAATGCTCACAATTCAGCTAACAAATCAAAATAAAACAGCTCAAGATTCATTAAATTTAGAAACAAATTCAAAATATTATTAATTAATTATCCCAAATTCATTAAATTTAAAGACAATAATATAGAAACAAATGCTTACGGTTCAAAACGAGATAGGTCAAAATTTAATTTAAAATGAACCAACTCAAGATTCAAGTAAACGTTGAGGAACCAATACGGTACCTTATGCCAAAGCCCACGTACAAACTGAAAGGAACTTTGAAGAACCAATTGGGGCTTTGCTATTTAGGGGTTCTGTACTCAACTTTGAGGAATCAGTTAGGGTTATGCAATTTAGAGGTTCTGTACATAGGGTTTTGTAGCTGGAAAAATGTGGTTGAAAGGAAATTGAAGGAGAAAGTATATGCTCACACTTGACACAACACTCAAATTAACAAAATTCATTATCAAATGGCGTCGTGTGGTTGAAACGGATTGAAGGAGAAGTCATATGCTTGGCATAACGTTGACGCTCAAATTAAAAAATTTCAAGATCAAAATGATGTCGTTTTTGTGGGACTTCCGAGGTTTGACTTGGGGTTTGACTCGGGGTTTGACTCGAAGGAAATAACAGCATTGTATCGTAAAAATTCAACACCCAACAAATCACACAAGTTATGCGAGCCATATTCTTCTTCCATCTGAGTTTTGCTCACGTCTCAAATGAATTCAAGGACATATATGAAGGAAGTTTGAGGCTAGCGGAATGGTTTGTGCATTTCAAACCACTATAAAGTCTAAACCTAATAAAATAATAAGTATAATTCAAGAATAATTAGGGATGACAATGGGCTAAGGTGGGGGTGGGAAGACCTATCTCATTGCCTACCACATTAAAATTTTTGCCTCAATTCCCCACTACATACCCCAATAAATTTAGTAGAGTAGAGATGAGGAATTCCCACATGGGAAATGATTTCCCCATCTCTTCATTTCCCATTTACTTATTTTATAGTAGGTATAAATAAATGCTCTTAGTAAATTAAAAATTAGATGCTTAAATAAAATCATTATCATATTATAAAGTATTTAAATTATTTAAAAAAATCTTTAAAATGTTGAAATAATATCTTAAAATGGTATCACCACTAAAAAATATTTAAAGAGAATAACACCTAAAGAGAGAAAAGAAAATATAACGATGTTTTAAGATTTAACAAGTATTTTAATACAGAGTTTTTATTTGGTTATAACTTTAATAAGTAAAAATAAATGAAAACTTATTGACCAATATTATAATTGATAAAACAAAAATTATTGAATAAAATTTTAAAAAATCCTTATATAATGAGGATTGGGGTGGGGTGGGGGTACAAAATCAATCCTTACACATTAAGAATTTAGAAAATATATTTCTGTCATTCTCTATTTCATTTCTTAAAAATTATTTAAAATTAACCCCATTTTAAATAGAATCCAATGAAATTTTAAACCCGTACAAAATTTTACCATCCATTCATAAAAGTAAAAGTAACAGGTGCAAGGGCAAGCACTTGAAATCCACCTCTTTGCCAACAGAAATGTTCGCCTACTTCCGCAGAGATGTATCTATCTTATAACTTCTTTAACGTGTTTCATGTGACATGATAGAATATTCACATTATTGTCTAATCGAAATAGTAATTAAAAAAAGAATTATTTTGATTCAATAATCTTCTTTTTGGACAGATTTAACAAGTCATGCAGGTTATGCAGATTTGGCGGATTTGAAAAACCAACCCTCCTTTTAAATGTAGATTTTTTTAAAAAAACTCAATTTAATAAAATTGAGTAATATTTTTTTTTGTATTTTATATATCTATATGTACGTACATACGTATTTTTCCCTCAAGTATCCTAAGCTGATCAACACAACCGTCTCCTTTCACATTCGGTGGCGGCAAATAACTTCCCCCAACAAACAGACCAACGAACAAATCATAATCCAAAACCAAAACAAAAAAAAAATCAAAACCAAAAATGGCAATTCTCTTAAGCAACATCACCCGCTTCTCTTTCCCTTCACTCTCACCCATCAAAGCCTCACCATTAACTCCTTCTTCACTCTCCCGTTCTTGCTCTATCTCCTCTTCTTTTTCTTCAAGCAAAACAAAGAACAACGATAATATCAATCCCCACAATAACGACTCAAACCCAAATCCAAAAAAGAAACTCTCAGAGCAGTCTTCATGGGAAGCTAAGGATTCAGAGGGCAATGACTATCTTTACAAACTCGGCAAAGAAGCTGACAACATGAATATCGCTGTTGGTGCTCGGGCTGGCGTCATTGATCCCCTTTTCGCCGGAAATTTTCTGGGAAAGGACTGTAAAATAATTTGCTCCCTTTCTTTTAATATATATATAAATTTGAAATTTCATTGCTTTTCTTTGATGGGTATTTATACTACATATGTTTGCGGAACACGCATCTGCTACTACTTAACGGCTAGTAATTTGCTTTCTTTTTTGATATATCGATTCCTTTGTTAGTTCAAATTTGAAATTTCTTTTCTTTTTTTTTATGGGTGTTTGCATATGTTTACGGATCCTCCATCTGCTTATGGATTATAGCTGGTGATTTTATTATACAGTTGCGGTAGATTAAAAGTCTTAGCATTTCAATTCCATATATGATTTTATTGTTTTTTGTTTTATTGCAGCGGATATTGTGTTTGATTATCGGCAGAAAGTAACGAGGTCGTTTGATTATCTCCAAGGAGATTATTACATTGCTCCGGTCTTCATGGTAAAGTTTATGTAACCTCCACTGTTTTTAGCTTATGTGTTTTTTCCATTTTAGCAGAATCTGATTGGATTGGGAGTGCTTTTTCGAAAAGCACTTGAGAATGTTTATCTGGAAGAGTATTTCTTTGGACCCAGAAAGTTATCTCTGTAGAAAATACATGTCGAGGGCTGTGCTTCTTTGAACCCAAAAGTGCTATTTGGTTTTGAAATTGTTAGCACACTCATGTGCACTTTTAGATTGAAATTGTGTTTGTGCTAGGATGGAGTTTTGTTTTTGGTAGAAGTTCAAATTTTATATGATCTGCCTCCACTTTTATTTGCAATTATAAAAATAAAATTAGAATCAGAATTTTATCAAGTGGTGTCCTAGTTGAACTTGTTAATTGTCTTGGGATTCCTTGACAATTTTGCTTTGAAATCAGTTATAACTGATATCTGAATACATTTCCTCAAATTACTCTTGAATTATTTTCAGTAGAGATACTGATGCTATGCATATGTGTATTAGTGTTCTGTTGTTCAAAATTCAGCAGTTTATGTTTCTCTTTCACTTGGCAAAAGCTATTGTCATATGGATGATCATTCGTGATTAACTTATAATTTTTTTTCCTTTTCTTTTTCCTATTCGTTTATTCTTATACATCCTTTTCCATTTCTTGACATTTATTGTCTTTTGTGTTTCCCTTCTTTTTCTTGACAACAGGATAAAGTGGGTAAGTTCTATGAAACTGGGAAGAGGTGAAGAACTGTAATGAATTTTGTTAGACAGTAAGAAAAGTTGGTAGAAAAGACTTCACTGTATTCACTTTCCTACCTACCTTTGTTATATTTGTTACGGTTTATATCAGTTTTAATACAACAGTAAATAATTTCTCTCAAGTGATGCATGATTATTTGACAGGATATTTGTACATTAGACTATATGAGAGGTAATGCCACATTATATGATTCAGTACAAGTGGGATATATTTGATTTAGGGCCTTCTTGCTTAATAAAAATGGTAGATCTATGGAGACTTTGTATGTTTGTCATTTGGTAGTAGCAGGATTTGATTGTGGAGGTAAGAAAATATTATTATGAGGCTGATTTGAGGGGTTTATTGAAAAGCGGGAGGTTGTAGGTTGGTAGAAATTCTATACCATGCAAATTTTTTTCAACATTGGTGGGTAATTTATATTCTTGATTTCAAACTTGATCCATTTTTGTCATATTGATTTTCATGGAGGTTATAAGTTAGTTACTTTTTGTGTATTAATAAAACTGCTTCCTGTTGAGTCATAATTTTATATTCAAAAAATGCAAATCAACAATTGTCATTGAAAGTCAAACCACAAGAATTAGGAAGTACTCATAAACTGAGATAAAAATAAGACATGCATTACATTTAGGAGTCACAGGCAATGATTTTGATGAAAATATAGGCTAACTGCATACCTGTCATTGTCTTGTTTTTACTATTGGATGAAAGTACTTTGTCATCAAATACCATGGGCACATGCGCGCGCGTGTGTATTATAGGGTAAACCTCAATTTACCCCTACTTAGAATGACAATCTTTCTTCTTAAAGGAAAAAAAAAAAAAGAGGAATGACAACCTTCAATTTACCGGCCCGCATGTTTGAGAACATCAATTTACATCCATTTACTTATAAGAAGATAAGAAAAACTTCATCAACTCATCCCCCATTTGCCCTCATCTTCTGAATGAAAATGGGGGGTAAATTTAAGTTTTCACACTTTTGAGTAAATTGAAAATTGTCATTCTATCTTGGGGGTGATTCTCATATTATAAAACAGTTCTCTAACATTTCTGTGGTTGATGCAGTATGCCACATTGTGAAGAACTACATTGCTCATCTTCTCAATGTCAAAGTTCCTTTGATATTAGGTACATGTTCAGAACCTTATTCATTTGGCTATTTAAAACGTTTTTTTTAATGATAGAACATTTTTAAATTCTGTATTCATGGTTGGTTTGTATTTTGAACCATTCTTTTCTCACCATCTTTACTTAAAATCTAATCAGATGTTATTTTTCCTTGACAAGTCATGATTGCCTTGTGCTGAAATAGTATGCATGTGCTGCTAAAGCAATTTTCATCAAATTATCCTTCAAACTATGAAAGTTATGCTTGTTCTGACTTTATTATTGAGTAGTTCCAACTCTAGAATGTCTGTGCATATTAAATTCACTCTTTCAGTTATTTTCTATATTTTTATGAAGAGAATATTTTCTGAAATATTGGCTTATGTTTAAAGGTATATGGGGAGGAAAAGGGCAAGGAAAATCATTCCAGACTGAACTAATTTTCCAGGCCATGGGCATAGAACCTGTGATTATGTCTGCTGGGGAACTAGAATCTGAAAGAGCTGGTAAGATGGGCTCTTAGCATTCCTTTTCCCTCTCTCTCTCTGTCTCTCTCACTTTGTGATAAGTGTTGAAAGTAATTTACAAGCATGCTCTTAAAACTTGTGGCTTTTAAAATTCAGTTATTATTTTATGTAGATGCGGTCATTATCCTTTTTTCATTATTATTTTTCTGTACAGTGTACAATATGTCATGTGATGTAAGCTCTTTTTCTTGCATTTTGTTCCTTTTCTGCCTATCAACAGAAGGTTAGGTTTGTTTTATTTGCATGTGCTGGAAACTCATATTGTGTAAATCTTTGTTTACCTTAACAGGAGAACCAGGGAAGTTAATACGGGAACGCTATCGAACAGCTTCTCAAGTGGTCCAGAACCAAGTTAGAAGCTTTTCCATTCTCATTGTTGATATATGTATGTCTAGGGCTATGAAGTTTAATGTTGTTCACTGTGATTTATAACGCTTTTTCGGTCTTCATCATTGTATTTTTTCATTGTCTATCCATTGTCTACATATAAAGTTGATTGTTTTTTAAGGAGTCTGTTAAACAACTTCAGAATTCTGTTGTTGATTTTGCGAGTTATATAACAGTAGGTGCTTAAAGTAAAAACTGAAGAAACGCGAGAGAGTAGAAGAGGAAATAACAAAGGAGAGATATTATGAGAGAGCTTTGCAATCACTTATTTTCGGCTTGCGTCTGTATCTAGAATTTTCATTGAGTTCTTCCATATTTTGTTCTCCATAATGGTTTCTCTCTGATATAATTAGTATCTGGAAAAAGTGGGTAATCTGGGCAGCACATTGCAGTACATACAGACAAGGTGAAAGAACCATAATGTAACCTTTTATTTTAGTTATGTTAGTTCCTGTACAAAAGCCGGTGACACATTTATGGCTTGGAAGCCAATCAAGCCAAAAGGGTGAACTCATATGTTACATCCATATGGTTTCAGAGAATCCTTTTAATTATAAGATTTTGCAAGTGTTTGACAAAGATGGGAGAATGCTGAGCTCCCTTCTAAGTGAATAATGACTCTTACACAATGGCACTCTTGTTCATGCCCAAAAGTAATTTGTTGCTAAATGTTTTAGCGATGATGATTCAGAGAGTACTCGTGTTTTATGCTAAAACCTTCTTTGAATGGACTACTCTTATAATTATTTTGATTCATTGATTGATGTTCTTTATTATTGACTTTGTTTAATGCAGGGCAAGATGAGCTGTCTGATGATCAATGACATAGATGCTGGCCTTGGTAGATTTGGTGTGCAACAAGTTAATATAAAGGATTCCATGTTTATTGTATTTTGAGGCATCATCTTTTTTAACATTTTCGTTCTGTTTACTTTCTATTTTACATACTGGTTTTCATCTTGCTGCATGTGAAGTTCCTTTATTCACTGATTTTATTTTAAGATTGTGCATAATATTCTGTTGTTATTTAGGAAACACTCAAATGACAGTCAACAATCAAATTGTTGTTGGGACTCTGATGAATTTATCTGATAATCCTACTAGAGTTAGTATTGGACAAGATTGGCGAGAATCGGATATTACAAACAGAATTCCTATCATTGTTACTGGGAATGATTTTTCCACAATTTATGCTCCTTTGATTCGAGATGGAAGGATGGAGAAGTTTTACTGGTAAATATATTTTAATCCAATGATTGGCTCCTTTATTTTCATTTTTCAAGTTTGCTGTTAAAACCTGACTTCTAGGAAACTTACTGCTAGTCGCATGTCAGACACCTGGTGGGACAACACCGGTGTCTGTCAAATTGTAGCCTAATTTTGACAGTTTTTGAATGTTTTTCACTTTCTCTCCTTTCTTTGCTTCAGTACATAAAATTACAACATGATATTATAATTTCCCAATTATGAAGCTGGTTAGGAGTCAGTTTCCTTTGTGATTTTCTTGAGGTTTACTGCACTTATCAATTGGTCTTAGAAAATTAGGCAGTACCTAGATATGCACGATTGATATTTCCCAAAAATTTTTCTGAGTTCATGTATGGATTGATTGTCCTGACTTGCCATTAAAAATAGCCGAACGTACATCTAAAGGGTGAAATTGACTTCCATGATAATGATGAAATTGTTAAAGGCGGGACCTAGTTACTGTGCCGCTTCTGCTAAAGGCAAGACATGTCGAAGAATTAGATACACAATTAATTTATCCATAACTCTGTTTTTATGCTTTCCATCAATTATTGCTTGGCATCATCTCCATAACATTATCTGCAACTACTGTTTAATTCAGTGCCCATTGACTTGTCCTCCTTCCTTTACATTTTCTTTTACCTATTCTTAAAAATTAATTTGGGAACCGTCTAAGATTAAAAATTTTTAAAGCAGCAACTTGTTTATATTAAAAACAATCTCTAATGTATATTAGTACTCTCCATAAATGAGATCTGATTTGCCTCCTTGCCTATTACCAATTGTGACTGTCCAGAAACTTAACTTATGGGGAGATCTTAGTGAAATTGAAATTACTTACCCCACAAGTTCATTATATAATTTCTTGTTCATTCCCATTTGCTTTCTAGATTTGGTCAAATTATTACACTTATTAGTAGGTGATATCAAATGTTTTTATATACATGAACTTTATGCCACTAGTGATTATCTGGAAAGCTTTTTTAAATGCTGGTGGTGAACATGAAATAAGTAACATTGACTTCAAAAGGTTCCTACATTATTACTGTGATGTGGGATAAGTGTTATTTTGTAAAATTTCAGAATAGTTGCTTTTGTTGCTTCATCATTGAACATTTATATTTTGAAGTATTGCAGTGTTAATTGGTGTTTATTTATGATGCTAATATGTTAATTGGTTTATACTTATCCCAAGTAATGCTATTTTTTTGTGTTTCTCTTGTGACTCAATTAAAGTAATGGAGCCATCTCATACTTTTCTGAAATTTTTGTTTGTAAAACAGGCTGCCTAATCTTGAAGACATTGTGAATATTGTCCATAGAATGTATGAGAAAGATGGCATAACTAAAGATGAGGTTGGAAGCATTGTGAAGACATTTCCCAATCCAGGTATCTGCCCAGCATGTCCTTGATGACTTCTGTACGACATTATTGAGCATCAGAGAAAATTAACACCACATTTGAAACAATCAACAATCTGCCTTTTTATGCTATTGTGGTGGTTTTTGTGCGTGGTATGGTATGTATGGTATTAGCTTCCAAAAACGTTGGTGGACTGTAAGACATCTAGATCAAAGTCTGAAAGTTTCAAGTCTGTTTAAAATACGAACAATTTTGGCAATAACAAATCAAACTAAGAGCTTACAACATGACATGTGATCATTACGCTTCAACCAAGTTATTCTACTCCACTTCTTAGAAAGCAAAGAACTTAGTAATTATCAAAAATTCTTATAAAACTTCATTAGCCTTAGTCAGGAAATCCTCTGAGTATTTCTTGGGTTTCAAAATATCAGATTCCAAACTCTTTTGAGGTGCAGAATTTTCATTTTGGACTGTCACTTCTGTGTCTGAAAATCGGGTACATGATTTTGAAAATTGATTGACTCCTATTTGGAAAGTTTGTGTTTAAGATTTTTATATATGCAGCATCTCTCCCATAAATTAAAAATCGCTTGGCATTGATATTTATGTGATTGTATCATATGAGATTTTGTATCTCTGTTGCTGCTCTGGTTTGCAATTTTTTTTTTATATTGTTAACTTGAATTCTTCTTCAATTATATTTATGGAGGCATTATCTTTATCTGTATCATCCTGACTGAGGTGAAAGCATTATAACTTCCTCATTTTTCTTGATTCGGCAGCTTTGGATTTTTATGGAGCTCTAAGGTCCCGAACATATGACAGGTCAATTTCTAAGGTAAGCAACTCTTCTGTTTGAAGTGTGTCGATGTCTTTATAACCAATTAGTATTTTGTCCTCATGCACAAATGTTCAGAAAGTATCATAGTTATGTACCTGTTGGTACAATTAAAACTTACGCACACACAGGACTATGGGGATACACAAGTTGCTGCAAGTAAAAATGCGTTTGTAGAAATTACTAATCACAACAATAGGGCATAAGTTGTGCACGGTTCATCATATCAAAAAAACTTAAATGGTTTTTCTGGTGAGATCTTAAATGGTGCTTGGTCATTTTCATCTTACGGCTTCTTCATCACAGTGGATAGATGATATTGGAGGTGTTGAAAATCTTGGCAACAAACTTCTGAAACGAAGAAAGGATAAAGAACTTCCTGTTTTCACTCCTCCTGTGGTAAATTGTTCTCTATGTTATTTCAAAATTCATTTGGTGATTGAAAATATTAAAGTCGACGTAAATTTTTTCACTTGATCGAACAGCAAACTGTGGAAGCTTTACTTGAGTCGGGATATTCCCTCCTCCGAGAGCAGCAACTGATAATGGAGACCAAACTTTCAAAAGAATACATGAAGAACATTGATGACTAGAAAGTTAGGATGCTATTTGACATCTTTTTAACTCATTTTCAAGTGTCATTCTTCAGTGTCCTGGAAATTTTTGAGATGCTTACATATAAGGGAGCAATAATGGTTTTGTTTTCAAGGTGCTTGCTGTGCCTTTTTTTTTTTTTAATTGATTTCTATTAAATATAAAGAGATGGACGAAGACCAAATCAATTTTTCAATCCGTTATTTTTTCAGAATTTAAACTTAATTATAAAGCTGTTTGAAAATCACACAGTCAAGAACGTGGGGCAATGTGGCATGCATAATGCAACTTACTCATCTTTGCAACATCTAGACAGCATTTTCAAATTTTGGATTCTTGAACAGCTTTTCACAAACAAGCCTGCCCATCAAAATAGTGAACAAGAATCCAAATATAATTTTGCAAAAACGGACGCATTTGATGATTTGAATGGAAAATTTTGGCCTCCAACATTATTCTTACTTATCGATTCTTCTTCAAATTGTCTCGTGTAACACGTGCTATATCCAAATCTATCACAAAATAATAGTACTAACACTAGATAACACAAATATTTAAAGTGACCTGCATGGGAATTTCAACGATAATTGATAAATGGATTCAAAGAAAAAGTGGCAAATTTTGTTCTAATAATTCAAGAATATGAAGATAGATAATATTTTAATAAGACACCATTGAGATATATTATCTTGTATGCATGTGCTGTCTCTTTCCTTCTTTATTCTTAAATTTATTCCATGTTATCTTTTACCTCATCATTTTTACCACCCAAATTTGAATGGTTGAAATTCCCTTTGATAATCAATATTATCATTGGAATGCTTTTAATACTACATTTAATCACCCTATCAAAAAATCACATTTAATTACGCGTAAACTGAAGTTCCAATAGTAGTCACTAAGAGATAATTTGATGTATGTGAGTCTGAAAATCTATTCTAATAAAAAGAACTCATCCTCAATAAAGATAAAATAAACCTCATAACACACATAGACTTGAACATTAACATTATTTTTATTCTAGACTAAGATAAGTTTGATGTTATCATGATTCAGAAAGTAAATTTAATCTTACTTTTGGATGTGTTATCAAGCATGCATAGTATAACTACCCTCGTCTGTGATAGGCCAACTTGAAAATTTACTATAGTGAAGAGAGACTTACCCTTAAATAAAAAAAAAAAAAATCTAATTCATAAAGCACATAGATAGACTCGAATATTCTAGACTAAAACAACTTTCATGTTATCATGATTGAGAAAGTAAATTTAATCTTATTTTTAGATGTGTTATCAAGCATGCATAATGACATGAACTTTTCTAACCATCCTTGTTTGTGACATGGACAAATCTTGAAAATGAAGGGATTGATGATATTCATAATATTCTCTTTCATATTATTAAGTTCAACAATTAATTCAAATAATCCATATTTAATGGAATCCAATGCTAGCACCTTTACTTGAAAACATTGTTTTGAGGTTTTCTACTTTCATCTATGTCAATGTCACTTTAAAATACGACATAAAAATGATCTGTCAAAATAAACTTTTACGCAATGTAATCAATTATGTGAAATGGAATAAACGAATGTAGCTGAGTTGAAAATGCTTAATCCATAAGGATAAGCACCGATGTTCCTATTGGCCTTTGAATAAAAGCATTTATTAGTGATGAAAAGGAATTATGCTCATGATATTGTAAAGGAAAACACAAGTGATTCTTGTAAATTAATAGTGGGATTTTGCATAAGCCTAGCGTCTAGTTTAGGTCCCATATGATGTGGCTCAGGTTGCTCTTCTGTTTGTTAATTAATTAATTTTTTTTAATTCATTTACCTTCAAAATTAAGAAAATGATTGATTGTGAATTGTGATATAAAGGCATATATATCTCTTTTAGTTAGCATACAAATCTTTGATGACTTGATGCTATCTTCTTACTTTCGTAAAAAGCAAAGGATTCTCTCTGTGTTTTTTAAATGACATTAATAATTAAATCCAAGGAAAACATCTACTTAGAGAAAGATCATAATGATGTTAATATTGACTCCATTTGTAGTCCAATATTCAAAAACATTTGACAATGATTCCTTAATTACTATCTTCCATTCGTTTGTTTTGGGTTGCAAAATGATTTGTTGCTTAAAATCTTGTAATTGATTACCGTTAACGCTCTGTTATATACGACCACTTCACTATCTTTTATTCGGTTAGCAAAATGACTGCTAAATTCTGATGTATATATAATAAGTATCGATCGAAAGACATTATCTAATTAGAATAGTTGTAATAGAAAATGAGGATTATTCCCCTATTATTTTTGGAGAAATTGAGCGGTAATCTCCCTTATATTTTAAAATAGGTTTAAATCTTCCTTTAGTCATAATGTTGTTAATTTTATATAGCGTTTTACTATTCTACGTTTAGTCTTGATGTTAAGTATAAGATTAAAATATTTTGAAAATGTAAATTATGTAAAATGACATGTACGCTTAATGATGCGAAGTTAAGAGCCAATGCAACAAAGATGTTAATACCCACTACAACAAGGTAAGTCATAATTTTTTGGAATTATTTAATTATCTTTTTGCAAAGTTCAAACATAAATATTTTAATGGACGCATATGATTAAATGCTATTGCAATTTTATATATGAGCATATTATACTTGCCTTCATTTTATATATATAAAACTATAATTTATGATAGAGCTCCAATGGTCACATATGGTCAATTCTTATTGCAGTTTGAATGAATATTTAATACAACTATTGGGGTACTTATGATATTTTTTTTCAAAAAACTTATAATTTTTCTCCATAATTTGTAATTTATTTTTTAATTAATTTAAAAATTTAGGGTATATCAATTATTTTTTTATTTTATATTTTCAAAATATTTTAATTTTATGGTTAACATCAAGAGGAGAGGTAAAATAGTAAAATGATATATAAAATTAATGCCATTATAACTATAGGAGGTTTTGACCTTTTTTAAAAAGTAAGAAGGCTTTGTTTAATTTTTTTAATTAACACGGGATAATCCTCGCTTTAGCTAAATTTTTTGTTATTGACCATGATTTTTTTTTTTCACATTTTTTTTAAAGTTTTTATTCGTTTACTCAACTATTGTATCTATTAAATAATAGATTGAATTAAATTTAAGCTCATGTTAAGCCCCCAAGGGTGTAGTCGAGTTGGTTGGCAGTGCAATCTGTCGCCCCTCACTTGTGTGGACTCGGGTTCGAGTCTTGAGGGTGGGAGGGAGGTAAAAATTGATTTGTGCTTATCTACCCCCCTTTCCTTAAAAAAAAAAAAAAAAAAAAAAAACTTAAGCTCATGTTATGAGCTTGTGTGTGCTATTAGTACTTATTTATATACAGAATGAATCCAATTCAATGAATTTCATCTCATATTTGCTCATTTCATGCCATTTAAAAAAAAAAAAAGATCACCACCAACATTTTTCTAAACATACAAGCCAAGCACATGCTATACATTTTGAGAATATTTGGTCAAGTTGAGTGGCATCGTGCTATAATTGGCAAGAGGTCAAAAAACCAATAAACAAAAAATAGAATTAAAAGGTTTGAATTCAACCATCACTGTGCCAGAGAAATTAAAGGTTAATACTAGTGGTGGTGGCACCTTTGACGGTGTTTATTTGATGAGAGCCGATATCCAATAAATATGATGTCAACGAGTGTATTGTCATATAGCCCATATCATCTCGTGATCTCAAAACGTTTGGTAAGTGTTCACCCCTTTTCTTTTTTTTTTTTCTTAAGAAAAAGAAAAGGTTTTAGTAACAATTCAAATCCGAGGTCTTGATTGTTATGTCATATTAAATAATTAATTATTTAACTTAAAAATTTAAGTACTTAGTTTTTAAAAATCAAATTTAATAATTAAAATGTTCAGAGTCACATAAAGAGTGCCGTAATTATCATTATTTATTTCGAAGCGCACATCCACGTACGCAGTGGTTCGTACAATAATTGCACGAATTTAGTTTACCATCATCATAATATGATATCATGCGACGATGCCGTTCGTCAATTATCATGCTGGAAACAACACCACCTTATAAAAATTCCCAAATTTCGTTATCATCAATCCACGAGTTCGAAATTAATTTGTCACAATTGAATTCGACAAAGACAAAACTGTATGTACTCCCAGCAAAAATTTAATGTGTCGAGTTCGGGATCAAATAATACTGGAGCACGTATTGAAAGCCAATACAGAAAAATGATGCTAACAATAACTCCCCAACGGCCAATACGTGACGGATGATTTGGTGGTGAGAAATCTTCGAGACTTGTAAAAAGTTTGTAAAAGTGACCCAAATAATTTAAAACCCATTAAACACCACCCCTAACTTTTTTAATGCTGATGTTGACCAATCATATCCCAACACCTGCCCGGCCTAGTCGTCCTCCATGGTCAACTCTCAAACTTCTCTGCAAAGCCATACTTGTTTGTCTTCCATTAAATTTGAATGCAATTAAGATTTTTTCCATAAATGAATCTTTGTATTTTTTTTTTCTAAATAAAACCTTATCTTCCTTTGTTAGTATCATTTATAAAGATAAATGTGTAAAGATTATATCTTCCATTGAGATGTGAAAGAACACAAAGTGTATGTGTGTGTGTATTATTCAGATTTTATATTGTTCAGATTTTTACAGTTAGTTTTATTAGGATTTCAATCAAAATTAAATACATTCAGGGTTTGTTTGATAAAGATTGAAGTTTGAAAGTTTATTAATTTCATTTTTTTTTTTAAATTTACTTGTATGTTTTTTGTAACTTATATTTAATTTTCAAATATTTACGTTTAAATAAAAAAATAAATTTTTGTGATTTTTATTTAAATGGAAAAAGATATGAATAAGAAGTAAATTTACGTGACTTAGAACATAAACTATAAGATCTCTTTTTTTTTGTTTGACTTAAAAAGATATAAATTTTAAATAACCATGTGTAAGATTTTTTTAATCTATAAACACTAATAAGATATTATTTATATTTAACTATTTAAAAAATACGTCGTTTATATATATTTATATTCAGATTCGTTCATATTTTAACCAGATTCAAACTTATCAGATTTCAGATAAAAGAATTAACGCTAACTTAGATTTAAGATTAAAAAAAAATAATAAACACCTTAAACTTCATATAAAATAAATTTAACCTCTAGAATTCACACCTGCACGTATTTAAAAAAAAAAATTAATACTATCAAGAAAGTTTTGAATCTCTCAGTGTGTGCTATAGATTTCAACAATCAACCAACGTAGGTTCTAATCGACCAATTAATACTGTCAAACTTCTAGCGAATGCAGTACTTATTTCTGAATTTGTATATTACTACAGTATATAATCTAACATTTAAAAAAAAAAGGAAAAAGGTTGTTATCAATCAAATCGACAATTATCTATTCCATCGTAATTAAATTTGATGATTTTGACATATTGGATTGGATCCAAAGATAGAGATTAGATTGAATTATTCGATTCACAATAAGGTTAACCAAATCCATTAGTTACCAACTCATATATCTATCTTTCTAAACAAAAATTCTTAACTTTCCAAGTATTTTGTGGGAGATTCAATGTAAAACAATTTTTCTTTCTTAAAAAAATAAAAAATAAAAAATAAAAAATCACGACAGTTAATTATGATGGACGTGTGAACCTATTTCAAAAATATCAGGTCGCATCCACAGTCTACTAAGTGGTAAAGATTCAAATGGATAAAAAAAAATACATTTCTTTTTTTTCAATTGCCTAAACATGAAATATTCTTTTAAATTTTAATCACTCTTTCATCTATATAATAAGGATCCTTCGCTATCATGCAAGTTGAATTATTATGCCTCAGTGCCTCACTGTACATGCGAAACCAAGCTCTCAACCTCAAGCTCTTTCCTTTTACATTTCAAAGACCTATCATTTTATCCATTCGTGAGGAATTGATACAATCATTAAGCATCTGAAAGAAACCTTTCGAAAAAGATAGAAAAGGGTGTTGTCAAATTTCTAAAGATATGTTATGATGATTGTGATGCAACACAAGTTCGCAAATTCAAATGAAAAACTCTCCGTAATTTTTCTTCTTTTCATATACATATATATATATATATTAATTTAGCTCGGGCATTGGGTATCAAAGAGTTTTCTCATAAAAATTCTCTAAAGAATGAGTGTATCAATTAAAATCAAACTTCGCAATATAAAATGGTTATAAGTGTCTGCCTATTGTGAATATATATTGCGGATCCTGTATTAATTTTAACTAAAATTTGAAATTTTACACCCATTATGCGCCAAAATTTAGAGAATAAAAAGGTTATTGTAATTGAATCCAACGGTCCAAATGTGAGATCTTTCATTGGAAGATTTACAAACATCAAATTTGTCAGAGCCTTTGCAAGCAAGTAAATTAAGAAGAAACCTAAACAAACAAACAAACCGGCGTAAACCGGTAACAATTTAAAAAGCTTTCCACGGAAAAGAAGGAATAATAATTGAGGTACCAGAAGAAAGTGAAAATTTTTAAACAAGAGGACACAAATTTGTTGCGTGCACCCACTTTATCCGAACAGTCCAAAGATTTTTTCTTTCAGTCTGAGTGGGTAGAAGCGATGGCTTGTCGGGTTACACGTGCCACGAGGTCATTGACCGGGCCATGGCAATGATCTATATCGTGACCCCACTAGATAGATATTTTCCGGTACACGTGTTTAATGACACGTAATTATTAATAACATTTTGATTGTTAAAATTACTTTATGTTTAAGAAAGAAACCTTACGTGTTTTACAAGACGCTTATGGATTCGTCTACATCTACATACAACTCGTGGATACAAAATTTCTCCTTCAATGTAATGTAAAGTAAATACACCAATCTTATTTATTACCAAAGTATCACCCCTTTTGTAAATCAATGTGTAATAATATCTTATTAAAACGTGTCTTGTTTCATTACATCAATATCACTTAACAGCTTACTTCAATACCCTTTAGTTAAAAAATGAGTTTACATTAAACTGATTATTAGGTTGCCCAAGGAGTGCTAATTGTATGTGTCTGTGTAAAGTACAGAATCAGTAAAATATCTTCGCATCTCCTCATCTTTTAAGCAAAGAATTGATGATGCATTATTGCGTTTGTTTGAGATTTTTCGAAAGTGAACAAAATAAAAAGAGAGAAATGGTCAAAAGACCAAAGCATCCATAACGAAAAGCAAGATGGCGTTCAGTGATTGGTCAAAATGCCCGTCTAAAAGATTAGCAGAAGCATCCAACTTTTTTGTTCACACTATATTCGTTTGTTAAATTTAAATTAACCACGAGGATCACGACCGTTGCCGACACTATATTGTTTTACGGCCAATAGAAAAAGTTATACAGAGAGAGAGAAAAATAAAATTAAAGATAAAAGAAATATCTTTTGAAGATAATTGCTTAACGAAACTTTATCTTTATGAGGTTAATTAAATACAACTGTGTTAGGTTATTATATATATATATATATTAGATGAATTCATTGCATAATAATATAATACACCCGTAATATTGAGGGTAGTATTATATACTGATGGATAATTTTCTTTTGTAAAATCACCAACCAATAGTGTTATAACACTTTGTATCAATTAATATAATAATTTGTTTGTGACTGTCAAATCATGTTAAATATTAATATTTGATTGACTTAATAGTTGGAAATAAATTATTATATCAGTTGAGAATCAAAAGATGAGACACTATGTATAATAACATAATAATAAAAGAAAGATTTACACTTATTTGAGCATTATAAAAGCTCAACCACACGTAACGGATACAAACTCAAGGTGTCATAATTTGAATGAAGATGTAGCATAATACAAATGAAAAAAATACATAATATTTTAATATAAATACTTGAAAGAAGATTCACTTCATTATATGTTAAAATATCTGAACTACGCTATTATATAACTGATCGGTGAGGTTGTGATAAATTTTTTATTGTAAATATTTCTAACGTACAAGGTAGTTCAGAAGGGAAGAGTTGGCACATAACTAACTTTTGTAAAAAAATAAACATAAAAAATGCATGTGTGGTGCGATTAATGCCCATAAATTCCCTCAAATTAAAAAAAAAAAGAGTGAATTTTAAATTAAGTTTTTATAATGTAAAATAATTAATCCGAGTATTCAAAATTTTTCGAACAGTCAACCGCCCACCACAAAAAGCATCTAATTGTACTTTTTTGAAATCAAAATCCGACATGTTGATGGCGCTTAAAAGTCAAATTGCGCAGAACCATAAAAAAAAAAAAATTTAAATTAATCACCACAATTCAAAAAGCAAATCTTTACTCTCCAACGACAAAAGCAAAATCCACTCACATTACACCACGTGTTCCCTTCCTGTAGCTAATACTCATTTGTCTTTATGTGTGTGAACGCTTTCCATTTCTCCATTCATATAAATAATAAAAATAGGAAAGAGAAAACTCAAATTTCACTCCATCTATTTTTCTTTATCTTTTTGTAGGCCTAAATTTCTATTTTTATGTTATTCAAAATTCAATAATAAATCTCGTTAACCTTTCTCATTCACCAAAAACAAAAAATAAAAAGAAGCTTCTATGAACATATGAAAATATCCTTGAAGTTAAAAAATTCAATTTATACTTGTTGTATTCCCATGTTCTAATTAATTAATTATCAAATGCCAGAAAAAATCAATTTTAAAAAAATAAGAAAATAGTAAAAATAAGAAAATAAATAATAAAAAAAAAAAGCAGCAAGCAAGCACGTGTCGGTGGCGCTCTTTTGATAACGAGTTATAACAGACACACGAAGACAGCAACGACACAAATGAAGGCAACAATAGCAGCAGCTTCTTCAGAGCAACAAACTCAAAATCAAAATTTTCCCAACAAAATAAAATAAAATCAATCAAAAGATCAAAATCATTTCTCTGTTTGATCTTTCCTTGAAGCCCTTTTGAGAGAACAGAGCAGCGGCGGCGGCGGCGGCGGCACTGGCGGGTGTTAGAATTATAGGCAGTGCAAACAGTAGCAATAATAATAGTAATAGCAACAGTAGCAATAATAATAAGAAGAAGAAGAAAGTGAAGAGGAAAGCTAAGGTGAAAGAGAGATTCATGGAGCTGTGGAACAAGATGATCTTTCCTGTTAGAAGAGTCTGGGTTGCTGTTTCTTCTCGTGTTAAAGCTCGGAAAAACGGTGAGTTTCGATCTTCATCATCCTTCATCATTACTTTGCTTTCTTGTTTCTTTGTTTCTTTTTCTTTTTCCATTTTTTTCCCTCTTATTGATTTTTCTATGTTTATGTGAAGCAGAGTAGAATAAGTGTATTGCATGCTCTTTTCTTGATTTTGCTTCATTCATGTATATATATATATATATATGTACGTATAATTTCATTTTTCTTATGAAAATGGTTATTTTTTTCCACGTCATTTAACCACATAATGATGATTTAATTAAGTTATGTGTATTTTTTTTAAAATTTACTTGTATTATCAAACTGTTCCTGACCCTTCTGGGAGAAAAAAAAAGGGGAAAAAATTCCGTTGTTGTTTTGGATTGTTTCTAATACTTCAATATTTTGCTCTACAAAATGGGTTCAAATCCAAAAATTGAAGTCTATCAAATTTCAATAATAAATTGGTCTAATTGATGATTTCAATATTTTTTTTGTCCTCGTAAATAATTTTATTATTTGAAGAACAAGATTTTTGATTTTCCATCATGTTTCAGCTTTATTTCTCAACAGATTTTTTATTTTATTATAAATTAACTATTACTATTATACAATCCAAAACATATTTTCAAAAAAAAAAAAAAGTTTAATGATCATTTCAATGAGTAAACAATTATTGCACCAGCATTATTGCAAACAATACTTTGTTCCGTAATTCTTTCTATACCAACAAAAGCTACATAGCAAGAAAAGATTCCGCTTTGCGGGGCTACATCCACTAAGCTAAATCTACACAATGACAACAAAAGAATACCAAAATAATGAATCTCTAAATAAAATAATTAGTGTATGATGTTTTAGTAACCCTAATTGGAGAATTTTCATTCCTTGCGTCCTTAACAATAGTATTTAATCTGCTAACAAGAATACTTTTTCTTGTTTTTCGTACTAACAGGAAAGCTTTTTTTTAAAAAAAAAAAAAAAGAAAAAAAGAAAGAAGAAGAAAGAAAAATCCAATTTGGATTCAGATGGATGGCTTTGCCGAAAGGTGAAGCTAGAGTGATAGGATCAACATCTTTTCTAGTGCAACCTTATAATTAAGTTAATTTAGAAGTAGTATGATAGTAACATCCACTTATTTATCAAACTACAACTTTATGTAGATAAGTATATGAACCAAAAGAGCTACTTGTCCTGTGAGGACCACTTGGGGCATTGGATATTTGTGGTGAACTCAACAACCTAATGGGATCTTATATCCCAACTACTTTATGATTAATGGAACTTAAGTTTCTTGATTTTCACTAATTATAGATGATTGCAGCGATGTTTCTATATTTGAGAATATGTGTCAATGGAAAAATTGCTTACTTGGTGCTCTCTTGATGGTGTTGTTTCTGGGCAGGTGATGGGATTTTGAAGCTTCGTGATGATGTACAGACTTGTGAATATCAAGATGTTCAGGTGATGTGGGAAATGCTGAGTAGATCAGAATCAGAGATGATAAATCACAATCCCAAGCGGCGGCAAAGACCCTTTTGGAGAGTTTTGGTTTGGTCTAGCCATGGTTCGTCAGCATCCATCTCAGCAAAGCATACCTGAAAAGAGAATGAACTTTGATGCTATTAGAACAATAATAATAAGGATGTGTTGCTGCTTTCCTGCAACCTGACATGGCTTCATGTTGTTACAACATCTGAGCTCACATTGCAGTGGCGTGTGTAGAGCTGTTGCAACTGTGTCCAAATCACTGTAAGATTAAATATGTATCAAATTTTCATTTTTGCGTTTGGAATCGCAAAAGTGATCTGTCAATTGACAGTATCATTGTGTACATAAATGATACTTGGGTACAACCTGCAATCAAGTCATGAATAGCCTTTCTTTCTTTGCTCATGCACATAGCACATGTGATGCATAAGCAATTGTAGTGTCACTACTGATGTGCCACTTCGAATTTAGTAGCCAACTAACCACAATAATTAAACTGCATATATTTCCAACTATTTATCAGGGTTGACAACATTCCAAACGTAGACATCAATCAAATTCAGCAAAGGCATTTCTTAAATGCCCAGGATGCAGATTATAAGTTTACGACGATACATATTACAAACATACTTTCAGTAAACATGTGCTCACTGTAAAATCTTGGTACTAATATCAATACTCAGATCCATAGTGAAGTCAAAATAGTCGGATCCATAATGAAGTCAACTAAAATATTTTGTTCTGAGAAATGCTGTAAGAATAAAGCTATGTAAAGTAAAAAGGATCAAAGCAATTAACACCAAATCCATCGACTAGATCTGCAAGTAAAAGCAGGATTCGAATACAGTTTTATATCTCTTTTACAAAATACTCTATAGATCTTTTTGTAAAGTGCTATCCTAGATTTGATGGCAGATAACAAGATCTTATATATCCTAAGAATGTCAGTTCGGAGACTGTTAATAGTAGTTAGGAGATACAAACAGAAAGCATCTTTCATGTAATAAAAGCAGAAACACCACACAATTTAGATTTAAGATAATTGCACTACAGATTCAAAAATGCAATTAAATACAGAAGCCACAAAATTTGCACGTTTGTCAAATTAGAAAGTGTAAAGCAGTGAAGAGCCATGAATTTCGTCATTAATTTGCGCACAATAATAGATAACTGTTTGCAGTGAAAATATAAATATCAAGTACAAAAAATTAGAAGCTAGAAAGTATGAAAAGAACAACTCTTCTTCGTTTTTGCTTTTTACATTGGACAAATCACATTGCAACAGCCACTAGAAACAATTTTTATTTTTGCAAACTCAGGAAATTCTAATCTGAATAAGGATAGTATATGTTTACTCTGCTAATGAGAAGACAATCAATAATCTGTTCATAACTCACAAAATTGCCCAAAGAGCCCTTTCCCTGAAGCTCTCACAAGCACATAGTTAACTGCCAGTGGACATTATTACACAAGTGCGAAGATACCAAATTTTTTGTGACTCATTAATAGGTTTTCGACAGGATAACTCTGCAAGTATACACAATCATACAATTCAAACTTTCTGTTCTTTATACCATTCGGCCCCAAAAAATGAAGCAATGAGAAATTATTACTTATCTGAAGTGAGAAAATCATCCACAAAAAAATACGAGTCTCGAATATAAATTCAGGCACCCTGACTAGGAAGAAACAGAAAGAGAACTTTTGCAAAATTGAACACATGGGAAATGAATCAACATTACCTTATGATTATCTTTGATATCTTTGACATAATTAATTCTTTCTCTCTCCTTCACTACCGCATCTGGAAATCCTAATATCTAAAACTTCAAACAGAAGTAACAAGATGATCACTGAATTTTAACAGTTAAGGTGATAATCCAACTATAAAATATGAGAATCCAACTACAAAATATGAGAAGAGTCGATCATCACAGATTAAACACAGATTGCAGATTAGAAAAGGAAGATAAATCTTAACACTGATAAAGCAGTGAATGAAGCATTTAATTAACTCTGATACTCTCATACATCTCTTATATTTCATGTACTACATACTTTGCACACACCTTTCTACCATCATAGAAATGTTCAAGTACCAGTGCAATTTGGAACTATGGGCATGTATAGAATCAATTGTTCATATCTCCTACAAATAGATTCAAAAGTCAGTATTCATCTTTCTTTTTCCAATGAGTAAAAACATTCAGCAAAAGGCATCCAGCACATGCCACCCAAATACTCAAATAAAGCTCTGCATCTGATAATTCAATCCCTTCAAAGACCCTCATATTCCAGCCCAACCACATGAGAAAAGCTCACCACGAGGTTTTGTCCCTGTGTACATGGACTAGTAATATAAATCTGTAATACGATATGATTCAAACACGTAAACTCAATGAGATAATTGGAATATCAGTTAAAATTAGTAACATATAGCATTAAATCATGTCTCTCTGATATTACACAAAAGGAAAGAACTGAAAAGAGTCTTCACGGATCATATTTACATTTCCGATAATGATACTATTGAAAGAAAATATAAAGATCAGCAAATCATTTTGTTAGATACTCAGAAAGAATAAACTTCATAAGTTCTGGGGTACCTTTTCAAAAACCCAAATGAGTCCAGGCAAGGACTTTATGAAGAAAAATTTCAAATGTCTAGGTTATAGCCCACAAGCTTTATTGCCTACTTGATGACACCTGACAACATGAGAATTGCTCTAGTAAAAGCGTCTTCTGTAAGCGACATTCTCTCCTGCATTTATTTTCTCTTACTTTTATTTTCCCAGTACAATACAGCAACTTGAATCCCTTCAGATACTTGTATTAGCACATGTTGCGATGAGTTTACATCAAGTACAATTTATAAAAGGACAAAAATCAACTCTCAACAAAATTGCTTCTCGTCACTGTCACAGAAACATATAGAACTAATAATCTGGAAAAATACTGCCCCAGAAATTTATGCATCCATATTTGAAGGAGTTTCCTGAAGCAAGCATAACAGGAAAACAGTTATTCAGTACAATCTGCAAAAAAATGCAATAGTTTCAAACAAGCCTATGCTATAGCATACATCTGCACTAAATAAGGGTGAAAGTTGGCTCAACTAGTAAAACCAGTTTTAGGGGTGCAAGAGTTAGGGTAGGGGGAGGGATTTGGTTTTAATTCATAGAACAAAAAGGATATCAAAAAATTGAAAATGATTTTTAAAAGAAAGTCATTTGCACTAACTTATAGAGCTGTAGTTCGTTATGAATAAAGAAAACGGAAGCAGTATGAGTATGAATCTGTTCACCTCTGGATCCTACGCAAGCAGACAACATATTGGGATATTCCTCACTGTACAACAGCAAATGTTAAACTGGCACGGTCTAGATTCATGTTGCTGCCAATTCAACAAACTTTTCAGCATTCAAAAATCCACATGGTTGCTAGAATAAGCTCAAGTTTGCAGTTACAGTCAACCAGAAATCTTTACCTTGAATGTAGCCCACTGATTAAAAATGGAAATGGCACAATGTCCCCATTAGAATATAATAAGAATATCTCCCCTCTTGCTTATGAAGTAGAACTTATTTGATGGCATCCTATGGCCAAATAATTAATTTTCCAAAAGTTTAAAATGTAAGAATTAGATAATCCACAACAACCTCATCCAAAAAATTTAAATGATGTTTCGTCATTTTTAATATGATGCAGAACACGGAGTAGCTTCAAGGAAATATTATAGCAGGAGCATACGTCAGTAATCCATGTAGAAATAAATACATATCAAATTCACAAATAAACACCCAAACAAATGATACTAATTCTAAAATAGTTCACCTTGAATTGACTGTAAAGTTGAAAAGACAATCAGCAATAATAGTCAACTGGGCATAACTTTTTGATATTCAGATCCAAACAAATTCTAAGTTGAAAACACATACACACAGTAAATTTTACATAATGCAATTTCACATTTCACCTTCCTACTGTGCTAAATAAATTATTCCTGCAAAACTTTTCTAAAACTAATTGTGTCTATAAGTTACAGAAAATACTAAACATATGCAGTAAGCAAAAGAAAAAATGAAAAACTATTCTATGATACAACAAAGCAACCAAACATGGGTCTTCTTTTCTTCTCGTCCCTTTCATTGGTTGCTGTCAAGAGAGGTATTCTAGTATTCAGGAAGACTATGAGCGCTAATGGACAGGATCACACTCTGATTTCTGTTCTCCTAGTAGGAGAGATTTTATCTGGATGGCAGCTGACTGGATTAACAAGGACATGAACGAGCACCTGCTGATTCATTGGTACCCAAGCAACACTGCCATTTTTTGAGGACCCTTTCAAACAGTAAGGGTCAAATTAATAACATATGGAAGACATCAAAATTCTCTCCAAACACATTATTCCTCCTGCGAATCTGGACAAATTTTCTCCAGTAGCAATGGCCAGGCTTCTCCAAGCTGCTGTGGTTTCAGCCACATCGCAACCTTGAAATCTAGCAAAGATAATGGGAAGTTGCATCTCTGTTCAGCCACGTCTTTTGAAAGCCTATTGCCATTTTCCACATGAAAGTAATAATCTGGCAAGACACCGTTAACAAGCTTACCATGAGAATGGTGCTTCCGGATTTTGTTCTCCACCAAGTCATGTCTGCACCTTGTTCCTACCAATTCAATGGAAGACTTGATTAACCGCTTTAAGTATGCATTTAACCCACCATTCAACAGATTAACACAGTCCATTGACACGCCTTCAATGCCATGCACTGTGGCAATCTGCTGCATCCGTTCTTTCAGTGTATCGGTGTCAAGAAGTTCACCACTATCATATGAGCTCAAACATCTACCACTACTTGCTAAACGTGGTGTTTGGCGGGCCCCACCTACACTAGATGAGCAAAATGGTGTTCCAAGCGGTGCTTTGAGTGAACTTCTAGCAGACAACTCTTTTCCATCTCTAACAACCAATACTTCGCTTTGTTCATTTCTATCTACTGAAATTATACTTTCTGCAGATCTTTTTATTTTAGTAGGGTGGCAAAACATCACTTTGTCATCCTTATTTGCATTGTTTGAGATCACTTGATGATGCTGCACCAGCCTATTTATTTGATGAGAATCCAAATCTCCATTTTCAGAAACTACATTACTACCCATAATTATTGATTGCTGAGAAGAAAATTCCGGCTTCCCATCAGACCCAACAGAGATTCCCGATCTTGTCCCGCATGGGGATGATAGCAAGCCATTGTCATTCTTCCAATACCCATCGCTCATAAACTCAAAACCACCCTCAGGTCGAGTTGATCCTGATGGCGGGACTTTTGCATGGCAGGCATTTTTCAAAATTGAACGAATTAATTGATTATGAAGTGTAACATTCTCCCTCCCAATAACCCTCAAACAGAACTTATTGAACTCAACCTTGCTTATCTTCATACTCAATAACTTATTCAAATAATAAAAATACAGCTTTGACTTATCCGGCCCTAGTCTCTTGACTAACTGAGCCTTCAGCTCCACGAGATTGATCCGCGAATGCGGGTGATTCGGCCGTTGCATTTCTCACCAGCAAAAACCCAAATACAACAATTCACAAAACTACAAAGTCCCCCCAACTAAATCATTAATTTTCAACTTTCCCCATTTAGTTTCAAAATACCAAATTTGCTTTTCATTCGAATTATGCAGACTTGTAACTCTCACAAAACCCATAAAACGCCAAAACCAAAAACTCTCCAAAATTCAATCATTTAGCAAAACTTGAATTCTCAGTTCAACAGAGCCAAACCCCTCCAGCCATATTTACAACCCTTTTATTTCATTCATTCAATTGTCGAAGCTAAAGCAGAAATTTTTACATAATCATCAAAGCTCAGGGGCTAACCAACTGATGGGTATTTGCATCAAGGATGAATTTTGATTAACAGAGTTTCTAGAGAGAGAAAATGCACGTTCTGACCTGTTTGGAGCTCGAGAAAGTGCAAGAAAATTTTTGCGGGCTCTGATCCTTGCAGCATCTTGTCCTTGCATTGAGCTCGGCCTTTCGCTCTTATTTGCTCTCTCTAGAATTTCTTTTGTGTCTTTTAGTTCATTTTAAATCCTTTTTGTTTTCAAATTTTTGATATAAAATCTTTGATTGAATGAAAAGATTTTATAGAAACAAACCCTTGTTCGCCATCTTCTTCTTGCGATACTATTTCTGCCTTTCTTGGTCTCTCTTCGTTTTTTGCTTTCTTTATTTATATTTCTCATTTTTGCAGCACAATTAATCCCCTTTTTCAAATAGTTGATTTTGATTCAGTGTTACTTATTATCATACATTTCTTTAAGATTAAATTTTGTGATTACTTATTATTTTGGTTTTTTCTTTGTGTTACAAAATATTACAATTTTTTACTTTTCGGTTAGTTAAGCTTACTTGACTTATAAAATATTAATTTTATTCCTACTTTAAAGAAAAAAAAATACATATATTTTAATTAAACCTAATAATTTTCACTATTGTATCTCAAAAATTAAAATTAAAATTTATATTTACACAAAAAAAAAGAAATGTAACCTAAGGCTTCTCTAATGTACTTATTAAAATAATTTTTTATTCAATTAAATATCAATTTAACTTTAATTATTAGTTACCAATAAAAATAAACAAACAAATATACACACGTACGTACGTGGACATTGTATGTATTAAATAATAAAGTTCATATTTAACTAATAAGATACTAATTTATAATTTTTATCAATAATTAATTATTAAAATTAAATTAATACTCAATTGAATAAAAAATTATTTATTACAATGATTAATATTTAATTAATAATTAATTTTTATTGTTAAGTAATAATGTTTTCGTTAAAATAAGGATCAAATTAATATTTTATAAATTGATTAACAGTCAACTAATGTAAAAAATAGTAAAATATAAGATTTTGTAATTCTTTAATAATATTAGTTATTTCATAATAACTTAAGTTGTAAAACGAAAATGATTTTTTTTTTTGCTTTTAATAATCTGCAGTTTCGTTTAAAAAATATTTGAAGATTTATAAAATTTAACCATAACAAACTTTAATTTTAAAACTTTCTCTAGAAAAGTAAATAAGTCATGTTATCCTTACCCTTACGATGTTAGTAATACAATGAAACTACTACAAAAAGTGCTGATTTATATAAGTTTGATAAATTATTTAAATTATACAAAAGGAAATGGTACATTGTGGAATCCAGTTCGTTTTTCTTTCAAATACAAATTGAAAACATAATTTTTTTGAAAAAAAAGCACAAATGTACATCAATAAATTGTATTTGTGTACATATTCTATCACTGAACTATTGCCACGAGTTGCTCTCAATTAATAGTGTGTTTACTTTGATTAAATAATTTTGTTTTAAAATAAAGGTAAAATGGATATTTTATATGTCAATTAATGGTCAGTTAAAAAAAAAGTAGTAAAATATAAGATTCTATTTTTCAATAGTAAAAGATATTTATTGAATCTATTTATTATTTCACAATAACTTAAATAAATATTCTAAAAAAAGAAGATAACCTTATTATTTTTTAATTTTTAAAATCTCTAATTTCCTTAAAAAAATATTTGAAGATTTGTTAAATTTAACCATAAAAAACTTTAATTTTAAAACTTTCTTCAAAAAATAAATGAATAAAAAAATTAAATGTGTGACTTCTTAAGACTTTGTTTAGTGTAAGTGTATAACATTTCAAATAGAACTTATTTAAGTATAGTTTTTGTTAATAGAGTTTCAATAGGTAGAGCTTATTTATATATATATATATATAATTAGTTGTTTAATCGTCAATGACAACTTTTATTAAAAAATATAAAATTACTTTAATAGATAAATTTTTTAAAATTATATTATGAAAGAAATTAAATAAAATTATCAAATACAAATAGAATATTTTAAATATTTTAATATTTAAAAAAATTAACTTCTACTACTTGATGTCTAAAATTTGAGCTTTTTAATAGTAGACACCAAATAATTTTATTTAGGCTCCATTCAAAAATAGCTTTTTAAATAGAGCTTATTTAAACATAATTTTTGTTATTGGAGTTTTTACTAAAAAAATTTAGTTGTCTAGTTGTCAATGAGAATTTTTATTAAAAATTATAAAATTATTTTAATAGCAAGTTATTTAAAGTTATATTATGAAAGTAATGAAATAAGACTATAAAATAAGTAAAAGATATTGTTGACATTTAACATTTTAAAGTAGCTTTTCAACTTGAGTTATTATATTTGACTCCCTAATTTTATCCCACCTATCCTCACTAATTACTTTTATTTTAATACTGATTTTATCCTTATACAAAATGATTTAAAAGTGTAAATTGCTTTTAAGTGCATCCACATAATAATTTCTATTAATTTCTAATTTAGCTAATTTAATTTTTTAAACCCTAATTTCTTTTAACTTTTTAAATTATTATCTCTTCTTAAATATTGTATACTCTACTTTTGTAATCATAAAAGAAATTAATTTTCGGTACTTAATAGAGGACTATCAAGAAGTATAAGATCTTTTTTTTTATGATTATGTCAATGATCAATAAAACTTTTTTCTAAAAGAAAGAGAGAGATTATAGTGATTTTGAGAGTTTATTTTTCTTTTTTAAAATAGATTTATAAGTTTTATATGGTGGGTGCTTGGAAAAGGGATAAAGTTACAATAAGGATAAATTTAGGATTAGGTGGTGCATGTTAAGAGATAAAAATTAATTTAAAATTTTTAATGGGGTTAAATGAAAAGTGGGGTTTATTAATCCTAAAAATATAATATTAGAGAGGTAAAATAACTTATTTAATTTTTAAAAGTTTTATTTAAAAATAATCAAACAACAGAAAAAATTCTTATAAGATTAAATAATTCATATAATTATTTAACTATTTGAAAACCTAAAACATAACTTTTTTATTAGGTAAATAACTTATTTAATTTTTAAAAGTTTTATTTAAAAATAATCAAACAACAGAAAAAAATTAAAAAAAACTTATAAGATTAAATAATTACATATAATTATTTAACTATTTGATAAGCTATACTCAACATACACTTAGGTTGCATTTGTTTTTTTTATCTAAAATATAAATGGGTTTGAATTTATCTGAAGTTTAAATAGTCCTAAATGAAAATGTTTGAATGACATGTTGTTTTTTCTTTTTCAACATCTAAAAAGAAAAATTTAAATGCTAGTAGCTTGACATAAATATTATTTTAAGTAGTACATATATTTGTTGTTCACAATTTATAAATTTCACAAGTTGATTAATTTGATAGCATTAAAAAAACAATACTATCATTGTTGATCTTAATTTAATTTTGTAATAAAAGATGTAATTATAACATTAACTTTCATTATAAAGTCAAAGTGGTTGTTTTATTTTTGATTCATCACAATTGACACAATTTGATTTGTTCAATATTCAGTTTAGTTAATATTATCATGTAAATAAAAATTTAAAGCAATTAAAAAAATAACTTCAAGAATAATACAAAAATATTAGGTTTATACATAATATTAGAAATACATGAATTGTTAAGGGTGTTTTTGAGATTTGAAATTAAAATTTTACAATTTTACATTTAGACTTTAGACTTAAGATAAAAGTAGATTTTTTCTACTTTTTCTATTTAGATAAAATTATTTGACAATAAGTGATAAGTTAAAAAAATAAATAATCTAAAACATATAAATATCTGGAAAAAAATTAAATTCAGATTTCAGACTAAAAAATAAACTGCACCTTAACCTTTAAAAGCTTTGCTCTAGAAACAATAATAAAAGATTTAAAAAGAAATTATGTTATTAAATAAATGACCATGAGATATGCCATAACAGAATACCAAAATCAAGAATCGAAGTATCGATCATTGATTCAGGAACGGCTCAAAATTTTATCTCAAATGGGTTTTAGAGATTCATTTGATTCTTGTAAAAGCTTGATTTGACAAATTTCTCAATGAAAATTGTAAATCTAGTAACATGAATCTCGATCAAGCACTTAGTTACTTTGATTTTATGATTCGTATGCAACTCATTCCTCAAATTTCATTATTCAATAAATTATTTAGTGCACTTGCTAAGAATAAGCAGTATGGTCACGCTATATCTCTTCACAAAAGAATGATTGCAATTGGGATGTCGTAGGATTTAATTTCTTGGAACATTTTGATTAATTGTTTTTGTAGCACGAGTCGGGTTTCATGTGCTTTCGTGGTCTTCGGGAGTCTTATAAGGAGGTGTTATAGGCCTCCAAATGTTGTGACTTTTAATTCCTTGATCAATGGTTTTTGTATGGAAGGTAATTAAAGAGAGGCTTCATGGTTGATTAAGAAAATGATTGCGTTTGGTTGTAGCCCTGACGTAATTACTTGTGCAAATTTAATTATTGGGTTGTGTTGAACTGGCAATCCGAGTTTGGCTCTGATGTTCATCAAGAAATGGTTAATGGGATGGGTGATTTTGGTGGTATCTGTAAGCCTAACGTTTTTGTTATGGAAGTTTGGTTGATGGACTTTGTAAGGATGGTTTGGTGGACTAGGCAAAAGATTGGTTTATGGAAGTGAATGATAAGGGGATTAATGCAATCATTATTGTTTATACATATCTAATTCATGGTTTTTATTGGGCGGGCAAATGGAATGTTGCAAAAGGTTTGTTTCTCGAGATGATAGATCAAGGTGTATGGCCTAAACTGCAGACATTCAATGTGATAATAGATGAGCTTTGCAAGAAGGGAAAGTTGGTTGAAACAAATGGATTGTCAGAACTGATGATGCAGAGAGGTTTGAATCCTGACATTCTTACTTAGACTTCATTGTTGAATGACTATTGCTTGATGGGTAAAGTTGATGTTGTAAGGACATTATTGGTTTCCCTGATTTTATGCCAAAGGTTTTTAGCTACAGTGTCTTGATAAATGGGTATTGCAAGAATTTCAATGTTGAGGAAGCTATGAATCTTTATCGTGAAATGATTTTGAATGGTGTTAAGCCAACAATTGCTACCTACAAGGCTACAACACATTATTGACTGGCCTTTTTCAAGCAAGGAGGGTTGGAGAAGTTGAAAAAATATTTGGTGAGATGAAACTGTGTAATGCTGTACCTGATACATTTACATATAACATTGTCATTGATGGGCTCTGCAAGAATGGTCATGCTTTGGAGGCAATGCAATTGTTTCGCACTTTAAAAGTCAGCAATTGTGAACTTTCCGTTGAAATTTTCAACTCTTTTATCCGTGGATGTTGTAAATCTGGGAGACTGGAAATTGCTTTGGAGTTATTGAACAAATTATCTCATAAAGGTCTAGTGCCAGATGTTGTAACATACAATATTTTGATTCATGCCCTTTGTAAAGAAGGGCAATTGGAAAATGCAAATGATTTGTTGTTAAGTGTGAAGGAAAATGGGTGTGCTCCAGATGTTGTCACATTTAATACGCTTATGATCGATTTCTTACAAAAGAATGATACAGAGAAAGAAAATTGTTGCTTCATAATTAATTAAGCTTGCGCCCTGTCCCGGCAATCGGCGTGACTTGATAGAAAGTTCAAAGTTACTTCATAAAATGGATGAGAGAAATGTGGTGCCAGACAAATGCTCGTTGTCCATTGTCGAAGACTTATTGGTGGAGAATGAAAAATAACGCGAATGTTTGGTGTTGTTTCCTTCATTTTCTCTCCTAAAGTAAAAAAAAAAAGTTGATACGGTAAGTGTTGCCAGCCGGCGTAGCATGCATTATAAGTGCAGAAATCTGTGGAGTTTATGCATTATAAGTGCAGAAATCTGTGGAGTTTTGTTCAACACATGCTGAAAAAAAAGTACACTAGAAGGATGGAATTTTTCAAGTTGGTGAAGAAAATTTTAATAGCAGATCAGAGTATTCTGGAATCATTTCTTGCTTTGAAAATTGGATTAGTTGAATGGTCAACTATTGCGTTGATTCATTTTGTTAGGGTTACAAATCTTATGTAATGTATTATCCCAACTTTATAAGATAACGCTACAATATATTTTTGAAGAAGAAAGTTCTCAAACGAAAGACTTTTTTTTTTGGGTAAATTAACAAATCTTGAAAACTGTTTTTCCAAAAGTAATTAAAGATATATAAAATTTATATTAAAAAATAATAATTATTGATATGAACCAACTATAGCGATCTCATCACATCTCCACTCTAGAGTCCAAATATTTAGCTATGGCAACAAAAGCCACATTCAACCATGAATCTGACCATGCAAACAAACAAGCCAAAGTCATTAGTGCTGCTGAATGTCGCTAACAATATGTGATTAGCAATTGCTAATGACTTATTAATGTGCCAATTGCCGCATAGAAAGCACAATAATAATATGCCCATTAAATGATTGCATCAAAGAAAGCAAATGAGCTCTTCACTTTTACAATCAACAAATGCAAGAAACAGCCAATACTTCCTTGGACCTGACTCATTGTACAATTGGGCGTAAAACTCATATCAATATCTGTTGTGACCTGTCTCAATGTATTAAAGTGAGAGCCTAATCCAAAAATTTGCACCAAAGAGAATGATTAAAATATTATTCTCTCAGACACAAAGAAGAAAGAGTAAAACCCTCGACTTTACGAGTGATACGATAACGTGTCCTCCATTCAATTAGGAAGTGCTTTGCTATTGTCATCTCAAATTTATTTCAGCATGTATTATATAATAATGTTAGGAATCTTAGACTTCAAGTCACAACTTGATGCAACAAAATTTTGACGTTTAAATATTCCATTGATTTTTGAGGATTGTGGAATAAAAAAATATTTAAAATTATGTTGATTTAAAAAAATACTATGACTATAAGGGGTTAAGATCTGTTAATTCTATAAAATACCTAGAATTAACTAAATTTATAAACTCATATAAAGCTTTAAAAATTAAAAATATTATTGAACTAAAATCTGTCTTCCAAGACTATAAAAGAAGACTATTCATATTAATAGCAATTATCTCATATCATAAAAAAAAAGGATGAAAGTCCTAAATTAGAAAGAATAATAAACTCTAGACAATAAATAAACGAATCTAAGCATGATAAAGATTCCTAATCTGCATCACTACTTGGGTCCCAATAGACGTAATAGTTTGTCTATAACTGACACATCTTAACATGGTTAATGAGTAGACTGATCTTTGTAGTTGTTAAAATAGTTGGGAGATAAGATTCAAATGCTAGGATCTGTGTTCAAATTGAACTGCCCATTTAAAAATTGTTTTATTAATCTAGCCTAGCCCAAATTTGAAAAAAATTGAATGTGCGCTTAGATACCAAAAGCAGACTTAAGTTTGTTCATCAATTCAATCAGGAATGAACAAAATTTTCTTCCAAAGCTTCATTTAGTTCTTCTTTTATTCATTCATCCGAAACAGCAACGAAAGCTACGCTCTCATCTTTGTCTGCAGAACTACAGGCATTTGCCAAAGCCTCACTTTACAAATTTCTCAATGACAACTATAATAGAGTTACTTTACAAATTTCTCAATGACAACTATAATAGAGAGTATTTACTAAATGAGAATCGGAATGAGCTGAAATTGAAGTGAGTAGGAATCGGAATGGAAAATGGGAATCACAATAAATTTTTTACTTTTTCTGTTAGAATCGAAATCGAAATAAATTGTATTGCCATTGATGTGTTTACTTTTTCTTGAAATCAAAATGAATTGTTTTAATTTACTAAAACACCCTTACTTTGTTATTACCATTATTTTTATTATTTATTGTAAGATTATAATTATTATTTTTAAGAAAATTGTTGTTAATAATAATAAAAATAGTTATTATTATTATTATTATTATTATTATTATTATTTCTCTTTTAGTTATTATTATTATTTTCTCTCTCTGTTTGCAACTTATTTCTCCTCTTTTTTTTTTTACTTTTTCTTTCTTTCTCTTGCAAATTCTTTGTTACTTTTTCTCCTCCTTCATATCTTCTTCTCCTTTTCTCCTTTCATTTTTATTTTCTATTTTTCTCTTCTTTATCGTTTCTTCTTCTCCTTTGTCTATTCTTCATCTTCAAACTCATTTTTTCTTTTTCTCTTATTTTTCCTTACTTCTTCTTTTTTTCTCTTTTTTGTTTTTATTTTTTTCTCTTATTTACTGTTTCTTCTTCTTCTCCATCTATTCCTCATCTTGAAATGAAATTGACAGTGGCATGATGAACGACGATGCAATTTCAACTAGTGATTGGTGGGAGATCGGTGACGAGCAGCGAAATTAAGTGGCGGGCTCTCGTTTATGGGTGAGAGAGATGAGGTGGATCATCTGCTTTGATTATGGATTTCTTTTTTTTTTCCAATTTATTTTTTTATGACAGAAAGGGCATTTTAGAAAAATAAAAAAAAGAATGAGGACATTTTCGTCATGGGGGGAATGGATTTCTTATTCCCAACTCCCCTCAGTGGAATCAAAATCCGGATAATCACTCCTTAGTGCTGTGTGGGACCCATACATTTTATTCTCATTCTCATCTTAAATTTAACAAGTAAACAAATTTTTTATTTCAATTTTTTCATTCTGATTCCCATTCCAGAAATGTAAACACGCCATACATCTTAACAAAGAAAAGACATAGTTTTGTTCTTTATAAATAATGACATAAGCACTTAAAAAATATTTTTAAATAAAACACCCAAAAGGTAAGTTTTTGGCAAAATGCCAAAGAGATGATAATACAAAGAAAGGCCTTTTATAATGACCCAGACACTAAGAAAGACCTAGGTCCATTTCTTATAAAGAAAGACTTAGGCATTTAAAAAATATTTTTAAGTAAAACGTGTTAGAACAATAATTCTTTGGTAAAAACCATTATCTATAATTCAGGAATATTTATATTGTATCATTAAGAATTAATAACAGAATATGCTGAAGCGTACCTTAATCCATAATGCTTAATTGCTCTTTACAGTCATGTGCTTTGTCCTCTAGATCAACATGTTCTCCTAGAGAATTCTTTCGGTTTCTTTGTGCTCTCTTTTTGATAATGAGATTTCAAAAAGAATGAAATGATACATGTGACATGAGGATCCTCTTATGTAAGAATAGTGATAAATCACAAATTTTTGTACAAATTAATCAATGTGGCACAATGGCATTAGTTAAAATAAATTATGTGAATTGCAAAATGTTTTGATTCAATCAATATTTAGCTATGCCATTTCAATTTGTATAAGAATTTATAACTCTATTATTACTCATAAAGGTATAACCTCAAGATGTACTCGAAGAGTTTAAGTCTTGAACTTCTTCAATAGTCTATAACTTGTTTACATATCTTCATTCTATATTGATGATTATATATGAATTTTTGAATGAGTTATATTTATAAAAGGACGTATATAATGTTAGGGAATCTTAATCCCACCAAGATCTTGTAAGAAAAAATATATCAAATAAATAACAAACAGAAATAGATAAAGAATAAAATCAATCACACAATATAAAAATTTATGTGGAAAACTCCTATAATGGAGAAAAAACACGGCCGCCAAGGACTACGAGAGAAAAATTTATCATGTAAAAAGCTATTACAATCACTTAAGTATTTTCTCTCACACCCAAAACTTTAATAGCACTCAATCTCTCAATCGACCTATTGTTTCTCTAACACTAGAAACTATCTACTTGCAGAGAATTAACTGTTGTGTTATGAACCCAACCTTCCTATATATAGTGATTATTACTTATGGAAGAAGTATTCATTTTCTTATACTAGTAGTATTCCTTCTTGAATAAGTCAAGTTCCAAAAGAGAAATTACTTATTCCTAAAGAATAGGAATCTTACAAGAAAAGAAAAATATCCTAGGAAATTCTTATTGAAAAATAAGACATATTTCCTAATATATAAACATGATTTTATGAAAGCAGCGTCTAGTTTTCGTAATTAGCTCGTTTCATTAATTTGAAATTCTAACGAATAAGGCCATTTTAACATATAAAAAAACTTATGGTAATTATAAATTTATAACGGTAGATTACAGGCAATGGCCAAATGTCAGAAAAAATAATGCAATTTAAAAAATATAATGCTACCAGATCGCTATCAATTTTATGTTTTTAAAGTTCTTAACAAAGATTTTCACTTTTTCTTCTTAATTAATTAATAGAAGCTCTGGAAAGAACCAAAAAAAAAAAAGCTTCAATGCCCATGCAATTCGATGGAAACAAGTAAAGTTAAATTGCTTGTAACAAATCAAGTCTCTGCCATCAAATTGATGGAAGAGACTTGATTTCCTGCGAGAAATATCTCCCTACTTGATCAATTCCGCCATACAATTTCATAATGAAATAACTACTCAAATTTTCGCTATTTAAGATACTTAATTAGTACACACGAGCAGTATTGTTTTAGAATGCAACAAATGGTTTTGGAGTGTTTTGTTATTTGCGTCCATTGAAAAGTTTTCAAAACAACAATAATAGTGCACAAAAAATGCTAATATTGCAAATCTCATATTGCTGACTAACCAGTGTTCAATTCTTAGTTGCAGTACTACACTTAAAAAATTAAGAAGCAAAATTTTTATTATAATCGATGTAGTAAATGATTTGGCATTATAACATCTTCTTGTATATAATTATCACTTTTTATATTATTTGTCATGACATTTCTCATTGTGTCAGATAAGTATGCAAATTTTTATATCTTAATTCTATATGTATATAATATTTTTATTAAAATAGAAATTTAATTAATAAGACACATTAGTTGATTCATGTACATATTATTGCATACCCCAAAAGTAAAAAGTGATGATAGAGCTACAAATTATTGTATAAATTTATATTGTATAAACTGATTTGGCGTAAATTCATTGGTTGTATGAAAATATAAAATAATAAAAATAAATTATGTAGACCAAGAATTATTTAATTCAACTAATTGAATTGTATATACCACATCATAAAGAATTTATAACTCTATGTTTACTAAAATAGATATAAAATCTACACTTTAATTGGCTAGTTGTTTTCACCCATATATAGAATTCTCCTTGCAAGGAAAGAAATTTAATATCATTATCATCTTTATCCTTATTTAGTTCTCTTATAAAAGAGTTTAACTGTAAAAATAATGATAGACATCTAAAACTTTTTATTCCAAATAATATGTCATTTATTGATTGGTTTATAATTCTTTACAAGATCTAAGTGAATAAATTATGTTATTCTCACTAACTAATTAATGAATACCATATTATTTGACATAATTTTTTGAAATAAATAATTTGAGATGTGACAGCACTCCTCTTAATTGCAATAGTAGAGTTCTTATCCCATCTACCTTTCGTATAATTGTCTTTATAGTTCTTTGGGTACTTTTTTTAGTCCTAACATTAATTGGCTAGCTGTTTTGCCCATACAGAATCCTCTTTGTAAGGAAAGAAAATCCAATAATATCATCATCTTTATCCTTATTTAATTCTCTCATGAAAGAATTTAAATGTAATAGTGTTATTCTTATCCCATCGACCCTTTTGCATAGTTTTCTTTGTCCATCTTTTTCTGTCTCTGAGTTGTCTCTTATACGTTTTCTTTTTCAATGAATTGAATTAGTTATTTCATTAAAGAGTTTGAACTATAAAATAGGAGACATGCATAGATAAATTATATGTGTCGCTCATTTATTAGTATACCACATTAATTGGAATAAAAGTTAGGATCTAATTGTTGGGATCCCTAACCCTATTATTTTTTCATATTGTGTTGTATCATATCTTATGTGGATCATTGCCACCAGATCATTTCTTTAAAAATGCATATTCAAGTTGTAATATCAATGTAAATTTCTTGAATGACTATAAAATCCTTTATTTGTAAGCTAGTTTAGTTGATAAAATCTCTTGAGTGAAGAACAAGAATTATAGAGTTCAAACCCCTACTAATATGTGAAAAGTATTTAGTTATTTTTAGACGCAAGAAAAAAAATAATAACAATAATAAATTATTAGCACCATCTTTATACCTCACTATAAATTTACCACCTACAGTCTCTCAAGCTGCAGTTAATAAACATGCGTTCTCTTTGATAAACCTGCTTCTCCTCTTGCCTTTTCTTATAGTTTTAAAGCTTTTGCCAAAGAAACTAGATGAACAATATGCCCTTCAGAATACTTATAAATCTGTGAAAGCTATTGAATGGAAAGAACATTTGAATTAGTCAAATACTTCACCACGTTTCATATTGATTGTGAAACAAAAGTGTGGCCTCTTGTTATTAGTATAGGAGAGAGATCAAAGTATTTGAATTACATCAGATTATTGATTTACCAGAATGTTTTGGTTGAAGATATGCATCGGTATTTCTTTATTCTTAATTTTTTTTCTCATTAAATTTGAATTTCAAGTACAACCAATTCATGTTTGACAAAATATATGTACATCATAATAGGGGAAATAAACATTTATCTTATTTGTGGGAAGATCGAGAGATGCGGCGGACACAAGAAGGTATGCTGCAAAATTATCTTATCTGTTTTCTCAAAACATCTTTTCTGCTTTTGGGCAATAAATCACCATAATTTGCATGCATACGGACAACAAGAAGGGATTTTTATCTACTTATTTGCCCTGTTTTGCCTTTGTCAAATTCATTCGTTTGCAGGTACTATGCGATGGGAACCGGGATTGTTATGGGATCTTGTGGAGTCAGCTCGATTCATTTTCATATTAGGGATCAAAATCTTGGTCTCGCCACTGCTTGGATGGCTTAAAGTGATGAACTTTGTCCTTACATATTTTGCATTCAAGCTGCAGCATCATCTTCCTCTTCTGGGGGTTCAAGATTCAAGTCAAAAAATGCAACCTTCGCGTAGCATTTACCTCGAATCAGCCCAGTTTTATTCTTATTTGCCTCATCCGCCTTTACAGCTGTACATAAAAAAAAATAAAAAAAAATAAGAAAAAGAAAGAATTGTGTCGTTCAGATGATGAAGCGAATGCCAGAGCTTAAGCTGGACAAGTAGAGGGACAGATGGAATTACAAGATTTTCGACATTGAGCCGGCCAAGAGCCTGAAAATCGATCAGATTCGCATTAGAACTTGCTCCAGGCTGACATGTGTTGAAATGAAAAACATGACATATATAGCTGATTATTAGTAGCTTCAGTGCCAGCACTGACAGATTCGATTTGGGCTTTGTAGTCCCCGCTTCTGAACTTTTCACGGGTTCCGACAAATGGAATCTCCGCAATCTTGGTCCCATGGACCCTGTAAAATAAAAGTGCTGAATACTCTCAAGTTAAATGGAAGCTCGTTGTTGTAAAATATGCGCGTATATACTGGGTTTGATTATACTTGAACACACATATTGAAATTGAAGTACCTGACTGATGCCACGCTGACGAATTCATCATTCCTCTCAAGAATTGCGGTACAAGAATTTCTAAAATTTAACTGCCTCAGTTTACACCTGAAAGACAGAATTTACAAGCAGGAAAATTGCTAGCAGCTCTTCCTACGAAATGTGTTCGGAGAATGTATTAGAGAATTCACACAATTTAAGTGATCTATAACGGGAACATAAGTGTGGATGGAGCGCACCTGGATAACATTTGTATGAGCGCTAGCAACTAGAAACAAAACGAAAGTAAATAAACATGTTACAAACAAAGAAACCAGAAATCGAACAAATACGAAAAAAATTATAAAATAAATGACATAACAAAGACTTAGTCAGAATGGATAGGGTCCCTCAAATCCATCCCCTCTTGTTTCTGCAACAAATTTAAATATATTTTCAATCTTTGTTCATTAATAACTTTAGATATATCACCATTCTCTATCTCAACAGCTCCATAAAGGAAGACACTACGTTCTTCACCAGCAGGCGGCAGCCAAATAAGAAATAATGATTTTTTAAACAATGTAAATGTTCTCAAATACACATTTAAAAATTTGTTAGCGAAAGTAAATCAACAGTACTTCTTTCTTATTGGGGTACTCAATTCTTGTATCCTCGGAAATTAACCCCAAGTCTATCATCCATGATACTGCTAGTGCTGGTTTTCGTTTTAATTTCTTCATTGTTGGATGCTTTTGGCATTTGATACGACAGCATTTGTCGTCTTCTTCTTCAAGCATCCCTTTCTTCAGCACTTGCCGACATGTCTAGTACTGTTGAGGCCGGCCACGGCTACGTCTTCTTTTGTAGTCATGATCATGATCAGACTCACTCTTGGAACTGCTTGAGTTTTCTTTATAATTGATTTTACTTTTCCATTCTCTAGTCCTCATCTTATAAGACTTTTTTTTTTTTTTTATCTAATTTTTCCCTCCTTCAATTTAAGAACCTTGATGATGATTCACTTTTAATTTGCCAATTTGGTTTGATGTAAAAATGCAAATGAAACAAAGGAAGCATACAGGTTAGCATAGAAATTAACTACCATATATGAAAAAGCAAATGCTGCAGGAGGTATAGAAGTTAGAATGCTAATAATAAGTAATAGAGATTCAAAATCATGGGTTTGTCTGAATGCATTATAAACCTATTCATATTTAATTCCCTTCTTTGTTCAAATTTGCGGTGTTCTTCTGGAACATAATTTTGAATCTATGTGGTTCCAATTTTACAAATAAACCGAACTGAACCGGTTGATTCTATGTGGTTCACTTCTTAATTTTTGGCCCATTTTTAACCAAATTTAACCCTTTTCTTTTCCTTCTTTAAGTTTCGGTTTGGTTTGTTAGTTAACAAACCCAAACTCAACCAATTTGTTCACAAAATTAAGATAAATAAATTTTCATAAAAAGTTAATCTTAAAAAATCAGTTCGGTTCTTCTCCAATTTATTGCATTCAATTGAAATATTTCTTGAAAAGTATATTTAGTATGGTATATGTATATCAATTATATCATAAATATATTTTAAAAATAATCTAACCATTAAAGCATAGTCATGTTGGCAGATTCAATTAACCATAATTTTTATCTTTATTTTATCTTATACTTTTGCATTATTGCTTTCCTATATTTATTATTAGTGTTTCTCAAAGTTAAAATCATATTTAAATTATGCTAACTTAATATGGAAAACTCTATAATGCCATAATAAAAATTATGGTATCAATACCATGATAGACATAAATATTATAAATTACATATAAAACTAATAAACGTAAAGTAAAACCAGTAAATTCATACAAGATTATTAATTATTTAAAAAATTAACATTGTTTCTACATAATTTTAGTGAAAAATATTTTATTCATTACAAAAATATTTTCTTTAATTAAACAAAGAAAAAATTACTCATTAATTAAACAAAAAAAGTATACTAAAAAAAAGTGGAATAAGTTTCATTAAATTGGTTTGACCATGAATTCGATCTATATTTATTCTAGGATATTTGTATGCTTTTTTCTCATTTTCTAAAATAATATTTGTTTATTATATAATTAAATTAAGCACAATTATTTATTTTGATATTGATCAAGCAAAAAAAAATAAAAAATTCTTATATTACTAGACACATTTATGATATATCAATAAAATTAGATCTAATTCTGAGTCTTATGCATACTTCATTTAGTTTTAAACTTTTTACTTGTACTTAAAGACCATATAAGTTGTTATTGAGAAAATGTATAAAGATGCAAAATAACCTCATCTTATAACAACTATGAAAGATATTAAAATAATATTTTTTTCAAAATTCAATTTTTAGAATAAATTTCATCTTTAGTCAAACATTACATGTATTACATAAATGCAAAACTAGCATTATTCAATTTAAATAAAAAGAAGCAATAAATATATAAGGCAATAAACATTATAATGAGTTTTTATTTTACAATTGTGAACTTCTTTTTTTGTAGTAACTCTTATATTAATTTTTTTATTTTACCTTTTATTCATGAGTTTTAGACATAATCTACAAAATTTATCTTTTATTTTGCACTTAATGTTAATTTTACTTATTTTATGTTATATTTGTAAATTTTTATTTTGCTCACCATTAATGCATCAAGTTATCAGCTTTATAGTAATTTATTTGTTTTATCTTCTTTTTACAAGTCTTATGTTCTATTACCAAAATTTATGTTTTATTTTACAATTAGTGTTGATTTATTAGTTTTATGATATATTTGCAAGTTTTTATTTTGTTTACCATTAATACATCAAGTTACCAATTTTATATTAATTTACTTTTTTTACCTTTGATTTACAAGTTTTATGTTCTATTTCAAAAATTTTGGTTTTATTTAGCACTTAATATTGATTTACTAGTTTTATGTTATACTTCTAAATTTTTCTTTTATTTACTAATAATACATCAATTAACCAGTTTTATAGTAATTTACTTGTTTTTCCTTTTCTTTACAAGTCGTTTGTTTTATTTCTAAAATTTATGTTTTATTTCTAAAATTTATGTTTTATTTTATAGTTAATATTGATTTACTAGTTTTTAAGTTATATTTGCAATTTTTTTTTGTTTACTAGTAGTACATCAATTTACTACTTTTATATTAACTTACTTGTTTTATCTTTCATTTACAAATCTTATGTTTAATTTCTAATATGATTTATTAGCTTGACAAAATTTGGGGTTGGGATTGAAAAATAAAAATTGGCAGATCAAATGACAAAATAAATCTCTTAACCAATAACAATAACCATTCATGCAATCTATTCTTATTTTTAGGGGAAAATATAAAATTAATTGCTACTTTAATTAAAATTTTTAAAAAATAAATAAATAATTAACATTAGCAATTCATACACACACACACTGACACACAAACACACAAAATAATAATCTAAAAAACTAGAGTGGGCCCTTTGGATCCCATCCAAAGATCACAATCTGTTACATAATGAGTAGCTAACAAAATTTGACATTACCTGATTACACAACATAAATATAATACGGATAAATGAGTATGATTTGTTAAATTTGACACGATTATTAAATGAGTCGGGTCTAAGTTGACACGATTTTTTCTTATGTCGGGTTAGGGTTAAACTTCTTGACCCATTTACCCGATCAATGATATAATTATATTCTCTATTCCAAATTAATTTTAGGTTCTTGTCATCAAAACTCAAATATTGTACATGATTCCCTTCTTTTATTTTTTATATTTTTTTTTATAAGGATGAACATATACACAATGTTTCATTTATAAATTTTATTTAAATTTAGAACGTCAATAGTATAAATGTGTAAAACATTGATCAGTATATATACTTTATAATATCTATATATAATGTTATTTACATATATATAATTGAGACTTCAATAGAATAAATATGTAATATTTTAGTAGATATGAACATTTTATAATATCAATAAATTTTATATATCCATGTCTGCATGCACTTAATATTTAATGTAAATTTTGTTAAATATATAGATATTAAACGGATTATTGGATAACATCTTTATTTTTCGTGTCGGGTTAGGGTCTCAATAGTTTGACACGATTATTAAATAGGTCGTACTTTAGTCAACTTAAATTTAACATAATACGAAACTGACAACAAACAATACGACCTAGTGTCCCATTTTGCTAGCTTTAGGTAGCACCATGTGTAGCAAATTAAAAAAAAAGTTGAAAAAAGAGAGAGTAAAGGTCAATCCAATGCCCTAGAGCTTGATTATAGTTCGGGATTCTGGACTGAAAATTCACTATATATGTTGATACCGAAATCTGGTCATATTAGTTAGTGATTCGATACTGGACTCTAGTGGTTTGATACCGAATCCTAGTGGTTTGATACCGAATCCTAGTGGTTTGATACGAATCCAGTGGTTGTTGTTAGTGGTGTAATACCAAACTCCTAGTGGTTTGATACTAGAATCCTGGTAGTTTTTACTAAACTCCTGCGTCAGCGTTGAATTTTTATTTGGCCGAGTTGATGAGCAGATGATCAATGAGTTGCTGTTTAGTATGCTCCTGAAATCACAGAAGACAATGAAAGGCACCGAAAGTTTTTCTGAGGTGAACCCTCTGACGCTCAAGTTAGCGATCAATAAATTTGAAGGAAAAGAAAATCATAAGTCTTAAAGAAAGAAAGATTGTAAAAATAGGAGGAGCCCTTTGCTTTAGATTACCTGGGGCTTTTATAGGCACCCATCCCCCTTTAATGTATGTCAGTTACTGAATTAAACGTTTGCTTAAATCACAAGTTAATAGGTTGGTTATAGAATAGTTATTAGATCATTATATAATAGTTGTTGAGCTACAATTATAATGCTTGGTCGTGCGTGGACATTATGGCTGAATTTTCTAAAGGAGTTCTTTAGTTTAAGCTTGGTTGAGGTTTATTTTGACTAAGTCTTACCTCCTGGTTGATGTGATCTGCTCAAGATTACCAAGTAATCTCCTGGTCGAAGTCATGTACTCGAGGTGATTAGATAAAATCTGGTTCAGGTGTCCTACTCGGGTCTTCTGGTGTGTCCTGTTCGAAGTGTTCTGGTGATGTCTTGCCCAAGGTAACTAAGTAAGCGCTTGGTTAAGACGGTCTGATTATAGTCTCTAGAACTACCTTCTGTTCAAGGTCGTTTGCTTATGATATCAAGAATACCTCCTAAAAGCCTATTAGTTATTTGCTCACTTTTCACTTAGAGGAGATCTGGTCACCCTATTTCACTTTTTGAACAATATATATTATTTAAAATACTAATTGAAAGGAAATAATGATTCATAATACCTAAGATATTTAAAAAGAGGCTACCATTTTAAATTTTGGACATGCAAGCAATATTCTTCAGAGTTTCAAGTACCATAATCAAGAATTAGTGGTGGTTAACTTCTAGAAAACCAAGATAACTTAGAATTTGTAGATCTTGAAAATCTTTTCATACAAAAGCAATCAACATAAAAAATTGTAATTAATAGTGAAAGAAAATAGTAGTTATGTAATTTTTTTTTGGGGGGGGAGAGGAAAAAAAATTATTTGGTAGTAGTAAAGGTTGGGAAATTTACAAAAATAACCTTAAAACTTTTTACAATTTTTTAGATTTAGCCCACTGAATTTTTTTCTATCATAACTAGCCAAACACCCTAATTGTTTCAAACATATGCCACTTAAAAAATTCTAGTAAAATTAAAAGCTCCCAACCCTCAACAATTAGCCAAAACTTTCATCACTCTCAATAAATCAACAAATTCCATCAAATAAGCATTGCATGACTGAAGATACATATACTTAGAAAGTTTATTAAAGTTACTATATGTTCTCACGTAATATATACTTTTAATATATTGAGTTTAGTAAATAAGTTCGAAATTAAAGTATATTTTGTTATAAATGTTATTATTTTTCATTCATAAAATAATGTGATTTGTTAAAATTCTAGTTTGAGTTGAGAAATGAAAAAAAATCATTGAAAACAACAAAAATTCGAGCAAAAAACGAAACCTAGAAATTTAGTGAGACAGACAGTGGGACATATGCCTGTCTCACATAAAACCAGAACTGATTATGTCTAACAGGCACTTGTCCCACTACCTGTCGCACATTATTTGGTGAGACATACATGCCTGTCCCACTTGTTGAAGATGTCTGTCCCACCAAAATAATGTGTGATAGGCAGTGGGACAGGTGCCTGTTGTACTAATTAGTCATGATTTTATGTGAGAGGCATCAGTCCCATCATTCGTTTCACCAAATTAGCCTGTCTTCATTAAACCAAATTTTTTTGAAAGTCATAACTTGTCTCACATGTATCCGTTTTTAAATTTCAAAATTTTTTGAAAGTCAAAATAACTAGCACACAATTGAACTAAAAAGAAACTTATATTACATGGTACATAATAAGTTCTTTTTTTTTTTTTTATTAAAAATTTTAGTTTGATTTTGTGCTAGGTGGGAGATGTTAGAAAATTTTGGATTTTATTCTCCCACCAAGCTTCAAACATAATATTAGCACAATTAAACCCAAAAACCTAAAGATCATTAAAAAACAAAAGAAATTATATTACATGGACATAATAAGTTCAGAAAAATTTTTGATTTTTTGCTAGAATGAAGTAGAAAACTAATTTTATTCTCCTTGTTAAGCTTCAAAACGGTATATTATACGTTCAAAATGAACACATGTAATCCAAGTTATGACTTTCAAAAAAATCTGAAATTTAAAAATGGACTAATTTAGTGAGTGCGAAATGGGACGTGTGTTTGTCTCACATAAATCAAAATCGATTAGTGCGACGTCGTCTCATTAAATTTATGGGCTTTGTTTTTATCTCAAGTTTTTGTTGTTTCCAATGATTTTTTTTTCATTTCTCAACTCAAACTAGAACTTTAACAAATCCCATTATTTTATTAATGAAAAATAATAACATTTGTAACAAAATATACTTTAATTTCGAACTTATTTGCTAAACTCAATATATTAAAAGTACATATTATGTGAGAACATATACTAACCTTACTAAGCTTTTCAAGTATATATATATTTAGTTATATAATGCTTGTTTGATGGAATTTATTGATTTATTGAGAGTGATGAAGTTTGTTGATAGTGATGAAGTTTGTTAAAAAGTTTTGGCTAATTGTTGAGGTTGAGAACTTTTAATTTTATTTGAATTTCTTAAGTAGCATATGTTTGAAAATTTGTTGAAAGTAATGAGGATAATTTGGTCCAATAATAGAGTGTTTGACTAGTTATGACAGAAAAAAATTTAGTGAGCTAAATCTAAAAATTGTAAAAGTTTTAAGGCTATTTTTATAAATTTTCCGATGACGAAGGGTGGGTAACGAGAATAAGTAAGAAGGCATAAGAAAATAAGAACAGAAAGTACAAGAATTTTTTTTTTTTTTTTTTGATAGGGAGAAAGTACAAGAAAATTAGTAGACTAGTAAGAACTAAGAAGAATGTATAACGGGGATAGATACGAATTAAGAGAAAGACATGAGGCAAATAGAGTGAAAATCGCATGCAAGTCCATTTGTCTTTATTGCATTGAATTTGAAATATCTTTCTTGAAAATTATAGAATATAGTTTTTGGAATTTTTTTTCCAAGAACTATTCGCTTTTCTACTACTCACTACACTTGGAAACCTGATTATGTTAAAAAAATTATAATTTTGTATAAATTAATATGATATAACTACATTAGTTAAAATAAATTATGTGGACTGTAACCAATACAGTAATGCCTAATAATATGGCTAGACTCTGAATCTATTAGAGATAAATGTAATTTATGTAAAGAATTTCATTTTCCTCAAGTGTTTATAAATCATTTTAGATTTAACATACTCATTTAAGGTGCTCAAGTGTTTATAAATAATTTTAGATTTAACATACTCATTTAAGGTGATTTTGATGATGAAATTATAATTTTGAGCCCTTTTTTTGTATATTAAAAATTTGGTGGGGACAAATAAAATTTTAGTTGAAATTTAAAAAAAATTGTGAAAAAATTAGCTTCACTAATAGCTACGCATTCCAATAATTTATAAAAAAAATAAATTTATACAAAAATTTGTGCTACTAATAAATATATAACCTCATAATGGACTTAAAACTTGTTTGTTAGTCTATACTCATTTAACTTCATTATAGGCCGATATTACATGAATTTTACTTTAAAATTTGAAAGGACATTTATGAACATGATTTTACGAAGTCAGACTCTAGTTTTTGCAAGTAGCTCGGTTCATTAATTTGTAACACTAGCTAATTTTAAGTTTTTAACAAATTAAAAAACTGATTGGCTATTATCTTAGAGTGCGTTTGGGATTAAGATACTATAACTTTTAAGCTGCAGTTGCTGTAGAAAAAAAGCTGTAACTATGAAACAAAAGTTAATATTATGTAATAAATATAAATTGACAAAATTATTAAAGATATAATAAATTTGATAAAATTATTAAAAATATAATAAATTTTTCATAATACAAGTGAAAAGTCATATCAATATAAATGAAAGTTTCAAAGAATTTAGTGTTTAAACACTTTAATCGTCAGAACTTAAAATTCAGTTCTGCCCAACTTCAACACCAAACGCACCCTTATAATGGTAACTAGGTTAATAAAGGGCATTTCGTCAAATGTTTGAAACAATGCAAGTTTAAAAAGCCCATGAAATTTTTTTTTTTAAAAAAAGAAAAAAGCCAATGGTAAAAAATACTATTAATTTTAATGTTTTAAACTCCCTAATTGGTAATGAATTGATTTTCCCTCTATTTTGCGTAATTAATTTCATCATTACACACATTAAGGTTAAGGTGCTAATTTCTTTCATACGCAGTAGATGATTTTTCAATGTTTTGTTTTTTATGGTCTTCGTTCAAAAGTGTTCAAAACAGTGACAGTAATGGACACAAAATTACAGATATGGCAATTGCTTACTAATCTGGTTTAAATTCTCATGGGTACTGCTGCGATTGTAAAGTGAAGGTGAAAATTTTTTATCATAATTGATGTAGTCAATAATTTGGCAATATAACAAAAGTGAATAATTTTTTAGTTATAAAAAATAGACATTTAATTAATAAGACACCTTGGTTTGATTCATATACCCATATTGTCATACTTAGCAGAAAAAAAAAATCCATATGTCTAATTTTTTTAGCCCTAGCAATAATTGGCAAATTGTTTTAAACTTTTTTGCCCATATATATAATTCTCCTTATGAGGAAAGAAAACTAATAATATTATCATCATTATCCTTATTTAGTTACTACATAAAAGAATTTAACTATAGTTGTATTGTTCTTATCCATCTACTCTTAAGCATAGCTGTCTTTGTCCTTATTTTAGTAATCTATCAAAAGAATTTAATTGAATACTACTTATTTACCTGACGATTCTGTCTCTTAATTTTCTCTTATCTTTTTACTTTTTCTTTCTTTCTTTTTTGCCCCCCAAAATTTCATGTTTAGATCTTTTATTAAAGAATAAACTATGAAATATTAGATAGAATGATGATAGAGTTGTAGATTCTTGTAAAAATTTATTTTATACAAATTGATGTGGCAGTAAATTAATTGGTTTGATGAAATTACAAAATAATAAAACTAAATTTAATATGTACAATGACAATTATATTCTCAATTGACAATGTTTTATTAAAAGTTAATTTTTCATTAAAAAGTTATGTTTTTCTAAGCATATTAATTATATAAAAATTTATTTTATACAAATTGATGTGGCAGTAAATTAATTGGTTTGATGAAAAATACATTGTTTAGTGCACTTGCTAAGAATAAGCAATATGATCACGTTATATCTCTTCACAAAAGAATGATTGCAATTGGGATGTTGCCGGATTTAATTTCTTGGAACATTTTGATTAATTGCTTTTGTAGCACGAGTCGGGTTTCAAGTGCTTTTGTGGTTTTTGGGAGCCTTATAAGGAGGTGTTATAGGCCTCCGAATGATGTGACTTTTAATTCCTTGATTAAAGGTTTTTGTATGGAAGGCAATATAAGAGAGGCTTCACGGTTGGTTAATAAAATGGCTGCATTTGGTTGTAGGCCTACCATAACTACCTGTGCAACTTTAATTACTGGGTTGTGTCGAACTGGCAATACGAGTTTGGCTTTGAGGTTGCATCGTGAGATGGTTAGTGGGATTGGTGATTTTGGTGGTATCGGTAAGCCTAGTGTTGTTTGTTATGGTAGTTTGATTGATGGACTTTGTAAGGATGGTTTGGTAAACCAGGCAAAAGATTTGTTCATGGAAATGAAGGGTGAGGGAATTACTGCAAACGCTATTGTTTATACATCTCTAATTCATGGTTTCTGTTGTGCGGGCAATTGGAAGGAGGCTGAAGATCTGTTTGTTGAGATGATAGATCAAGGTGTAATGCCTGATCTGCATACGTTCAATGTGATAATAGCTGAGCTTTGTAAGAAGGGAAAGTTAGTCGAAGCAAATGGATTGTTAGAGCTGATGATTCAGAGAGGTTTGGATCCTGACATTCATACTTATACTTCATTGTTGGATGGTTATTGCTTGGTGGGTAAGGTTGCTGTTGCAAGGTCGTTATTTGATTCCATGGCAAGTAAGGGTTGCATGCCTAATGATTATAGCTACAATGTCTTGATAGGTGGGTATTGCAAGAATTCAAATGTTGAGGAAGCCATGGATCTTTATCATCAAATGATTTTGAATAGAGTTAAGCCGACAGTTGTTACCTTTAGCACCTTGTTAACTGCCCTTTTTCAAATGGGGAGGGTTGGAGAAGCTGAAAAATTATTTGCTGAGATGAAACTATGTAATGCTGTACCTAATACATTGACATATAACATTGTCATTGTTGGGCTTTGCAAGAATGGTCATGTTTGGGAGGCAATGGAATTATTTCACTCTTTAGAGAGCAACAATTGTGAACTTTCTGTTGACATTTTCAATTCCCTTATTCACGGATTTTGTAAATCAAGGAGACTTGAAGTTGCTTGGGAGTTGTTCCACAAATTATATCATAAAGGTCTAGTGCCAGATGTTGTAACGTACAGCATTCTGATTCATGCCCTTTGTAATGAAGGGCAAATGGAAAAGGCAACTGATTTGTTGTTAAGTATGGAGGAAAATGGTTGTGCTCCAGATGTTGTCACATTTAACATCCTTATGAATGGTTTCTTAAAAAAGAATGATGCTCCAAAGGTGGTTGAACTACTTCATAAAATGAATGAGAGAAATGTGATGCCAGATGAACACTCGCTTTCTATTGTCGTAGACTTACTGGCGGAGAATGAAAAATTTCGTGAATGTTTGTACTTGCTTCCATCATTTTCTTCCCAAAAGTCAACAAAAAGATGATTATGGTGGTAAATGTTGAGGGTGCAGAAGATTATCAAAGCAAAAATCTGTTTCGGAGAGCATCATTAAGGTTAAACTTTTCATGCAGACATTGTAATATGATACGACATGCTATTGTGTGATCATTAACAAGGGGTGGATTCTGGTTCAAGCCATGCTGATGACAGAGCTCCTCTAAAAGGATGGTTGTTGGAGTTTTTCAAAAAGGTGACAAAATTTTAGTACCAGATGTTACGTGTGTTCTGGAATCATTTTATTTTTTTGAAATTGGCATTATTCGAATGGTCAGCTATTCCTTTGATATTTGATATAGTTTGTCAAGGATGAAAATCTTATGTAGTGTATTCTGGTTGTTTCTTCCACACACCTCAAAAGTTAGTATGAGAACTTAAGTGAAGAACTTGTTTGCTTTCTTAGACATATTAGTTCACAAGTTTTGGTTACTGTATATATTATTGTCTGCTGTTGGCCTTCCTTGCCGTATTTGGCACTATAGTGACTCATAAATCATTAGCAACTGCTGATTACATATTGTTCGTGGAAATTCGGCAGCACTGGCAACTTTTGCTTGCTTATGTCAGATTTATCGTTTGCTTGTAGTTTTTGCTGCTTTGGCTACATAAATTATAATTTGTACAACTTGCACCATTTTTGCCAGGACTCAATTGATGTTAATTACTTGATTAATGCTCTCTAGATTTTTTTTTTAAGTGACTCAAAAGTTTGTTGTAATGCACATACCATAATGATATTATGGTGACTACAAAAATATGTTTATTTTGAGTTTTAATATTTCTGGAATACATGGAAAAAACAAAGAGAAACACCCTACAAATGATGGTTAGGCAAGTTTAAATTGCACAGAAATAACTGAGCGCAAAATTGGAAAGAAAAATATACATTTGGCCCAAAGATGGATTTTCTTTATCATGCTTCTTTTATAGGGCTTCATCGAAAGTAAATTTCAATATTTCATCATTTTCAGGAAACTATACTGAACAAGGAATTTCCTAAAATGAATGAAGATATTTTCAATTTTAATAATTCCAAAAAGCAAAAAAGGAATATAGAACCTAAGCGCTTAACGCTTCTGTTCTTCTCATTTTCGTTTAGCTAGGCAGAAGGCCAAGAAATTTACCAAAAAATACTAATGGCCTCTTTTTAACCGCCTGTTTTTTTCACTTTCCCTCAAACTCTACCCTTCAGAAAAATCTGGGCAAGAATCCACTGACGGCACTAAATGCAGGAAGCCAATTGAGTACCTACAAGAAGATTAAGAGAAATTTGCGAAAATCAATTTTCAAGATTATCCAAAAATTAAGAGATGTAAAAGATGTCCAATCCAAGAATTCAAGAATCATCATTTCACTAGTGGAACGTATAAAGTACTTGTTATTTTCAGTTCCTGATACAATCACCAACACAAGTGTACCTAATTTTTCATAATATTTGCTCTCTTTCATACAACAATGCTTGCAACCAATAAAATGCTTAATTGTTATATTATAGGTTTTAAGTACCTGTAGGTGAAATGCACCGCAAAGGCCTCATCTTTTAATCACTTTGGAATACTTTTTTGGGGTCAAGCTGTCCACTACAATAACTGGAAGGAACAGCAGAGATCTCCTGTCTTCCTCTCCACTCCTCGCCAGGTTTCAATATAATGGGCTTTTCCACACAAGCAGCCTCTACACACAGCATATGTTTGTATTCATCATCACCAAAATCAGCCATTGCCTTTGCTTTCTTATCCCAAGGATTCCAGACCACTGCAGAGGAAGATAATTATGATTATGAACAATACATGCAATTGTGTTTTGCAACGCCATGCCAAAATATTGAAACATGTAATGATCTATATTCACTTGGTACAAAAATTGTACAACTAGAATCGTTATCATCAGAATTGGATATGGCTTCAAACATCAAGTATACTGTCAGTTTTTTAATTGCGTTACAAATGATGACCCTTTCCCACCCATGAATTGATTACTGTTTGCAGAAACACCAACTGGAGGCCAACATAAGAAGAATAGATGATACTGATGTGCATTGCAATGTACCTCCCATTCTAACTATAAAATGTCCTATCTCCTCACAATGATGATATTTGTACGCGTTCACATAGAAATAGAAAACTAAAAGGCAAATGAACAACATAGTCATGGCTAACTAACCCGCATCTGGAAGTCCATCCTTCCGCAATACGAAAGTCCGTTTCCTCTCATGATCTAGAATAGCTATTTTTGTAGGTGTACTCAGATAAACTTTGTCTACCTTTACCATGAAAGCAATTATTATCGTTAAAGACAGAAGCAACATATATTACACAAGTGCAATACTACTGTCATCCACATTAGAGCAGACACTAACTTCTGATTCAAATGTTATTGCATCTCCTTGTTCGGTGAATCGCTCTTTATCCTTCAAGTTGTCCAGATAATCCAGTGTCTCTAATCCTTCTACTCGCACTTCACTAAGACAAGAAAGCCCCCAAAAGGAGAAAATGAAATATAAAACAGGAAAATTAGGTTAGTGAAGAATACATCATTAGTCAAACAAAAATTTATCCACAAACTTTGGGTCACATCTACTACAATTTACAAATACCCTCGAATGGTTTTCAAAGATAAATTTTGAAATTTTAATTTCATAAAAGCCCTTAAAATAGCAAATTATGATTCAAGGAATTATTTTCTGAGAAAAGGATATTATGGAAAATTAATAATTAGAAGAATTTAAAACATTTTTGGCAGGTCTCCCTGGCCACTATCTCCCTCCTTACCACTTATGGTTACCTGTAAGACACATTTCTCTCCCATTTCCCACATTTGCTATTTTTCTTCCTAAAATTTCATATTTATAATGCACATATGTTTTAGTAGAGTTTTCTCCAACAATCGTACCATCGTATAAAATAATATATCTAAAGATGCCCAAATAATGTTATCTGCAATCCATTTTTCCATTTAAGGCTTAAAATAAGTAATAATTAAGCCCCGCATGTCTAGATGCTTTCCCAAACCCATCATTCTGAAATTGATTATTAGTTTTTCTCTATATTTAGCATTTCTTTGGGTCAAAAAGTATTACTTCGTAGGTTTGATGACTTCTTCCCTGACTTTTTGATCTCCCACAAATCTTATCAGATATATTGAGATATCAAAGAGAAATAATAATTAACCATTAAGAATGGTAAATAATTCATCAGAGTAAATAAAGTTCATGACAATCAAATACAGGTACATCCCCTTTCCCACCAGCATTCTATTAGGATGACTGAGCAACCAACATTTGTAGAGGTACTACTGCCAACAGAATAAAATATCAGTTTTCTGGCAGAAACTCCAATTTTACTTGCCGTCAAAAATAAATTAGACCAAAATTGCAGGGCTCATTTTCATCATGATAAGATAAACTCTCTGATAAACAACAAAAATATAAAACTTCTTTATAAAGACTGTTATATATATGATACCGAACACAATTCCAGCAAGTGTACTAGTATCTGACAATTGTTTTAATACTTACTGATGTGCCAACAGTCATTTTTTGTAAACAAAGCATATGATAGAATGTAAATAACAGTTTCAATCATGATGAAAAGCATTAACAAATACTCGACAAATTCAAAAGTTAGACAAGAGTTGAGAAGACTAGCTAAAGAAAGATCTCCCTAGAGAACCTGATATCAGAAACAGCAAAATAAGTGTGATAGGCAAATGTGAACGCAAATGATTTTCCATCAGTGTTTGTGTTTCTGATACGGGATGTCAACATTAAATCCCCGCCAGGTCCAAGAGTTATCCTTAAACGAAACTCATATCTGCAAATATTTATCATTTAATACACATCAGTGGACTCAAAATAAAGAAACAGAAAGTGAAAATATACAGATATGCATGTCATTTCAGACATACATAGTCAAGCTGTTAACATGTTATAACAAACTCTTAGCTCAATCTGAATGACAAAATAAGATCTATTCCCTAAACTTAAAATCCTTAGCCACAAATAAGAAACAGATGAAACTCACTCTTTTTATTTATCGATGTTATATTATTATCTTTTTTTAATAAGGAACAGAAAAATAAAGTATATTAATGTGCAAAGTGAAAAATGAAAAGTCCACTGAACCAACCAAAAACCAAAAGGTGTATGAATACAAAAACTACAAAATCAAAAAAAAAAAATTCTTGCGTTGAAATAAAAAACAGACCCTAGCCCCTCCTGTAAAACTGTTCTATTGTTCACCTACAACCGTTTCAAAACCCCTTACAAGCCAAGAGTAAAAAAAGAACAACTATCTTAAAAATCTTTTGCAACAGAACCCCAATGCTGAACTTTATTCTCTATGCTGCTGACTTACTTCCGAATTAAAAGGACTAAAGGAATTGACCAGTCAAACAATGAAACTGAATTGACCAGTAACTGCCAAATTAGAGTCATGCACCTGTGAGGCCAGATCTTAACTTCTTCTTCAGAGTGTTTAAGAATTAAATCAACACAGGCCTGGCTGGAGCTATTTGCAGGAAATGGTGGGGGATCAGGATCAATGCTCCATAACCTGCTTCTTGCAAATCCATGTTTTTCAAGGGAACCATGATTTGCAAACTGCATACATCAAAAAGATGTATTTCAGAAAGAAACAAATAAAAATGGAATCAGAATAATAGCTTAGCAAAGTGAAGCACATACTTGAGGGAAACATACTGGTATACCTCCACGGATTGGCTTTGGATGCTGAAAAGTAGCCTGCAAAAAGAAGAAATTAATTTTACAAATTGGAAAAATAAAGGTAGAAACCCTGCTAATGAGGAAAGCTCCGAATACAAGTTTGATCTGAAAGCATCATTACTGCCTGCAAAAGTGATCAGAAAACTAAGGAAGCAACTGCAATATTAGCATCAGATGTCAAATAAATTTTATTAGTCATACATCACACTTAAGCATGGGATAGATACATAGAGTTTAGGGTTTTGTAATATAAAGCTGTGTCCACATACATTAGGAAGGAAAAATTTTCAAACCCGCTTCAGGCCTGGACACTTTGACAAAGATTGCAAGTGCACACATTAACATAAAGCATTAAATTCCTCTCCAGGTAAGTAGAGAAGAAAAAAAAATAAAAAGGAGAAAAAAAAAGCAGATAACGGGAAGCAGAATCTTTAGCACACACAAATTTTACAAGTGAAATTTTGTAGTTGGCAGCCGCTACCCTCTGTTGGTTTTGCTTTTTCTTCCAATACTTTAATACATGAATCTTTCAGAGCTATTTAGCTCTCAAATATGTGTTCCTTTTATGTAGTTTCTCAAGTCCCTCTAGCTAGGCAAAAAGAATTCATTTTACTCAATCTGGCCTTTTATTTAGGTTTGACAATTTCAGGAAACTTGCCACCAGCTCTCCTACATTACAAATGATTATTACTTCAAATCCTGTAGTGTCTCTAAATTCACCAATATTCATGTTTTTACATGCCTACAGTTTTACGCATGATAATATGCACACATGCACTGTGTGTATACAGGTGCGTCCTTGTCTCTTCAGTTTTTTTCGTTTAAACATGTCCGAACCCAGTGTACTTGTTAGAAGCTCAGCACTCATGCCAGTTCACACAACACAGGCAATCACTTGCACAACTACTAGGTCAAGATAGAGTTTAAGTTTCGCTTTTGGCTCTTAAAATTGCACATATTCTTACAACAAAAGGAAAATAAAACGAACAGATAAATAAATTAATGTGCTCCTTTATTGAAAGGTTTCTTACAATACAAAAACAAATTAATTAATGCAGTACCTTACTACTAAGAAAAAGCAATTCTTCCCCATACTCATTCTTCCAAGATGTTACTTGTCCCCCGTAGAGATATATCTGTTGTCAAACCAAAAGGTTTAAAATGAATAAAAGTAAAAAGAATCAAGCATAACAATCAGAAGCGATCAACCAGATCAATAAACAAATTATTGGCTACCTCAGACTTAGAGACTTTCTTCAATCCAATCAATGTTCAATCTAATTATGTACATGACAGCAGTGTAATTGGTAACTGTTATATTTGGCATTATACTCATCTTCTTCACAAATTTTTTTTATATTCAATAGGATAAAATTTACTTTTTTTTAATTTATGCATATTTTACGTTTAATATTTAAATAATTTCTATATTCTATATGAAAAATTGAAAATGATATTAACTATCAACATACGCAATCAAAAAAACAAACAGTTAATTCAGATCTAGTGGAAACGAAAATGAAATTTCAATAAATTGGATTGAAATTTAAGCATGTATGAATGAATACGAGAGGGATTGGTAAGCGGTAAGCGAGACCTCAGCGGAACAGCCGCGAACTTCGCGCAAAACAACTTTCTCGAGGCCGTTAACGCCTTTACAATGCTCGACGAAGAGCTTCTCCCGGCAAGGAGAATTCATGCTAGTTTCCGCGGCGGAGGCGGTGGAGGTGGCGGTGGAGGTGGTACTGGATCGAACCGAAATTGATGAATCGAATCCTGCGCCGGGTTTTATACCCGAACCGGATGGGGATAGCGCGAGAGAGAAGCCTTTGCTTATTATTTTTTTCATTAGATTTTGCGCTTTTTTTTTCTTTTTTCCTTTTGGATAATCCTTTCTTTTTCGCTTTTCCTCTTTTTCTACTCTTTTTTTTTTATAACTCACTTTTTTTCCTTTTAAATTATTTATTAATCATTAAATTATTAATCTCTTTAAATAATTTTTTCAATTTTTTTGAATTTTATAATTAGAGACAACTCTACTTAAAGACACTCTGTCAAACAAATAATCTAATAAAAACTAATTAACAAAAAAAATATTATGCCATAAAAACTGCATGAATAACTGAGAATGAATTATATATATATATATATAGATATATAATACTGTTAGCAATTATATTAGTAAAAATGAGGAGGCTAATAGTAGGGTCATAATGAAAAATTCTTAAAATATCAGGGTAAAATAAAATTATATAAAAATGAGAGGACATACATAGCTAGCAAGGTGGACCTATTTATTATAAATTACTAAACAATATATATATATATATATATATATATATATACTTTCTTAAATAATTAAAATAATACTTAAATAATTAATCACATCAAATCAACATATCCCTAGAGTTTAGTCACATTTTTATTAAAATTTCAAATATATTCTTATCTTTTGTTCTAAATGTCGAAAAAGTCTTCAACACAGTGGATTAACTCAATACAATTGCTGATTAACTAATTATGTCATAAACGAACTGACAGATCATATAATTAAAACCTAAACCCAAACATAATCAATAAGTTAGTGTCACAAATACTACCTATTTACACTTGTATTAAATTTGGCCAACTCAAAATTTAAATTTTTATATCAAATTTATTAGTTGTAACAAAAACCGTCGGCCCGAATATTATCCGAATATAAATTTATCCTATAGCATTTGTATCTTATGATAGTTACAAATAACGAATGTATAACAACAATGTGGTCCAAACAGCATGAAAAAGACGTTTAAAATGTAAAATAATAGTTGATTAATCGATCTAATTTGGTAAGCCTTTTAAAATGTGCCTTCAGGTGGAAGTGAGCTCTCATTTTAGGCGGGAAGAAACGGATATTTTAGCAAACCCCTTCTCCATTATTATGCTTTGCTGCCAAATCTCTCTCTCTCACACACACACACAAACACAGAAACAAATGGAGGGCATCATTCCTTTTGTTTACAGGGTCATTATTCAACACAGAGCTGCTGCCGCTGGGCAATCAACAATGGCAGATTCTCGGTTTAGTGAATCACCTACATTGCCATACATGAGACTGCCCGGCGATTCAGGATACATGGGACTGCTGCCAGAACCTACAATTAGTCCTTTGTCGAGCTCTCGCCACTTTGCCTCTACAGGGTGCTTATCTGCTCTTTGTTTTCCTAATTCTCGCCGTGCTTTTTCCTGACAGGAAGTGAGTTGAGCACAAAATTGATTGTAATTGTAATTGCTTGCTTCACAAGGAGCAGTTTCTGATCTTTTGTGTTTTGGTCTGGAGGAAGAAAAATAAAACTATAAAAGCACAAGCTCAAAACACAGGGCATTGCGGAAACGATTTTGTTGTGTATTTAAACATGATTTAAGATATCTGAAATTTGTTAAAAGTTATAAAGGACAATGAACAAAGAGCTAAAATGATCTTACAAAAAGTCTACGCTGATGATTCATAAACTTTCTCAAATGAGTGGCAGAAGATGAGCATCAGTTTACCAAGTTCATCTGAATGACATGCATTAATGCAATTTCAGAAATGTAGGTGTCATTTGGCATCAAATGCCACTAAAAATGCACGAAATTTGCTTTGACAACGAAAATGCGGAACTTTGGGTTTTATGCAACGACAGAGTCTCAAATTTGAGCGAAACGGTCTTGTCACTCCACCTTAATCTGCAACTAAGATCCTCTACCCAAATGCAAACATGGGTGAGTTGTGTAGCTCAACCGAACTTAACTATCATCAAATTTTCCTCCACCTCCACTTAACCTACTCCGTGTGTGTGTGTGAGTGCGAACAGTAATTCCCATGGCAAAAACATCACTAAAGCATTGTAGGATCATCAATTACACCCAGGAACTCATCCTTTATGGTGCCAATGCAGAACTGCAAAAGGGACAAAGATAAATAAGTAGCAACGTAAATGATTAAACCTATCAAATTTATGGACTATTTAAACTTATATATACTCGTGAACTTCACTACCAGAAAAATGAATCGTGAGTGTTTATGAGTCACAAATAAGTGTTTATATTTATGATCTTGTATCTTGGGCTCCATACATAACAGGATGCCCAGCTAAAAGGAGTCAAATTTTATTTTGGGTATGGACCACAATAAATAAGGATCAAGATTGAGGAAATTTTAAACTGTACCTACACAAGTGCATCCAAAGAAATAGCAGAAATGAACAAGGAAATATGTAATATATTGAGTTATATGAAAGTGAACACAACCGAAATGACGAAATCAGGCTGAAGCAATGGTTTGTATTTGAAAAATACGAGAAGAGAATTGGAATGAGTAAGATTCAATGGATTAAGTGCTTACAATTTCAGTAGCATCCACTCGAGTCCCAATTATCTTCAACCGTACCTCACGTTCCTGATGATAACTTACATTTGCGCGACTAGAAAATTAATGATAACTGATTTTTTCTTTTCAGATATTAGTTAGAAACTGATCCATCAGAGGTGGTATAAATTGGCAAATCTGCAGTCTGGAATTCCATGTCATCAGGTATCAACTAAAACACATAAAAATTATATTAATACAGATTTTAGAAATCATCATACATTATAATTTTTTATTGGATCCCGATGCCTCTTGCTTGCAAAATGACCACTCTACCATATGAGCACCTAAAGGAAAGGCTTAGTAGAGGTTTCTGCATTGAAGAAAGTCTTTTAGCCATAGCAAATGGACGCTTGTTTTTTCCACAACAATGAAATATAATATTATAAAATTTCTAATCTAAGTGACTGTTTGATATAGCTTATCAAATAATCATAAGTGTTTATTTAATCATATAAGTTTTTTTTTTTAAATTTTTGTTATTGTTTGACTATTTTATGAGTAGAGCTTTTGTTGATTAAATGAGCATTTTTGTCTCTATTAGAAAAAAGTTAAATTTTGAGTTTTTGGAAGTAGAAGTTAAATTTTTTTTTTAAATGTTAAAATATCTAAAATATGTTTTACTTGTTTAAAAATCTTATTTCATTTTTTTGATAACACCATTTTAAAAAATTTTACCTATTAAAGTAATTTTACAATTATAATAAAAAATATAATTGACTATTAAATAACTAAAATTTTCATGATAAAAGCTCTACTCATAAAAGCAGAAGGAGACTAACTCCTAAAATTCTTTGTCACCAGAGTGTTGACACATAGAAAGAAGATGCAGGATACGCAGCGGTTACCACAAAGATCTCCATGATAAAAGCTCTACTCATAAAAACAAATCCATGATAAAAGCTCTACTCATAAAAGCAAAAGGAGACTGACTTCTAAAATTCTTTGTCACTAGAGTGTTGACACCAAAAAGAAGATGCGGGATACGCAGCGGTTACCACAAAGATTTCCATGGGAAACATTAAATCCAAAAGGAATTAATAGATGTATGTCAATCACTGAAGTTTGAACCAAAACTAAAAACATCATACATGGTTTGACACAAAAATTTGAACAGGCCCGGCTTCAGCTAAAAATCCCATCTGCCGAAATTCCAAAGAGTCACACAACAGAAACATTCTCAAGAGAATTGCACCTTAAACTTCAAAGCACGCATAGAAAAATGCTACCTTGTTCACCATAGTAACAGCAGCTTCCAAGATTTCCCCTTTACAGGGTCGGAAGACAATACACGAGCATCTCGCCGGAAAAGTCACAAACGGAGTCCCATCTCGAATCAGCCCTTTCCCAATGCTCTCTACACCCATAATTGCCACCACAAATCCATGCCGACCTCTGCAAAAAAAAATACCCATTGCATCAGCAAAACCAGTTTGCATTTCTTTCTTTGAGTTAGATTTGGCTAGAATTTGCGATTAACATTGCCTATAAGTGCCCTCAACATCTTTCATAAGTTTAGATACTAAGTGATCGCGAAAGGTTGTGGCCAAAGTGACGTGGGTGTAGTTGCGTGTTTCTCTCCAAGAGAATGTTGAACAACATCATTCAATTCTGAGTTTACAACAATAAGAGATAACCCCTGCAAAAACTTTAGGCTGCAAATGAATCAAACTCTGTTCTTGAATGTGTAAGAGCAATTTCATCTTTCAACTCTGTTCAGGTTTTAGCATGAACCCCTATTATATTCAGCATTATGCTTGTACATCAAGTAAGAGTTTAATAAGATTAATGGAAAGGAATGATAAATAACATTAATACTGAAAAAATATAAAAAATTACAAAATAAATAGGGAAAAAAATTAGCACTCACCAAGCGCTGAGGATGGGCAACTATAAGAGCAGAGAATGCTTCGGGCTTGAGGTCTAGAAGATGAAGAGGAAATAAAATGAAAACGTTGAGCTTTTTATCCTTCCCCATCTTTTACTGTTTTTTAACAACAGTCTAGTGATAGATATTGG